>LR812522.1:25955305-25987805 GCA_903798195.1 Danio kyathit | reverse complement strand
ATATACATACCACTATTATTACCATCTCCTCTACTTGTACTTCTACTACTATTACTAATAATTTACATTAATTATTCCTGAACCTACGTAATAGTTTTTACTTATTTTAAAACTGAATAATTGTTTTATTTTAACAATAATTTTCCAAGAATCTGTTTTATATTACTTTAACTATATTAATACATGGGTAATTAAATTATAACATTTATTAATACAAGAATCATTTATTAATAACAGAATGTTCTCAGAGCAGGTGTGAGCATGAGTAAACATGACTGTATTTCTGCTCCACTAAGCAGTGTGTGTGGTTCCTTTCACTTTAATCACTTCCTTTAGTTTTGATGTTCAGTCACCCGATGCCTCCACACGATTCTGTGCGTTTCTCTCTGTTTGCAGTGCTAGTGGATCATGCAGTTGTGTATATGTGTTTTATGGCCATTCGCTTGAACTTGTTAATGTTTGTGTGTCTGCAGGAAAGAAGAGCTCTAGAAAGGAAGATCTCTGAGATGGAGGAGGAACTGAAGGTAATTATTTTCTGCCCTTTGCTCTGTGCGCCCGTGCGGGTCACCGTTATAAAAATTAAATTAAGAATTGGTTGTTTTTTTAATTCATATTTAATCTTTGAAACCTTTATGTGAACTTTAAAGTCTCTGTTTTGGCTTGCTTTGTCAAAATGTTTGTTGTTAAAAAATGTATTTGTTAAGAATACAGTCAAATATAGGTGACCTTAAAGTAACGTAAGGACTAAAAGCTATAAACATTGTTTTGTCTGCTTTGTGAATTCTTTTGTCCAATTGATTGTATTTCTGGTGTGACTACAGTTAAGTTAATGTTAAAATACATGGAGTGGGAGCAGACGTTTGCGTGGGCAAGATTTTTTTCAGACTTTGTTTTGTTGTTTTTGCAACATATTCCTTATTATTTTAGCATTTATCACTGAAATCACTGTGTGTGTTAGTGTGTGTATATTTGTAATTTAAGGATGCATTTGCTTCATAATTAAGCAAAATATGGGAAATCTGGTAATGTTGAAAATTTCAAGCCCCCTTATACTGGTACACTATATTTAAAGGCTCTTTAAGACAGATGTGGTACTAATAAATAATAAATTCTGTAAAACTTGAAGTTTACTAACTGAATACAATTAAATCTTACTTTTTATTCTCATCAGTTAACGTTAATAATTTTATATATACAATTATATAGGATTTTTTTATACATTTGCAAGAAATCACTTTTGAGTATGTCCTTATCAATTCTCATCCTCAAGTTTTCCATAACTATGAAAACGTTCAGTTAAAAATATAAATATTAAAATCTTTCAATCATTAATCATTTATTTATTTCCAGAATGAACATGAACAGCTTGTAATGCCGCTTAGAAAGTGAGACCTTCTTTAATTGATAGCTTTTCTATAAAAGTTTGGAGACTGATGCTTATCTAAAAGATTCAGGGTGTTCTTTACATGGCCTCCTGTGAGTCTGAGGTATATGCAGCATGTATTTATATTGATGCTTTTCTTTACTTTTCATAAAAAAATTAACAACTTCAGGCCATTGATCAGTGTTGTTGCAGTTCACTCAAAGGCCACCAGGGTCACTAATAACAGTTTCTAAATCTACATATTTCCCCTTAAAGGGATCAAATTAAAATGTGAAATAAAATGTCACCTGACTGGTTTTTAGCTGTTTTACCTTATTATCTTGGTTGTTATTATTAGACATCTTACAAGCCCAATTATTGACAGCAAATGCTCTTCATAAAATAACCTTTATATTTTAAAAAATGTCTGCATTAGACCGATAAAGGCTGATTTATACTTTTGCCTGGCTCCGGCAGAAGTTTTGGAGGCTTTCATTCTTGATTGTTGTACTATTATTTGCAATAACAGGGGGCGACGTGGAGTAACAGTGATGAAGAAGTCAGTGAGTGGTATTGACAAATGAATAAGTTAAATTGTATATCAAATAAATAGGTTGTGTATAATTTTCGAGGCCACTTTTTATTTTAGTACAATTGTGGGTAAATAAGTCATTTAATTTTTGTTTATGAAAGCTAACTGTCTGCTTTCATTTTTAACTGCCTTGCAGATTTTAATATATATATTTTTTTCTTAGCTTAGATTACTTTTTTACACTTCTTATTTGTCCACAAGGTGTCAACACTGAACCTAAGTCAGTTTCACAGTCGTATTGAGAACAACAAACTACTGAAGACAGCAAAACAATTGATTACTACTAAGACAAGTACTCGTGTGAAGGAATTAATGCATCTGTTTCAAACGAGTAACAAGACATTCTTATCAATCATAACTATTAGGGACAAGTGTGAAGTATACTAGGCATTTGACTGAACATATGTATTTTTAAAAAAGTATACTTCAATTGGTATTTATTAGTTTTGGGGGTGTAGAAAGCGCACCTGTCCATCTATGTGGTGTTCAGTCAGTGAGATTTTTTTAATGAGAAATGTTTATTTATCCAAGCTAACTACAAAATAAAAGTAATTAAAGAGCTTTGTGCAGCTTGTGCACCAAATATATGCAGTGTTTTTCCTCAAAGTGTCAAAAGAAGCCTGAAAGACTTCACATCATGTGTTGTAATGGCTTATAGTTATAGTTACTGTGCACACGTGCAGCTAAAATGCGCGCACCCAAAACAAACTTGCACCGCACACACCCAAGCGAACTTGCAGACTTGAGTATAAATCAGCCTTAAATGTTAAGGTGTGTATGTGTGTTTTTCCGTTTCTGTTTCTTATTCATTTAATTTTTCATTTTTCATTTTGAAAAAAATCATTTACACTTTTGGTTAACACAGGACTGCTTATTTTTGTCTGCTGTCTGTCCTCTTCTCTGTGGTTCTGTCTGTATTTCTCTCTGTTTCTGTAGAATCTTCCTCAGGTAAAGCAGGTGCAGTCTCTGCGTCAGTATAATGAGCGCTTGCAGGCAGAGAACAGAGCTCTGGCCCGCGTGCTCTCCAAACTGTCTCAGGGCTGCAGTCACCTGCCCGCCGCAGACCTGTAGCTCCGCCCCCACCTCCCCTTACACCCCTCCTCATGCTCCATTCAGCTCCGCCCACGCCCATATAAGGCAGGTGCCAGCCTGTGTCCGAGCTGATGCTCCGCCTCCCTAAGTGCTCCACCTCCCTTCTTTTCTTGAAAGGGAGGGTTTTGATGTTTTTCCCCTCCCTACACAGTACACTTATTATTGCTAACAAATGGTTATAGAGTATTTGTTTTTTTAATTTTAAAATGTAGTAATTCAATCCAAATACCTAAGTTGTACTTAATTTACAAATTACATTTTAAAAGCTTGTTGCTTTCATTTGTGAAAGTACAAATTCATTTACTGAAAAGGAAAATAAAATAAAATAAATGTAATCCCAATTTTTTACCTAAAAACATTGTGCTAATAAAAAAAAATTAAATATATGTTTTTAGAAATTTTGAAAGAATAAAGATTTTATTAACTGTTAGTAATTAAATTCACAATTATAAATTAAGTGATTATTTTTTTATGTTAATCCATCACAGTTTTTTTTTTTCTAAACTGTTTTTAGTAATAAATTGTACTGTTGCTGTTGTTTTTGTTTTGGCCCCTTCCCTCGAATGTGTTGCAGTGAAGTGCAGTTTCTTTTGACTCTGGCATCTTGCATGAGGTGCTTGACTATTTTGTGAAATCAAACTTATTATTATTTTGAAGACCACTGCTTTTTCCCCTCCCAGTCCCAGATTCTGGTGCTGAACTGCCATATATGCTCTGCCTGAGGCTAATCTGGATTGCATGGCTTTTGAAAACTCATGCATTTTAATCCACAGATTGTCGCTGGCAATTGCTTAAATTACATATGGAGCTTGTCTTGCATTTTCTAGGCGATTGTATACAGAAAGAGGATGCAATCTTTTTGGCCCATAGGCCTCAAACCCTATGCGCTTCCTTTTTTGGATCTTTTTTTCTGTTCTGTTTCTGTAGCACTTAGGTTTTATGGACTTTTTAATGTTTTTTTCCAGTCTGTAACTGTGGTGCTCACAGACTGTAAATCTCACTCTTGGGAGGTACTGTTAGACTGTTAAAAATGTAATTGTCAGTGGCAGGTTTATCACAGGGTAGTTTCTGTCTATTTGGAAAACAGATAGTGTTTGTGTGTTTGACTGGCACACAACATTTTGCTTTTCTTCCCTGTAATAATTCAACCAATAATTAATGTTCTGTCATCGTTTACTCTTTCTCATATTGTTTCCTGTGTGACTTTCTTTTTCGGGTAAGATTGTGTTTAACACACATCTATAAAATTCTAAAATGTGCAAATAATAATAATACAAGCAATTGTGCACTTTACAAATTTAAATTTACTCATACTTTTGTGAAATTCTTTTCTCTGTTGAACACAAAACAAGGTATTCTGATCAATGTTGGAAAAAAAATTCTTCAGTTTATTTTCCTTTTGTGTTCAACAGGAGATTCTCAAACAGGTTTGGAACAAGTGAAGCATGAAGTGAGCTATCTCTTCAAGTAGACTTAAGTTACTTAATGGCATTTTAAAAGAAAAAAACATGAGGATGACTAAAGCTCTAAAACAGGGATGTCAAACTCAATTCCTGGAGGGCCGCAGCCCTGCACAGTTTAGTTCCAACCCTAATTAAACACACCTGATCAAACTAATTGAGTCATTCAGGCTTGTTTGAAACCTACCAGTAAGTGTGTTGAAGCAGGGTTAGAACTAAACTGTGCAGGGCTGCGGCCCTCCAGGAATTGAGTTTGACATCCCTGCTCTAAAATATACTTCCATTTTAACATATACAGTTGAAGTCAGAATTATTAGCCCCCATTTGAATTTTTTTTTTTTTAAATATTTTACAAATTATGTTTAACAGAGCAAGAAAATTTTTACAGTATGTCTGATAATATTTTTTCTTCTGGAGAAAGTCTTATTTGTTTTATTTCGACTAGAATAAAAGCAGTTTTTAATTTTTTAAACACCATTTTAAGAACAAAATTATTTGCCCCTTTAAGCAAAAATTTTTTTCGATAGTCTACAGAAGAAACCATCGTTTTACAATAACTTGCCTAATTACCCTAACCTGCCTAGTCAACCTAATTAACCTAGATAAGCCTTTAAATGTCACTTTAAGCTGTATAGAAGTGTCTTGAAAAATATCTAGTAAAATATTATTTACTGTCATCATGGCAAAGATAAAATAAATCAGTTATTAGAAATGAGTTATTAAAACTATTATGTTTAAAAATATGTTGAAAAAAATCTGCTCTCCGTTAAACAGAAAACGGGGAAAAAAATAAACAGGGGGGCTAACAATTCTGACTTCAACTGTATATGTTAGGCTAAGTTATGTGGACAGATCTCATAATGCTATAATACCAGCACAATACATGGTTTTGTTAACAGTGTGTAATGAATGGGTACAGCCTTCTTGCACATTTTTATTATTTTTTTTAGCATAGATTACTTTTTAAACTTCTTATTTGTCCACATGGTGTCAACACTGAACCAAAGTCAGTTTCACAGTCGTATTGAGAACAGCAAACTACTGAAGACAGCAAAACAATTGATTCCCATTAAGACAAGTACTCGTGTAAAGGAATAAAAAGGCATCTGTGCCAAATGAGCAACAAGACATTCTAATCAATCATAACTATTAAGGACAAGTGTGAAGTATACTAGGCATTTATCTGAACATCTGTATTTAAAAAAAAAAGAAGTATTCTTTAGACTATAGTACTGTTAGTAGTTATTAGTTGCGGGGGTGTATAAAGCACACCTGCCCATCTATGTGATGTTCAGTCAGTGAGGAGGGTGTTGGTAAAATCTCAGCTAGAGATCTGCTCTTCAACACTGTAACCTGAATACTGAAGGGGTCGAGTATCGAGTGTTGTGGTTTATACAGACACACAAAGGGTTTCTATGTGCCGAGTGAGAGCCAGAGCAGCACTGGTTTGAGGACTGTCCTCAACTCACAGTGCATGGCTCCAGTTTAAACTCAACTGCTGTTTGCTGGGTTGTTTATATGTATGTGTGTTTGTCTACTCTTTTATTTTGTTCAGTAGTACAAATTGTGAAATATTAATAGTTTAATGACTTTGGTATTATTTACAGTATGTATTATAATGTTGAGGTGGTTTATGAGGACATACATGTGTCCTTGTAATACAAAATGTTTTACAGGGTTTTTTTACAAATCAAATTTGCCACAGGTTTCCTGTTGGGGTTAGGGCTTGGTTTAGGCCATATAATAAGGGTTTTTTACAGTATAAGATACATTATGCCTATGGAGAGTCCTCAATAAACCACCTAAACAAATGTGCCGTGTGGATTAGTCTGTAGTCCCTTTTCTGACAAAATTGTGCTGGTTCTGCTGCATACACACACTTTTTTCAGACCAGCAAACAGTAATTGTTACTAGGGTTGGACTTATATTGGTATTGCTTTTTTTTATTTTGATAGTTGGTTTTTGAAAATTGTTTCACAATTGTTGGATGTATGGCTGCGTTAAAGCTCTTTATAGTTAGAAACTGATCTCTAAATCTTTTCAAATACACTGAGATAAAAATGAAAGAGATCTGTAGATAATGGTTATGTTTTTGCATAAAATGACCAGTATATTTTTTTCTTTCTTAATTTTGTTTATTTAGTGACATCGGGAAATGGATTGCAATTATTGAACTAGATATCCCTAACTATTTTAATCATAATTTTATTTACAGTGTGTGTTTGCTTGAAAAGAAAATTTCTGAGCAAAATATACGAATCGCTAATTATTAAGATTTTTGTTTTTGTAAATCTATGATCAATTTGGTCACACAGCAGAAGATTTTAGGATCCATTCCCAATGTTTTTTTCATTTGTTTATTCTCAGAGCTGCCATCACCATATCACTAAAAAAAAACATGTTTTTTGTTGTTGTTGTGGTTTATTTTATATGAAGTTGTGGTCATATAAAGGAAGGACTCTGCAATCAATAAACAATCTCAACAACACTCTTCTTTCTCCATTAACTTAACCTTTCCCTCTCTTGTTCTCTCTCTCTTCCAGATGCTACCAGACTTGAAAGCCGACAACCAGAGACTAAAGGATGAAAACGGAGCGCTGATCCGAGTAATAAGCAAGCTTTCCAAATAGAGCCGACCCTCCGGCAGTAACGGTATTGCACATCTAGATATTAACACGAGACAATGGCGACAAAGAAGGCTCCGTCTCCCTCCCATAGCGTTTCCCAGCTTTCCCCTAGCTTCTCACCACACAGAACCACTGCGTTTACGGAACTAAGGAAAAAAAACGTTAGACGAACGAACGGCATCCAACACTTCATGGGCGGGAAAAAGCCTCGAAAAACTATTTAACCAATAAGCCTTAGTTGTACATATGTCACTCGCATCGGAAAAAAAATTGGCTGTCACAGAACACCAGATTTTATTTGTGCCACACTTTTCCTTTTTTGTTGTTTTTTTTTTTTCTTGTATAGATGTGTTTATGCAATGTGCAGCTCTCTTTCCCTCGATTTCCTCTTCCTCTCCTCCAAAAAAAAAAGTCGCCAAATGTCCTGCCTTTTCATCGAGGCTCTGTCTTTAAGCAGAAGACATGGCGTTTGCTTCGCACACTTTTTTCATGTCCCGAAAGAGACAACGGACCTCGCTTTCACCTATGTGCAATATACGCATTTCTTTCGTACGCGAATGCTTTAAGAAAGAGTCCGTCACTAGTAAACGTTCACTTGCTCTTCACCTCACCCCCGTTTTTTTTTTCTTCTCCTCCTCCTCCTCCTCTCTCTCGTTTCTCTTTGAGTTTGTAGTGTAGCCGTTGGTTTATATCTTGTACTCCTCACGTTGTTTTAGCAGGTACTGAGTGAAGTTGTTGTATATACCTGTATATGTATTGTTTGAGACCAGCACATGGCATGCGTTTATGGTTCCCCCTGTCTGTTACTATTGAAATATACCAACTCCAGAGGACAAAAGTGTGTTTTAACTACTTCCTTTCTTCTTTTATAAGTCGCAAAAAAAGTAAACAATAGAGGCGCCCTCTTCCTTTAGGAGGAACTTTTTTTTTTCTCCGTTACTTCTACTTCAGTTTTAACAAGTGTTCACCGTAATTGTGAGATGATAATATAAACGCTTCACTACATTTCACACATTTTTATTCAGTATCTTTTTTTTTTTTTTTTTTTGGAAGAGTGCTGTTCAATTTTTTTGCTTTTTATTTTCTTTTGTTTGTTTTTTTTAAAGCTGTAGTAGTAGCCGAGGTGTTTGTCACTAAAAAGAAGATGCTAGTTATCGCTAACCCAATGTCTACATGCACTGTCAGGAGTCTTAGCGAATGTTTGCCATCGCGTCAGATGAAGTCCATGCATCGGGAAAAACTCGTTTTATGCATTTCAGTGGCCTTTTACTTAAAATATACTGTAGGTGGGAAACAATGTCGCTGTAGTTGGACTGTCAGCTGTCTCCTCTTTGGTTTAGGTTTTTAATATTTTGTTTTTGTTTTGTTTTTTCCCCCCCTATTTTAAATTTCCCATCATCTTGTAAAATAGATGTGTGGCTTCATCCGTGCAAGCTGTGCTGTGACTACCAACCACTGAGAGTTAATTAAAATAAACTTGTACATTGTAAAAATCTCCCTGGCTCTTTGTGCTGTTTGTTTCTGTGAGGAATCAAGCGTGTTTGGATGTGAAAGTCACACCTGTCATGCTGTTCGGTGTAATGAACTGGACCTGCTCTCATCAAGTGTCCAGAGTAATGAGCTCACAATCTTATTTGTTCAGTGACCGAGGGAAGATTGAAGAAAAGGATTATTACACTGGATGCTTTTTGATCCAATTGATAGCTCCATATTATAAAAAAGTCTGTTTTTCTTGATGTAATCCAATAGTGATTTTGTTGGATTTTGTTGTTGTTGACGATTGATATTTCCCATATTGATAGCTACAGTACTTGGGTGGCATGCACAGTTTGATCTAAGAGGATCTGGAATCTTCAAAAATTCAAATGATTCCTCAGATCAAACTTCAGTCTTCAGTTCAGTTTATTTAAGAGCACATTTATAAATGACTTGTAGTCAGGGACCTGCAGAGACGTTTTGAGGGGCAGGAGCTCAATTGGATAAAAAGGGCACTTTTCTCATTTATTTTTAATAAAAATTACAGTGGGGAAATTAAGTATTTGAACACATCATCATTTTTTTTTTTTTTCAGAAAACATATTTCTAAAGGTGCCGTTAACTTGAAATTTTCCCCAGATGTTGGTAACAATCAAAGAAAATGTAACTCTTAACGAACATTTCGCTATTTTTATTTCAAAATGAACAACGAATATAAAACACATCACAGTGTATGTGACATTAACTAGTCTATACCATACAGTCATGCCAATGCCATTTAATTAGAAAAGTGCCAGTTTATTTATTTAATACATGGAAACAATTAATATTTATTTAATTAAATATTTATTTAATACACTGTACTACAGTAAACAGGCGTGTCGAGCCTGTCATTCAGAACTCAAATTGCTATGCCTGTCTATACAATAGTGCGCTAGTTTAGCATACAGCCCTACCATATTAGTCAAACATTTTTAAATATATTACTATTAAATTATTACTTGTATATGTAATATTAGGCTTATATATATATATATATATATATATATATATATATATATATATATATATATATATATATATATATATATATATATATATATATATATAAATAAATAAAATTAATTAATTAATTATTCTTTTATTTTTTTTTACCTCATAAGGAGCTGAGCCCCCATAAAATGAATATCCTAAAATCTTTAAGCTGCCATCCCCCAAAAAAGCCTTTTATATAAAGTATTAAATAGATTTCAGTAGTTCAGTACTTTCTCCTTGTGTCATTTCATTGTTTTGTTTTGTTTTTAAAATTTTGTTTTATGTTTTTATGTTTGTATTGTTTGACTTTTTACCAAAATCTGGTTCAATTTCATGTCAACAGCTCCTTTAGAAATATTATTCCCAGGAAAATACATGACTTGTTCAGTACTTATTTTCCCTGCTGTATATTGAAAGTTCACAAAGACAATCACCACATACTCACCCTTCAGTGGTTCCAAAAGTAGGTTTTTTTTCGGTTGAGCAAAAAATAAAATATTTTGAAGAATGTTAAACACTGATTGCCACTTCCATAGTTTTTTTTCTTCTTACCATAGAAGTCAATTGCTGCTTGCAGACAACGTACTGCAAAATATCTTTTTTTTTTCTTTTTTTTTTCAACAAAAGGAAGAAACTGAAACTAATTGAGTGACAGAATTGAAATTTTTGGAAGAACTATCTCTTTGATACAACATAACTTACACTTACACAAGTGTTCATTTTTCAACATGTCTACAAAATAATGTTCATTAAACTTCATGCCTGGTCTATTTTAGGATTTGCAGATTTCATCACGAAAACAGGCTAAGATACAATGCATGTTTTTTCTTTGTTTTTAGTTTCAAGTAAAATATATTCAGAATAAAACCAAAGTTATGGAACTCCCTCCCGTCGCACATTCGTCAGGTGGACTCTTATTTCCAATTTTAAATCTCAGGTAAAAAAAACCTTTCTGTTCAGGATTGCTTGTAATGATTTCCTGGTCTGATATCCTGTGTGCTTGTGACATATTGTAATCTGTCCTTGAGTGTTTTAAAATGTGCCTATAAATAAAAGGGTTTTATTATTATTAAACGTCTTTATGAAATGACAGGAAGTACATTATTTTATAATTGTTAAAATGAAATAAATTACAATGAAGGTAAAGTCTTCATTTCCCCCCCAGAAAAAATGTGCACTTTCCTTCGAGGAAAAAAAGGGCTCCCAAAGCCAGTTCTCCTATCCCCAATCACTGATACGGTCTTAAACTTTAATTTTGTTTCTTTTTTCATTATTATAATATATGTTATTATTAGATTTTTTTTGGTAATATTAAGATTAAATAAACCATTGACTTAAAGATTATTCAGTGACCTGTGTTTATTTAAATGATCAGCTTAATTTTTCGCCTGGTCTTATATTCATTGATTACTATAGCTTGTGTATATAATATAAATAACCCATATTACAGAAGAAGTCTTTCTGCTGCTGTTTTCAGATCAGCTTTAGCTCCACTAGATGGCATCTGACTGAAATCAGCACTTTCCCTCCACAATCTCCAGCAAACATCTGAGAGAGAGAGAAAGAGAGGGAGGGAGGAAAAAGTGTTTCTTGATGAGCATCCTGAGTCTTTCTGGCTTTTTTTTCCCGCTCTTACATACTGTAAGTCCTCCACTTCTCCATGCAACTCCAAGTAGTTTTTGTTTTCTACTTCCTGTGGCGCTTTAAATTACCAAATATTCTCAAGCAAAGGCATCTTTTTGAAGATAGTCGCAGATAAAACGTACACTAAAGCCACAGTTCAGCAAAAAAAAAAAAAAAAAAAGTGACCGTTTTTGTGGACGACTGCACACGTTTTTGTTTTGAAATGAAGAAAAATGAGGGCGAGGGCTGAGGGCGATGAGATCAAAGCCTGGAGTGGAGCGCAATCCCGTTCCTCTCTCTACTAAGGGTTCTGTATAATCGCTCCGCTGGGTGTCCACTCCGGGGTTTTCATTCTCGCTCACGAAAAAAAACGGCTCCGTCTACTCAGTTTAAAAAGATATTTATCCCTATATGTTTATTTTTTATTTTATGAACGCCTAAACACAACATTTATAACACTATATTTAATGGTTTGGATATTATTCAACACTTTTAAGAAATAGATTTACGCAAACATATCCAAATGTATACATTAAGTATGCGACTTTTATTTTCTGACTGTAGTTAAAGTTGTTGCATGTAAGTTTTGACTCTACGAAGGCACCAAATGTTTCTGCAGATATGTCTGCAGAAAAACCGTGCCAAGTTAACATACTTGTTTAACAAAAGCTTTTTAAAATACACAAACTGGCAATATTAAAATGGTTTAAAACAGTGTTTCTCAACCACGTGCCTGGATGACCACCAGCTCTGCACATTTTTCATGTCTCCTTAACCAAACACACCTGATTCAGATCATCAGCTCATTAGCAGAGACCGAAAGACCTGTAATGGGTGTGGCAGACAAAGGAGACATCCAAAACATGCAGTGTTGGTGGGCCTCCAGGAACGTGGTTGAGAAACACTGCTTTAAAGCATCTCATCTTTAAATTCAGTCTCAGCTATTTAAATAAATAAATACTGATTTTTTATTTTATTTTACTTTAATCCATGACTGCATGATGAATGACTTCATTTTTGTTCTTATTTGAACCATTTTTTATGATTAATTTCTCTTAAAACCACAATATGAAATTGATTGTGGACTTGGAGTGATTTTGCGTTGATGAATGAGCCTGGCACAGAGCTCTGCGTGTTCTCATTGTGGCATGAAGAGCTCAGTAATGCACTAATGCTCTGAGACGGTAATTGAACACAGTCATGCAATGGGACTTTTTACATATTTTGTATTTTTCCCCCTCCGTTTGGAAGTCTTGTCGAGGTCCCTTCAGTTCATTGCTTCAAATGCAATGGTCTAAATGGCATTCTTGAGCAAAACTGATGTGGAAAAGATCAGCTGGAGCGTTTCCCAGATTAAAAGCAGGACAAAGACAAGAATCCAAGACTATTATAGAAACAAATAGACTGAGGAGCTTTGGGGTTTTTTTTGCACCAGCAGGGAAACTCTTGCAACTGTGTGTGTGTGTTGCATTAAATTCACTATTATGCTGTTGTGAGTTTAGTATTTTTTTTATTTTTTTGGTTAGATTGTATTTTTATTTACTTTATTTTATTAATATTTTTTATTTGTGCTACATTTTATAATGTCTATTATATCTATTATATCTATTATTTATTCATTCATTTTGCTTCGGCGTAGTCCCTTATTTATCAGGAGTCACCACAGCAGAACGAACCGCCAACTATTCTGGCTTATGTTTTACACAGCGGGTGCCCTTCCAGCCGCAACCCATCACTGGGAAACATCCATACACACTCATTCACACACATACATACACTATGGCCAATTTAGCTTACCCAAATCACCTATAGCGCATGTCTTTGTACTTGTGGGGGAAACCGGAACACTATTCGTGTGAACACAGGGAGAACATGCAAACTATATTCTAGTATAACATCTACTTATTTCAAACCGGTATTACGTAAAGTTTATAACAATTATACAAGGTGTCTACTCGTTTAACAAACAGTGTTTTTAATATTTGGTTTATTTATTTTTGGTTTTACTTTGATGATTAAAATGGAGTTTCTCAAATATGTAAGAGATTATGAACATAAATGTGTGTAATACTTGTGTATAAATATATGTATGGGTATGTATATATACTGTCTGTGTGTATTTATTAGACTAGATTGTATTAGATTATTGAATTTGGTGTCTAACGAAGTTTGTGTGTGAAATATATTGAGCCTTTTTTTCTATACACAAGATATTTTGTGGAATGTATGCATATGAAGGAGCTATTTGTTTTGTATTACTGGAAAATATCCTGCCGGATTTTGTGGTTTGCGTTTTTTGGATTATACACTTATTGACAAATTACATAAAGAAATGCTAACACTTGCACTTTTATTTGAAACTGCATATTTTAAAACGTTTCACAGTAATATTTTTTGATTGTCATATTAAAATAAAAATATTTTTTTATAAATTTGGATTCTTTTTAACGGTCATGATTTATTCATTCAAAAGCTGATTATTTCACTTATGTTTTGTACAAATAGTGATCATTTTCAGATTATTCAATCATTTTCTTTTCGGTTTAGTCTCTTTATTAATCAGGGGTCGCCACAGCGGAATGAACCGCCAACTTAGTTGCCATCCATCACTGGGAAACACCCATACACACTCATTCACACACATACACTACGACCAATTTAGCTTACCTAATTCATCTAGACCACATATCTTTGGACTTGTGGAAGAAAACCCACGCGAACATGGGGAGAACATGCGAACTCCCCACAGAAATGAAAACTCACCCAGCTGAGGCTCGAAACAACAACCTTCTTGCTGTGAGGCGATCGTGCTACCCACTGCGCCACCATGACACCCACTTCAACATTCCACAGTTCACTTCTACCAGTTTATTACCCTGTAATGAGGCCAGATTATAAAAACTTTAAATAATTAACCGTATATATATATATATATATATATATATATATATATATATATATATATATATATATATATATATATATATATATATATATATATATATATATAATAAGTTATGTGTGTAACATAATTTGTGTCATTAAGATATAAACGTTATATATTGGTGAATTGGAAAAAAAAAAAAGGTAGAAAATCTAACTGAGGTGCAGAGTTTGTGCAATTTTAGTGGATAAATATGGAGTTTTGACTGTTTTATAAAGCAACCTTTGGTTCCAAATGCATTGACTTTGAATGTCATATGAAGGTGTAATACATGTATATATTTAGTTAATGTATCTATGAATGCAGTATGTGCAGTGATGTCCAAGGCTGCAGGTCTCCAGTGTGGCAGAAAGCGATTTGAATGAAGGAATCGATTGTCTGCCGCAGGGCCTGATGGGATTGATTTTGGTTTTGTTGTTTCATCTACCTGCTAGATTCCCAGTCATGAGCTCGTCATCCAGCGGCTGCTTGTCCACCTCCGCATTCAGAACTGCTGGCGGGAGAAATCACAGTTGCCTTCATATTTTCGCATATAACAAATCTTTGTTCCACTAAAACCTCCTTAAGTCTCAACACCCTGATTATAAACAAAGCATTTATAATGAAGCAGTGAATTAAGAAATTAGTCAATAACTGTGTTTTTATGTATGAAATATGACATCATTGCTTTCAAATGTTTTCATGCATAACTTTATTTATTTTTTGTTGATTTAAGAATGTTATGTTTGTTTTTGCAATTTTAAGTATTATTTTTAAATCAAGCTAAAAGCCATGTTTGATTTAAATATTTATTTTATTGTCATGTTAATATTTATATTATTATTTTTTTGTATCAAGTTAAAGTAATACTGTTTATTTATTTATTTTTTGGAAGTTAATAATTTTACAAGTCACCTGCCGCTAAACTGTTGAGTTTTACCTTTTTATCCGTTCAGCATATCTCTGGGTCTGGTAATAAGCACTCTTAGCTTAGCTTAGCATAAATCATTGAATCAGATTAGACCATTAGCATCTCACTCAAAATAGGCAAATCAAGGGACTTTACTGCCATACAACGACTGCAGCAGGTGCAATGACATTACACATTGCCCAAAAATAGTCCCCGACTAGGTAACATTGCTGCGTAATATCTGTCACATTTACATGGACATCAGTAATCGAATTATTTGCTTTAATCTAATTAAGAGGATAATAAGACTAAGGTGTTTACATGAGTTGCTTTTTGAGTGTTACTTTCATGATCCCGTTTTACATGTTACAGCACATAATTCGATTAATATCATTGCGTCACTGCACTTTACACATTTCCTCCGGAGTTTCATGTAATTTCGGATGTTTCATTTTTAGTTTGTCGACTTTAACTGCAGTTTGGCAACTTCACTTGTATTCACGAAGATTTCATGCATGCCCACCGTGACAAACCAAATATTGAATGCAACTATGAACTGCTGGAAGGAGCTGCAGGCCCGCAGAACCACACACGTTTCAGGCACACACAATCCAGCACACACGTTCTAGGCAAACCATATATGGTTACGACGGAAGTTAATGTTATTAACGTCTTCTCGGCATCGTAACCAATATATTTTTATATATATTGTTGATAAATATTGTACACAATAAACAGTAGTTTTTACTGTTTTACAAATATTGCGAATGGTGAACATTGTTTCTGATTGCTATATATTCAATATAATAGACTAAATAGTTTTCTATCTGTCATCATAGATGATCAGTCATTATTATCTGACAGAGTCAATATAGCAGATACTCGTTTGCTGGCCTTGCTGAACTATCTAAATTAGACGGTTTTAATTTATATAATGGTTGAAGGAAATAATAGCAAGTTAATATGCATAGGCAATAACGTCTTTATATGTAATAAAAAATCTTTTTACATTTAATAAATTTGAACACCATATTTTACTCAAGCGATTTAATAGTATTTATTTGCTTAATTTTCTAATAACTTTTTTATGAATGATTTCCCACATTAAATACTATAGTAATTTATAGTAAATAATATATTGTTTTTAAACCATAAAGTATTGGTAATTTGTGGTAATTGTAGTTGCAACAAATTTAGCAACACAAACAAATTAACTATTAATAATGAATTAAAATAAATTATATATATATATATATATATATATATATATATATATATATATATATATATATATATATTACTAACAGTTGCTACAGTTTAGTAAAAGATAGTAGTTTAAATCAGTTTATAACTATATTAATTTTAAATTATTATCTATAGTAATTCATTTATAATGTGACACATTATTGTTTTTTTTTAAAAAATATATTTTACAACAAAACAATTTTAACCAAGTATGACAACATTATGATCCTGAATTAGTTTATTACACTTAATACAATTAGACGGTCTGTTATGTTTTCTTGTGTATGTGGATACGTGAATAAAGTCGTAAGTGTTTAACCAATTATTTTTATTTACATAATTTGAGTTCAGAAACTGTAGCGATGTTAAAATGATCTTTACGATATAATAATGAAATAATGACTGAAATGGGAAACCATAAACTGTTGACAGTCTAATGAATGGCAATCGTAGCACGGGCGTTCTCGATCGCCGTACTTGTGAAATACACTAGGTGGCGATAACGCTCCTAAGGAGTTAGTTAGGTACCATATATGGCTTGCCTAGAACGTGTGTGCTGGATTGTGTGTGCCTGAAACGTGTGTGCTGCGGGCCTGCAGCTGGATATTATTGGGGGCTGAAAGAGCTGTTTAATGGAAGTTCATACCGCATGCTGAATGGAAGAAAACTCCGCATTTCACGATGAACGATGCTTGTGCGTGTGTGTGTGTGTGTGGGTCGCTAAAAGCAGCTTAAGTCCTACATGACTAATAGTTCGATTAAGGTGTTTACATGTCTGTACTGCACTTTAATAATGCGACTAAGATCGGCATACTCCACATGTCTTAATTCGATTTCTCTTTAGTTCGATTATGACCTCAATCTGATTAAATTAATCAAAAACCGCTGATTACATGGTAGACTCTTAATCAGAGTATTGTCTTAATCACATTAAAATCGGATTATTGGTGTCCATGTAAAGTTGGTCAGTGACTTAAATCGAATTAAGACATGTGGAGTATGCCGATTTTAGTCGCATTATTGAAGTGTAGTACAGACATGTAAACACCTTAATCGAACTATTACAGTCATGTAGGACTTTAAGCTGCTTTTTGCGACAGGGTAATCCACACACACACACACACACACACACACGCATGGCTGATTGACACTCTTTGCACCTACCGAGTCAGTGCAGACACCTGCATGGTGAAATGCGGAGTTTTTTTTTTTACTTCCATTTAGCATGCGGTATGAACTTCCATTAAACAACACTTCCAGCAGTTCATAGTTGCATCCAATATCTCGTTTGTCATGGTGGGCTTGCATAAAATGTTCGTGAATGAAAGTAAAAGTGCCAGACTGCAGTTAAAGTCGACAAATTAAAAATGAAACACCCGAAATTACATGAAACTCTGGAGGAAATGCGGATAGCGCGGTGACGCAATGACGCTAATTGAATTATGTGCTGTAACATGTAAAACGCGATCATGAAAGTAACACTCAAAAAGCAACTCATGTAAACACCTTAATCATATTATTCTCTTAATTAGATTATAGCAAATAATTCGATTACTGATGTCCATGTAAACGTAGTCACTGTGTCTTCTGCAGCCAGTGGTACTACGTAAAGGAAAGTTTGTTTGAGTATAACGCTGTAATGACAGTATATTTCCTAGCCATATATCAGCCTAGAAAAAAAAACTTTCAATTTTCTTGAAACATGATGTAACTACAGAAGAGTCGAACTTTAAATAGACAAATGATTAAAACTCTTGAATTTTTGGAGCGAGATGCTAATGATCTAATCCTATTCAATGATTTATGGATTCAAAATTGGTCAAACACAACTGTCAACTCTAGGGGAGATGTAAAATTAGCCTATTTTCAAAACAAAGTGGAATGTTCCTTTAAGTAAATGACTATTCAGATATGGTAATTAGAAAAGTAATTAAGAGAAAACTTTAATGATGTAATCAATGTCTATTGTTTAAATCACTTTATTTGTTGTTTGTTGTTTTTTTCATATTATTTAAATGTATGTTTGTGTGATGTGGATGTAGTGCTTTGATGTGAAACTTTTTGTGTGTTGTTCTTACAACAAATCTGGGCTGTCATCAGATCAAATGAAAACATCCATCTTGAGAAGGAGCTGTGTTAATAGTTCTGCCATGCTGTGGCTCTTGTACTGTAAACAACCTGATCGTTATACATTTTCTGTAACATTAGCAGATTTTTACCGAGGATTTTCCTGTGACTTCAGTGCTGCTTCAGTCAGGTGCTTCGTCATTGTTCATCCACTCAAATCAACATTCCACAGTTCACTTCTACCAGTTTATCACCCTGTAATGAGGCCAGAACTGGAGACCTTTAGGGTGTTTGAGGATTTCTTCCCCGGTTGACTTCACTCACAAGCCTTCATTTCTATTCATCTCTCCCTCTAAAACTCAATCATCATGGCGGGCTTGAAGACCTCAGGAACCTTCATATCTGGACTCCAGAATCCATATTCCCCTCCTGTTCTCCTGGATCTGTTTGAATTACGATAGAACATGGTTTCATCTCATCACTTAAATCTGTAAAAACAAAGTAGTTACAGAAATGCGTATGCAATGGAGGTCTATCGGGCAAAAAGACACTGCACATGATAACTCTTAAAACACACACTGAATTGAAGGTATTGCCACCATGCTTGATGTACTTAAAGGAATTGTTCACCCTATTAAATCTCTCATGATTTACCCACCTTTTGTTTGCTTACTATGAACGTAAATGGATGAGTTTGAAAGTGCATACTTCCCTATTATATAGTATGTTACAAACAGTATGCAAGCCGAGTAATATGTCCAAATTTGTAGAAAAAAAGTAGTTGGAAAAACAGAAGGCGAGAATTACTCGGATGACCTACTGCTTCTGGCATCATTATGAAGTGTGGATCCAATAGACGCTACGCTATCCCATAATGCAACATGAGGGAATTCATGAATAAGCAACAGAGCAACCTTCATATCTGGACTCCAGAATCCATATTCCCCTCCTGTTCATACGAATAAGCCACATGGCAATTCGTGACTTATTTTATTTAGTAGCTAATTTGTATTCATTTGTACAATGTAATTCATACAATTTAGTACGATTTGCTCATCCCCCTATGACGGTTGGGTTTAGGGGGCATGGTTGAATGCCACGCCTGCTTTTTAAAATCGTACTTAACTCATACGAATAAGCCACTAAACTGACAAAACGTAAAATAGTTACGTTTCCTCGTGAGATCAGGCTGGAATGAGAGTGAAGCGATGCAACTGATGTGGGTAAGTCACGTGATAATGGCAAACGGTCGATGTAGTACGTCCAAGTTCCATTCATACTATTCACATTCATACTATATAGAACGTATGTTTCTAATGGTCATGTAGTAAATTTAAATGTTGTACCTATGCAAAAAAAAGTTCAAACTACTTATTTAAAATGAGCTGAATCAACACAATTCTTGATTATTTTTTGTTTTATGTTCGTTCCAATTAAATTTGTAAAAAAATGAAGTTAAATTAATTTACTTGTGTTGGGACCATACCTGTCAACCCTCTCGTTTTTCCTGGGATTCTCCCGTATTTTACAGTTCTATCCCACTATCATCCCATAAAGGTATTTTCCCGTATTTCTCCCGTATTTTCAGTCTTTCTCTGAAGGGTGGCAATAAACATTAAAGAGCAGATCCTCCCTATACGCAACCCATACCGCCAAACCACCAGAGGCCGCCATTAAATGTGAGGCTGCTCTGTGCTTTTGCTTTGTTTAGGCATGAAAACACTTTGAAATAAATATAAAAACGGCGGGAATCCCTTTACTTTTATTAAAGGTGCCGTCTCCCCTTCATATGCAATCCTCAAAACAGTCATATAGCGGTGCGTGACTGACAGCTGACGCGCTCCATTGTGATAAATAGACTCTGTACACGCGACTCTGTACAAGTCTGGGTTTTGGGTGCGTGTTTAAACAGACATATATGCATAATTAATAATAATAATGTCTAAAGATGTCGATCTTGGTGTGTTTTTTTTTTCAAACATAACTAATTTCATCCTAATTGGGCATAAAAAGTTAGGAAAGCAATGGAATGCTTTCATTATAATGTTAGATGGTTGCGTTTTTAAAGTGACAGCTCTGTTATTTAATGTAATCAAACGAAAAAAATCTAAATAAATAAGAGATTCATTCGTTGCTCTTTAATCAGAATGTGTAAGTTATACAGTGAAGAAACGGCTAATGAGATTTGATAGCTTGATTTTATTTCATTATAATAGCTATTTTAATAAGCTGAACTGTTTGCTAATATATTTGCTGCTAAAGTATACAATTTATTTTTTCTTTTGTAAATAATAATAAAACGTATTACTGACCATTTAACTGTTTATTTACAATGAAACAACTCCAAATGAACATATTTAGTAATTTAGGAATTTTTAAGGGGGGTGGGGGGGGGGGGGGGTGATCGGGGAATCCCTTATTATGGTGGGCATATCCCTTATTTTCACATCCCAATGTTGACAGGTATGGTTGGGACAACATGATGGAACTGTGGTATAGTGGTAAAAGGTATTACATTTGAATTTACTACATGACCGTTCGAAATATACATTCTATACAATATGAATGTGAGTAGTATGAATGGAACTCGGACGTACTGCATCCGCCATTTGTCATTAACACTTGACCTACTTGCGTCAGTGGCGTCACTTCACTCCCATTAATGAATTCCCTCATGTTGCATTATGGGATAGCATGGCATCCATTAGATGCACACTTCAGAATCTCGCCGGAAGTAGTAGGTCATCCAGGTACTTTTCACATACAGTTTTTCGAAAACTATGAATTTGGACATCTCGCATACTGTTTTATATGTAATATGGAAGTATGTGATTTAAGATGCAGCCTAAAGGGCGTCACACACCGGATGCGCCACTCAGCGCCATGTCGTCAGACGCGCACATTCGCATGCTATTTAAAACTAAACTAATCAGATGGCGCGGCAGAAATATGAACAGTGTACTGAGTCGTGGCTGGGCGCCGCCCACAGCTGCCGACACGCGGCGCCGGTGTGTGTACCCGGATAGAAACCTATATTTAGAATTCTGAAGTGCGTGGAGCTGTGCGACCTGCTTAAGTTCCTAGAGAAACAGAATATTAAATGAGAAAACAGTAGGCGTGACTTGTTTTTCTACTGCCAGCAGATTGGATGCAGTAGACATTTCAGAAAGATCGGGAAAGGGTTTCAGGAGACTTATTACACCCTAACAGACACCTCCTCCTATCATTTCTGTTTTTTGTCATAGCGCTGTCAAGACTGACAATTGTAAGGGTGCGGTTAAGTATGTTAGCCACACCCAATACCTCGAACAGAAGTAATCTGAGAATTTAACTGAAAACAAACAGGAAGTGCATTTTTAGATTTCAAGGGCAGACATTATTATTTGTTTTCTTAACATCATTCACGGATGAACTGTTCACCACAAAACTAGCAATGTTAGCTAACAAAATCAATATGGTTAGTTTTGATTTCACATGTACTTTAAGGGGCTATATCGCACTATTATGTTTTTCTCTTTTTTTCATTCTTTTATAAACTTTTTTAACACATTTTAATCTGTTTTTATACTGTTTGTATGTATTTACTTATTATATCCGTGTCTCTTTTATCCCTGTTTATGTAAAGCACTTTGAATTGTCACTGTGTATGAAATGTGCTATATAAATAAACTTGCCTTGCCTATATGTAAGAACTTTCATGTGTCCATTTGTATTTTTTTGTCAGTTGCAACAACACTTGTAAAATGGAGACCTACAACTATAATTTCTTAGATTCATGTCTTTTAACTTTTTTTAAAGGGAGAGAGAGACCTGATAACACAAACATTGCAACAAATGATGACAGAATAACCACAAGATTTAATCTACATCTCTAGGGCCAAAAAACACTTTAATTTGAGTAAAGGCATAAGCTTGTTTCATTTTACAGAAATAATAATAATGTCCACAATGAACAGCTAAAATGTTCCACACACATAGAATACTATAGGTTTTTTAAACCATACAATAGTAAAGTACTTGAATTTATCTACTTTGATTATTCTACTTGCTAACTCAACAACTATTAATTATAATTGCCTACTGAAAGACAGTATTTATTACATAGATACCAATTTAGTATGGGTAAAACTACAATATGCTGTACAGTAATACATTATAACACACCTTACTGTAATATGATTCAAAACAATCAATTCAATTCAAAACACTGTACTATTTTATATAAAGTACATTATTTTTTCCATATGGGTTAACAGGAAATTTTATTTTAAAACATGACACATTTCTGCTTTTCCAAAGTCAAAAAATTAGGCCAATATATATCATTTTTATACCTACAAAATGAAGCCGCAGTCACACTAGAGTTTGAGCTTGCGAAATTCTGTCGTACGGCGCTGCTAAAAGGGGCGGGATTAAACAAGATGATTAGACATTAAAAAAAAGCGAGAGATTGCTCCATGTTTTAAATTTCTGTTCAGAGAGGTCATGTTTTGATCCTGGATTGGTCTCACGCAGACAAAATGCGAAACTCGACGCATGACCCTGCGTTTCCGGTCTGACGCATTCGCGTGCGTATGAATGGAAGTCTATGGAGGGAAAAGTCCAGTGTGACCGCGACTTTAATCCAATCATATGTTTTCAACTACATCTGGAAGCATTTAAAAGTGATTAGAGTTTTAGACTTGCTTTATATCTGTGTTTAATGCCTTGATTGGCAATAGTAGACCCAAAAATGAAAATGTACTAACTGTTTTCTCACTTTCAAGTGGTTATAATTGAACACAAAAGAATATATTTTGAAGAAAGCTGAAAACCTGTAACTATTCAGCCTGATTTCACGAGGAAGCGTAAGTGTTTTACGTTTTGTCAGTTTAGTGGCTAATTCGTACGAATTCGTACAGTTGAGTCGTACGAAAGTGTACGATTTTAAAAAGGAGGCGTGGCACCCAACCCCGCCTCTAAACCCAACCGACATTGGGTGATGAGCAAATCGTACTAAATTGTACGAATTAAGCCGCGGTCACACTGGACTTTTCTCCCCATAGACTTCCATTCCAGACCGGAAATGCAGGGTCATGCGTCAAGTTTCACATTTCGCTGCGGTGCAAAGTTCAAGCTTGGTGAACTCTGACCTGCGAAACCGCTTCACTTGACTGCGTGAGACCAATCCAGGATCAAAACATGACCTCTCTGAACAGAAATTTAAAACATGGAGCAATCGCTCACTTTTTTTAATGTCTAATCATCTTGTTTAGTCCTGCCCCTTTTCGCAGCGCCGTACGACAGAATTTTGCAACTTTAGTGTGACTGCAGCGTTAGATCGTACGAATGCATACGAATTAGCCACTAAATCAAAAAAATACGAATTGCCGTGAGATTGCATTGAACTATCAACTTCCATAGTAGGAAAATCAAATATTATGTGGTTACAGGTCACAGACAACTTTCTTCAAAACATCTTTGTGTGTGTGAGTGCATGTATGTGTTCAACAGAAGAAACTCAAACAGATTTAGAACAAATGGATGAGTAAATGATGACATAATTTTCATTTTTAAAAGAACTATCTGTTTAATACCAGCTGTAAACAGAATCTGAGTGAGCTTAACATGAAAGATGAATTTAATCGACATCATCTGTGCTGCAAGTTCTCATCGCACCATCAAACGTCTTTCTTCGAAACAATCATGTGAATATGATTAAAAAACGTCACAGTTTAGTTGTGTATTGTGCAAGAATCTCTATTGTTATGTTTCCTGAAGCGTGTGGTGGTGTAACCATTTAGCTTTATGACTCACAACATCACGAGGTCCCAATAATAGAAGTATGACTTTCTTCGCTAAAGCTCCCGTTACAGTGTTATGTTTGTCTTATTCAGTGAATAAATGAGTACAGCTGCTACTTTTTAATATTCCTGTGCTTCTGTTCAACCAGAAAGCACGCTGACAAACGTTTAATAGACTAACTGAACAGAGATGAACCAACCTGACCAGCTGAAATATGTGTGGCACACAGAACAATGCGAATGACCCGTTTTGTCAGCCTTCACCTATTTCAGCAGATGGCAGAACACAGATGGGACGTTATGGTCCACTGTTATTGGGGAAACATGTCCAGACCCGCGCTTTATAATCATCGCTGAGAGGCTGGGAGTCACAATGACCAGACGTTGCCATGAATTATGTTGCAACTAGGAGATTTTTCACCATTTGGAAATCACCTTTTCATGTAAATAGTAGAGCAATGTCATATAGCTAATATTATTTATTGATAAGCATGTTGCCTTGAAATATTACACAAACTATATATGATTATATATATATATACAGTTGAAACCAGAAGTTTACATACACTGTATAAAAAGGCACATAACCATTTTAAAAAAAGTCAGATGTTAATGTGACTAAACTTTTTCTCTTTTAGGTAAGTTAAGATTATCACATTTGTTTCTGTTTGCTTAATAGCAGAATAATGAGAGAGATATTTTTTGAGAAATTGTTATAACTTTTCTTGAAAGTCAAGTTTACATACAATAAGATTATTCTGCCTCTGAAAAAGCTCAGATGATGGTGTCAAGGTTTTGGAAGTTTCTGATTGGCTAAGTGACAACATTTGAGTTAATTGGAGGCACAACTGTAGAATAGTATTTAAGGAAAACCTCAAACAAACTGCTTCCTTGTGTGACAACATGGGAAAATCAACAAGCCAGAATCAACAAAAAAGCCAGATTACAATTTGCTAAATTACACTGGGAAAAAGACACATTTTTGGAGACATGTCCTGTGGTCTGATGGAACTAAGATTGAACTGTTTGGCCATAATGACCAGTGTTACATTTGGAGGACAAAGGGGAAAGCTTACAAGCTTAAGAACACCATCCCAACTGTGAAGTATGGGGGCGGCAGCATCATGTTGTGGAGCTGTTTTGCTGCAGGAGGGACTGGTCCACTTCACAGCATAGATGGCATCATGAAGAAAGAACATTATGTAGAAATACTGAAGCAACATCTCAAGACATCAGCCAGGAAAATAAAACTTGTCCACAAATGGGTCTTCCAAACAGACCATGACCCTAAGCATACTGCCAAATTAGTTAAAATGTGCTTTAAGGACAACAGAGTGAATGTTTTGGAGTGGCCATCACAAAGCCGTGAGCTCAATCCTATAGAAAATTTGTGGGCAGAGTTGACAAAGCTTGTGTGAGCAAGACAGCCTACAAATCTGACTCAGGCCCCGTTTACACTAATGCGTTTTCGTTTTAAAACGCACAAGTTTTGCTACGGTTACGCCATCCGTCCACACTACGCCGGAGTTTTCGAGCCCCGAAAACGGAACGTTTTGGAAACGCTGAAGAGCGCGTTTTAATTCTGATACGCTGCTGCTCCGTCTCAGTGTGGATGGGGAAAAACGGAGACGTCTGAAAACGGAGGTGTGGCTGCTGAGATTCGCTACCTGATTGGGGCTTTTGGGTCATTGCGTATCCTTCCCTTATTCGTCAAGCCCCTATCACATGACTATAACGCTACCGGAAGACGGCAGACCAGCCTTCACTGTAAACAACAACATGGACACAGAAATGGGAGCGTTGTTTGCACTATTGTCCGTTTCAGGCGCCATTGTGCAGTTAAACTCTGCCTTTTTTACTACAGCAGCTGCATATATTCGCTAGAGGCAAGCTATTGTTCGAGCACTCGCTAATCGCTCGCGTTCATCGTTCAACCAGCGTTTGTTGACTAACAATAACCAAATGCCGAGCGAGACACATGCTTCCTGTTTATACTTGAACGCGCATGCCCAGAGTGCGCGAATGGTCACGTGATATACGTTTTTGCTGGAGTGGTGTGGACGGAGATATGTTTAGAAACGCTAGATGAAACGCTAGTGTGGACGCGGATCGTTTTTGATAAAAAAAGCCGTTTTAAAACGAAAACGCATTAGTGTAAACGGGGCCTCAGTTACACCTATTCCGTCAGGAGGAATGAGCCAAAATTCCTGCAAACTATTGTGAGAAGGTTGTGGAAGGATACTCAAAACATTTGACCAAAGTTATACAGTTTAAAAGCAAAGCTAAAAAAATACCAATGAAATGTATGTAAACTTTTGACTGTCTAGAAATTAATAAAAAATTCTCTCATTATTCTGCCGTTTAGCAAATGTATATTATTTATGTAATCCTAACAGACCTAAAATAGTAAAGTTTAGTATGATTTACAATCAGACATTTAAAAAAAATGGTTATGTTCCTTTTATTAAAGTGTATGTAAACCTCTGGTTTCAACTGTAAATGCTGTTGCTAGTCAGTGTCCAGTGGTGCAGTGATGGGGTTAATCATTTGAAATATTCATTAATTATTTTATATTAAAAAATGAGACACATGGCCTCAATTTGCATTCATTCATTTTCCTTCGGCTTAGTCTCTTTATTCATCAGGGGTCGCCACAGCAGAATGAACTGCCATCTTATCAAGCATATGTTTTATGCAGCACATGTCCTTCCAGCTGCAACCCATCACTGGGAAACCCCCATACACTCTCATTCACACTCATACACTACGGCCTATTTAGCTTACCCAATTTATCTGTACTGCATGTCTTTGGACTTGTAGGGGAAACCGGAGCACCCGGAGAAACCCCACTCAAGCACGTAGAGAACATGCAAACTCCACACAGAAATGTCAACTGACCCAGCCGGGGCTCGAACCAGCGAACTGCTGTGAGGCGATCATGCTACCCACTGCGCCACCATGACGCCCCAATTTGTATTTACTTCATACAAATTGCAGTTACTTTTCTACATTTTAAAAAGATCTTATGTGCTCAAACTGAAACTGATTGCAGCAAAACCATTTAAGTTTTTTTTTTTTAAATAAAATGGTTACCAATTTCATAACTGAACTTAAAATGCTCAAGTTTAGTTATCAAATTGGTTAAGTTAATAGAACAAATCAAGTCCAAACAACTAGATAACTACTCAAATGGTGTGGTATTGCTTCTAGCATTAGAGTTAAGTTGACACAAAAGTTGACACAAAACAACATAATTAAGTCATTCATAACTCTTTAGGTTTAAGTTCTGATTAATATAAGCATTTTATGAGTTACTATAACTTTTATTAAGAGTTTTCTTTAATTTAAGTTAAGCAAACTTATTTCATTTAGTGATTTTCATTTTTTACAGTGTGTGTGTGGTTATTTATTTATTTTGCTATGGTATTGGTTGATTTTCAATATATTAACATGCATAATATTTGTTTGTATATTTATCTCTTCGGAATTTATATATATATATATATATATATATATATATATATATATATATATATATATATATATATCCGTTAGTGAAATAGCAATGGTTTCTGCTGTTCTGACTTTACCTGTGAAGGAAGGAAGAAAGTAGTTCCTCACAGAAAAGTATTTTTAGACTCTCCGTGTTTGATTTTCTTTTTTATACACACGATTATGCGGTCAAACTGTTATATAAACACAATATCACACTCGTAGCAGTGCAATATGGCTGTATGTATATCGTCACTAATGGGACACAACGCACGCCTCCCTCACTGCATATCGCACTGCAACTCGTGTGATATTGCTCATATATATATATATACATATATACATTCATTTATTCATTCTTTTTCTTTTCGGCTTAGTCCCTTTATTAATCAGGGGTTGCCACAGTGGAATGAACCCACAACTTATTCATCATATGTTTTACACAGCGGATGCCCTTCCAGCTGGAAGAAACCCACTTGAACAAGGAGAGAACATGCAAACTCCACACAGAAATGCAAACTGACCCAGCCGAGGCTCGAACCAGCGACCTTCTTGCTGTGAGGCGAGATCTGTCTGTCTGTCTGCCTAGCTGTCTATCTGCATGATTTTTATAATTATTTTAAATAAAATAAAAACTAAAAACGTCTACTGAATACTGTCTTATTTCTTTGTCTGTCTGTTTGTTTATCAGTCATCTTGTAGATATCATCTCCTTGCAGTAATTCCTCTTTTCCAGAACTGACGTCAGTTGTTACATAAATAGCTGCAGTTTCGTTTATAAAGAAGGAAAAAAATATGAGAAAAAAGTCATTTGAAGTAACAGCACATTTCTTTAACTTTACCTTATGATTGTCATATTAATCTGCTGCGATTTTCAGTTGTGAATTTAAATGTGAAACTGGTCTAAAGCCACAGGAAAACGTCTGTCACTCCGATGTTCCACAGACCGCAGAATCATTATTTCTACTCTAAAATAACAGGTTGGAAATATCAAAAACACTAAATATTAAAACCCCTTAATGCGAGATTTTGGAGTTTAAAGAAGGAGAGCAGACTTCAATATCTTCTTTCAGAAGCGAGGGAATCTCCCAGTCAAGCAAACATTTCTTTTTAAGAAAAGACCACGACAGATAAGAAAGCAAACTAAATTTAATTCTCAAAGCGGGACTAACTCTCCACTTATCTGTTTCTTTGGACGACACATTATAGGTATGTTAAGTGGAAGTGACTTAAAAGGCAAGGCAAGTCATTGAGTGACAGATGAGTGTTTGTGCAGCGAGTGAGTGACTTTTCCCGAAGCACATTAAAACATTCCCAAAATGCTTTAGTCGAAGCTCAGTCTGTGCATCACAGGCTATTTATAGAGCAGACGCCTTATTGTTTCCTCTACAGATTTCTCCCAATTATCTGTCAGTGTGTGTACAGAAAACAACCAGCCGAGATCTTAAACGAAAAGCAGTTTGGAGTGTATAGGAGTAAATCAGAGTCTTTCAGAGAGCTAAATATTTGGTTTTAAAAGAACTTGAGTGGACATTGAGTCTTGTGACGCAGAGAGGTTTGTGTTGTATATAAGCTGTAGTCCATTTTCTGCAAAGCTACTAGAAAATTCCAGTCATTCTTGAGGGAAATGAACAAAAGAGCTGCTGGCTTTAAATAACAAACTCCTTGCTGACTTTACCATGATTTAAGACACCCACTGATATTTTATTCAGTGTAACAATATAGATTATACACATAAAAATTAGACATTAGAACAAGAATTATTTGGTGACATATTAAAATACGAATTAAATACGAATTAATTGTCATTTAAATATTTATACTTTTTTTTTCACATTGCTCACATTTTACTTTATTATGATAGGACACTATATAAACAGGAAGAAAAGTTGGAAAAAGAGAGGGGACTGGGAAAGGGAAAGGACTGCGAGCTGGGACTCGAACTTGGGACGCCCGAAGCACAATGGTGTTCTATGTTGTCTCACTGTCCACAATGTTATTAGCCCCAACAGCAAGATTTTTTAAAAGGGCACATATGATGAAAATCATCTTTTGTAAGCTGTTTGGACAGAAATGTGTGTAGGTATAGCGTGTCCACAGTCATATTGGGGTGATAAAAAGACAATAAGTCTCTTTTTTTTAATTTTCTGACATTAAAATAGGATCCAAATCCCTCGCATTTTGAGGCCCACCACAACGTGACATAGGAAGGCAGTTTCCCCACCCACCGAATTGATAGAGAGGCGTGTATTCACATGTCTCCGTAGTAACGCATATACTCATATCCATAAGACAGGACAGCCTGATCTCACGTGGCACCTAACCCCACCCCTAACCCCAACCGTCATTGGGTGATGGGCAAATCGTACTAATTTGTACGAATTAGATCGTACGAATTCATACGAATTAGCCACTAATGAAAAAGTTACGAATTGCCATGAGATAGCGTTGGACAGGACGTGTGCAAAGCACGAGATTAAAAGATCTGTTCAGCTTGCTGTGATCATCAATCATCATCAAATGTGATCAAGAATGAGTTTTACAAGTTTAAAATGTTTTAAAATGAATTACAGCAATTTTACCATCTTAATCACCACAGCCGCGTGTCAGTACAATTATAAAAGAAGACGCTTCAATCCCGGGTTGTGGACGTTAAATCAGGTTTATTTTGTACATTAACATAACGGATATCCATACAGCAGTGTTTATTAGCATGTATCCTGTCGCATTTGCCGTGCAAAAACAGTGCATGTTAAACGTGCGTGCTGTGTGTGCGTGAACTTTGTAACGACATTGTGTGTGACTCATCGTTCTCATCAACTCCACAACAAACACATCAAATTATCATTGGGAAAGTTCTTACTGTAGTATTTCTCACAAACGTTACGGGAGATCTGCTTCCTTCGTATCTGCCACTGTGCTGTTTAACTGACGCAGAGGCACACTTTGACAGGCACGTGGGAACGGTGGGCGGGGAGAACTAGCATTAAAGGCACAGGCAACATAAACAGCTACATTGTGTTCAGAGCAGAAAATTACAAACTTCTGAGAGGTATAATAAATAATCTGATGTGTGTTTTGAGCTGAAATTTTGCAGACACATTCTGGAGACACAAAGACTCATCTTAAATCTTGAAAAAGTCAAATAAAAGAGTAAAATACTGTAGGTGCCCTTTTAAAAAAAATTATGTAATGCAAGGCACATCAACTATTCTTATACTTGTACAAAACAAAATTGGTATGTTGTTTTGATGAATGATAATGGAACAATATTTCAACCATATTTTGACATTTTATTAGTACATGCAATATTTAAAAAAAACTAACTATACACTTTATTTGCATTAAAAAAATTCTATGATGGCCTAAATAATAATAATAAAAACTTTTGCAAATACAATTTGATGCAGAGACTAAAATGGGTCATAATTAGGTCCACACGGAATCTGCGCGCGCAGAATTCCGCAGATTTTTAGCCCATCATTAATTCAGTTTATTTACTTAAAGTTAACAATTTACAGTTAATCTAATTGGATTTGCATTTTAAACATTAAATACAAGTTAAAAAGATATTATTTTTTATTTAACATATTAAGGTTTTAGTTATGATACTCCGAAAATAATTCAGCAGAAATCCGCAGATTTTCACCAAAATTCTCTGCAGAAATAGCAAAAAACGTCCGCAGATTCCGTCTGGCCCTAGTCATAATCTTGGACACATGTATAACTGTAAAATCTAAAACCGTTTGAGGAAACCGATTGAAACAAACCATTTGAGTTCAAAAACTAATCCTAATGAGTACTGTGAACTTACTCTTTTTGAGTAAATGAAGCAGTTTGAGCACAGTAAAACCCAATAAATGAAGGGAACTCAAACCAACTGAGTACTGTAAAACCCAATAAGTTAAGGCAACTCGAATCGTTTGAGGAAACCGATTGCAACAAACCATTTGAGTGATCTACATGAGTACTGTGAATTTACTCCATTTAAGTTGAAGTAATGAGGTATTTATTTATCAACACTGAGTTCAAAACTCTTTTAAAATGAGTAGAATTACCTTTCAGTCAATTTTGAGTTAACTACACTCATTTCATTTGATAAAGTTGACTGTTGGCTTTTACAGTGTGAACTCGTGGAAATGTTTATTATTTTAATATACTACAAAATATCAAATTAAAGCTCTATTAAGAGCATGTGTCTGAGACTGCGTGTCTCAGCTTATATGTGCAAGCCTGCATCCAGATACTCCTGAATAAGTGGGAAAGTTTTTCAAAGGGCTAAAAATACAATTTTCATAAAGATCATCGTTCTTCTTTATGCACTTATTAAACCATATTCGGAACGCCTCATCCATCTTGGTGGTTTTTAAAAATCTGAGATAGAATAGAAGGCCTGTGTGCTTCCTAAATTGAATCCATATCTTAGCTGAGTTGAACGGGAATGATGAGGAGTGGGAGTGATTCGTTCGTTTGTGAATGCTTCAGGTACTAGACAAATTACTCTCACACACTCACTCAGTTTTCTTCAGCTTATTCCCTGCTTTATCAGGAGTCGCCACAGTAGAATGAACTGCCAATTACTTTGTACCAATGAACTCACCAATTAATATTTTACACTGCAGATGCCTTTCTATGCTTCAACACGGGAAACACACACGCTCTCTCTCATTCACACACTACGGCCAATTTAGTTTATTCAGTTCACCTATAGCGCATGTCTTTGGACTGTGGGGGAAACTGGAGCACTCGGAAGAAACCCATGCAGACATGCCTCCTAGCCCAGCTGGGACTCGAACCAGCGACCTTCTTGCT
>LR812522.1:25492805-25952805 GCA_903798195.1 Danio kyathit | reverse complement strand
AAAGCAAATCATGGCAACAGGAGGATTTAAATCTAACAGCGGGACAGACTTTCTGGAGGAATGGAAAGCAAAGCGTGAAAAGATGAGAGCAAAGATGCTTGGAGATATCGCCGCCGCCACCGGGAGAACCACGGAGTTAAACAACAACGGCAGCAGCTCGGTAAACTGCGTCTCCTCTGCGCCCGCTTATCCGGTGGCTCGGTCCTCATCTTCATCCGCTCTAAAGGACGAGCCAAAGACATCCGAGCCGCCCGGTGGAAACTTGAAGAAGACGCCGGAGAAAGCGAGCGCTGTCCCGCAGGCGGAGAGCCCGAGCCCCGCCGGTGTGGATGACAGTGATAAGGAGAGTCCCACACACAGCAAGAGCAAAGAGAAGAAGAGCTCAGGACCCAGCGCCAGAAAGGGCAAAGGACAGATCGAGAAGAGGAAGTTAAGAGAGAAGAGGAGGTCAACAGGTGTTGTCAGCATACCGTCCAACGAGGTCAGTTCACTTGCTTTAAAGTTTACCTTTTCACCAAGGCAATAGCAGTAGCCTACTAAGATGCTGCTTATTATTACAGCTGTCATAGACATTGTTTTTACACTTTTAGACATTGTTTGCTACACTTTTAAAAACAAAATAATACCATGGTACTGCTTGTTTAAGTTGTTTCTAGATCTAGACATTTTATAGATTGTGTAAAACATGCATTTTAACAAATATACATTGTACAAAAAGTGTAAGTACCTTGTTTTTTATGATTTTTTTTATATATTAATAGTGAGCCCTGGTATACATGAAGCAGTATTTACATGCCTTTAAAACATGCCACGATGCTAGTTTTCAAATGGTATTACCAGTGGCATGATGTCAACAAATACTGTGTTATATTTTTGTAACTAGAATTAAAAAGCACGTTTTTACCATTTTAACATTACATTTATCTATCTATCTATCTATCTATCTATCTATCTATCTATCTATCTATCTATCTATCTATCTATCTATCTATCTGTCTATCTGTCTGTCTGTCTCTTATTGGTAATTAATACTTGCTCAGGATACTTTGATGTAATCTTTGGTACTGAATATATTAATTTGCAATGTATTTGCATGATCTTTAAAGAATGCAATGTTATTACCACCATGCTAGTTTAAAAAAAACCCATAGTCTAAGTATATAATGTGCCATATTTACATGTACAGTAAGGAATACAAGATCAAACCATCATGCCTCTTTTTATTGGCTACATTAATTTGCCAAAAGTATGATAAGACAACAACAACAGCAACAAAAATAAACGCAGAAGTCATAATATTGTCATGGGGAAGGCCCATATCCTGAGTTGCAACAATCTTTATTTACTAAAAGTGTTCTAAATTTGTTTTGTAACTTTAGTATACAAGCTTTTGGTTCTTGGTTCTTGCATTATTACAGCCATATTTGCAATCTTACGTCTTCTAACCAATCCAATGCCTAAAACAAATCATAATCAGTGTCCAAATACCCCAGAACATTTTTTTCTAAGTAATTTGTTGCTAATTTTGTCTAAAACTGACATTATTGCAACCAGATTTGCTTATCTAGACTCAACTCTGGCCAATTTATATAACTTAACTGTGAAGTTCATCGTTAAATGTCACTTAATGAGTGAACTCACATACCTAAATTATGTAATCTTAGTGAAATATCTGTTTAATTCATGTTCTCCTCCAAACAACACTCACATAAATCAAGACTAGAAGGCAACAAGTCTGATGACTAACAGATTGGGATCACATTATACATATTTTCTCCATTTCATGATTTATAATGAGTTTGAGTTGCTGAGTTACGTTGTAGATCATGGGATGGAGGTGATGGAGAACACGGTACGGCTGTTCCTCTTGTTAAAAACACTTCATTAGCAGATCGGTTCACCATAACAATTAGCCTCCAAATCTGTCACCGTTATCTCTCACCTTTCAACCCATCACATTCCCCTGCATGAGCAATGGGAGGCTTGTTAGTGCAGTATGCCAATGTGAATGTCTACCACCCAGCTCCACTGCCCTGCGGATAGTTACTGTTGGAGGCTGACCAGTATGTCTGCTTTGGCTGGAGATATCCTGTCATTAGCCCCTTGCACTGTGCCAAGGTAAAGTAGTTTGGGAAGTAGGGGGCAGGCCAAGACTTAATGTTAGGGTGTCTTTGAGTGCAAGTACACACACTCATGCCCCAATGTGGCACTGCACGAATGTAGGGCTCGGTAAATTATTTATTGTTTTGACATTATTCTGTCTGGAGCTGAAGTTATTATAAGGGGGGATGGCATATAGTGTGAAGATATTTAAGGGCTATGACATCCTGTCTAAATGTGTTGAACTTTAGGTTCCCATCACCTGAAACTGTGATGTCCAGCAGTATATCTCACACCTTTTGAACATATCAAGCAGGTTTAGTGTCTGGTTGATTTAGTGAAAATGTGCCAAAATATCCTTCCCTGTACAGCTTTGAGAAAGGATATGCGGTAAAGCAGACATTTGGACTTTCCAGAGGTTGTTTCCCTGTACTTCCTGCCGCGGCTTCAGATTTATAAGGCTCATTGTTTGACCATGTGCATTGAGGAGCTCGCTGTGAGTTTTCAGACTCTTGTGAAGTTACAGTTCTTTACCCGAAACCTAAACTTGGTTTCCCACTGTCATTATTATAGGGGCAGTAACTTCTTTAAAGTTCCCTGTAGGCGAATACACTGTAAAAAGTGGTTATTTTTTGCATAAAAAAGGGACTAAACTCATTGTCTTAAAAGCGACTCGTTGACTTTACATAAAGTAGTTACCCTGTTGTAACTTGTGCAGTTGACCTGTGAAGTTGACCTAATTATATATTTATGCACAGTTCATTTACTTAATAATTTTAAAGGCACCAGATATACTCATTTTTTTTGGTTGACTAAAAACTTAAGTGTTCAAAATTGACATTCAAAACCTATTTTCGATCAAATTTTTCCAGGTTGATTTTTTTCAATTACTTTCCCTACTGTGTGTGGAGTCATGTGAGCCCACTTCTTTAAGGCTGGTTTATTTGTCTGCGTCGAGTACATGCGTTTGGTCCGGCACAGCATTTGCGCAATTGCATACCCCTCGCCGTGGCTGACGTGCACCTCTCATAATGATGCTTAGCACAAGGTGAAGGACCCATTATTGAGCCTTACTTTGCACTACATTAACGACAATTGGAGGCTGCGCCAGCGATGCCTTGAGACGGCATATTTTCCATTACATTTAAATTATTATTCACGTGAAAATATTTGTTTACAGAATATGCAGAAAATGCACTGTTTAAAATAATATTTACAGGATATGCAAGAGTTATTTTGTTTAGAAGAGAAGTTTAATATAAAAAAAACATTGAAAATAATTTATTTTGTTTCCAAAAGTTATTTATTTTCACTAATTTATAAGAAAAAAAGTCACTGTTTATTTTAGGCAATGTGTGTTTTCATTTCAGTTGTTCAACGTTGATGTTCAATAAATAATCATAGATGTGTATATTTCCTTCAATTATTTTAAAATCAAGTAATGTAGCCTTTATTCAAAAATCTCTCACTTGTAATATATGAGCATATTTACTGTACAAAATTTGTCAGTGAATTATTAGGGCAAAAAATTAAATAAATAAAATAATCGTTCATTAATCGTAATCAAATTAAAATGTTCAATTAAGCAAGATTTTTGATTTTAGGCCAAATCGCCCAGGTTTACTCACTTTTTTAAAAGCAAAGTCAACCAGTCACATTAAAATTAACAGGTTCACCAGACTAACTGTAAAATGTTTGCATTGAGAGCAGTAGTGTGATGAAAAGCAGTTTTAAATGTTTATCTAATGCTTATCTTTTGCTGCTAGTGACATGTGGGGACTGGATAAAGTGGTAGTTCACCCCAAAATGAAAATTTTGTTATTAAATACTCATGTCGTTCCAAACCTCAGAGACATTCATTCACTTTTGGAAAAAAAAAATATTTTAGGTTAAATCTGAGAGCTCACTCATCCTCCATAAACTGCTACTGTCCCAGCTCCTTCAAGGTCCAGAAAACTACAAAAACACATCCTCAAAATCGACCATAAGTCAACCACACACACACGGTTGAAGTTAGAGTTATTAGCCCCCCTTTGAATTGTTTTTTATTTTTTAAATAGTTCCCAAATGTTGTTAAACAAAGCAAGGAAATTTTCACAGTATGTCTAATAATATTTTTTCTTCTGGAGAAAGTCTTATTTGCTTTATTTCGGCTAGAGTTTTTAATTTTTAAACACCATTTTAGGGTCAAAATTATTAGCCCCTTTAAAGTATATATTTTCTCGATAGTCTACAGAACAAACCATCCTTATACAATAACTTGCCTAATTACCCTAACCTGCCTAGTTATCCTAATTAACCTAGTTAAGCCTTTAAATGTTACTTTAAGCTGTATAGAAGTGTCTTGAAAAATATCTAGTAAAATATTATTTACTGTCATCATGGCAAAGATAAAATAAATCAGTTATTAGAAATGAGTTATTAAAACTATTATGTTTAGAAATGTGTTGAAAAAATATTTTCACCGTTAAACAGAAATTGGGGAAAAAAATAAACAGGGGGGACATTTGCAGTAAAATCTCAAAACATAAATTCATGTGGATGTAAAATGGATGTGACATTTGCAGTAAAATATTAAAGCATAAATTCATAGAGATAGTATATGTTGACATTATATTGAAACATCTGTTTATATTTACCAAAACAACTAACCGCAGAGTTATGGGAGCAGAAAAACATCAATCTCTAAACATTTTAAATGAGTAAAATAAACATGCATTATGGATGTGACGAAAATAGTTTGCAAGTTTGTAGTCTACAACATACTTGGTAGAAATTCTGTGAATTAAACTGCACAATCTAAAAGAAATAATGCTAATCAAAAAGATAAGAGTTGACTCACTATAGAACAATGATTGATTTTAGTTTATATTTTTGCATTTATGAAGAAAAAACTCCATTATGGACGTGACAGATGTGAAACTCTTGCTTGTATGACTTTGGTAAATCAAATATAATAGTTTGAAAACATTAATAGAGACATTTTTTTGTATTTTTAAAGCACTGTAAATTACTCGCTTACACAAACTCAGAAAAGGTTTCTATATTTTGGCGAAAACTTAAAATCTTTTTCATGACAAGGTTGACATTTGCATGGAATTGCTCACACACAAATAATCACTTTAAAAGCAACAGGTTTACTCACTAACTAAATTAACTAACCACTTTTACAGTGTAATTGGTCAGTAATTTATTACTACAGACTTTGTGAACCATTCCAAACACATTGTATCAGACTTCAGCCATCTGTATGTGTGTATCTCACTGTAACTTTAATCCATAACGTGTTTGTTTAGTATTACAGATCTGAAAGTTCATATCACCAGCCAGAACATTTGAAAAATGTTCTTTTGGACCTTATGTTTAGCTAGTGTGGCTGAGAAGTTTGTTTTAATTTCAGAGTGTTTAGGTCAGTGCAGCTCTAATAAACTCGAATGCTATTGTTTGACATCTGGCTGAGTCTCAAAATCCTCTCAACCCGTTAGGAGATAAAAGCCTCCATGTCCGGTCTGCCTGGCAGTTTTCCATTTCAAACTCCAAATCCCGCATAAACAACGACATTCTCATCTTGAAAATGTGCTGAGAAAAACCTTTATGCTTGAGTTTGTGCTGCAGAACTATTCCTGGATAAACCTGGATATAGCTGTCCATCAGCAGGGGGGATCATTTTATATCGTGTCCCATTTGGATGAAATTCGCTACCCTGAGAAATAAATATTTATGATGGTTTCTTGCTGAAGGACTTTCTGTTGGCGATGAGCCAGGCCATTTTTCATTCTCGGTAGGACGAACCTGAAGCTGGATGTGGCCTACATATACTGCAACGTTGGAAGAGATCATACCTGACTGTTTACATTGTGAAGCCTATGAGAATTTGCTGTATATCTGACATTTAGGAAAGGAAACCAGACCAACTGGAAAATGTTTGGCACTGAGAGCAGTAGTGTGATGAAAAACAGACCTTAATGTTTCTTATCTTTTGCTGCTAGTGACTTGTGGGGTCTGGGTAAAGTGGTAGTTCACCCAAAATTGAAAATTCTGTTACTCATGTCGTTCCAAACCTAAGAGACATTCATTCACTTTTGGAACATAAATGAAGATATTTTAGATTAAATCTGAGAGCTCACTCATCCTCCATAAATACCAAAACACATCCTCAATACACATCATATGTCAGTGCTCCAACTGGAATATTATCAAGCTACAAGAATACTTTTGTACACACACAAAGCAAAAATAATGACTATATTCAACCATTTCTTCTCCACAGTGTCAGTATATTGCGCACGCTGACAAGCTCTGTGCGCTGATGCTTGCTCAGATTATAGGTCAGCAGACAACTGAGCATGACAACCACATGATCTTTAACTGGCACTGAGAAAAATAAACTTTTGAATAAAGTTATTTGTGCACAAAAGGATTCTCATAGCTTGTTAATATTCTGATTAAACCACTCAAGACATATGGTCTGTTTTTTGGTATTTTTCTGGAATTTGAATGAGTTGGGGCTGATGCTATCTATGGAGAATGAGAGAGAAGACGACTGACATGTTGGTGAGTATTAATACCATTAAAATTATCATTAAATATTATTAAAATCTAAATCTATTAAGTTCATATAATTTATTATTTAAATCATTCTATTATTATTTAAAATCTATTAAGATTATATCGTTAAAATCTTTGGGTGAACTAACCCAAGACCCAACCCAAGACTGAAGAGGAAGTGGAAATACTACTTTCAGTGCACTACTTTCTTTTAAAACTTGAGGAAACCTGCGGTTGTTTATCCACTTATTGCTAGCGGTCACTGAACTGTTGTTAAATGTCATAAGATTGGCACCTCGGTTAAATGCTGTTGTTTAATGTCAAACATAAAAATTTGGTTTTGCAATTTTATGAGTGTTTAACATTTGGCGTTGTTGGCAACGCTCTGCTGCCTGGAATGAGACTTTGCTGCTTAAACAAGCATATGGCATGTTTTACGGTCACCACTTTTTCCAAACAAGGTCACATACACACCACAAATACCTTTGAGATTTAGTCACGGGCAAGCAAGGTAAGCAACCTGTTATTAGCTCAGCCCTTCACTCTTTTCTCCCTTTGTTCTGGAGCATTCCAGGCTATATACCAAGCATAGAAGAGTATTTTTGGTAATCCTTTCAACAAGGGAAATTCCTGCATTTATTTGTTACCACTGATATTTGTGATTAGAGGCTACACCGCATTCTTGACCAGAGGTGTAATGCTATTGAGAAGGAGTTAAGAGGGGAAAGTTTGAAAACAGGTAGGGTCTCACTTTACACACTAGGGTCTTTCTTTGAGCCTTGCTCTCTTAGGTGTCACCCCTTGTTAATATACCAGAAAACAGTCAAAACATGATGTTACATTTATTTAATGTCAGACTACCTCAGCACAATATTCGGAGAGCTTGAATGCAGTGAGACCAAAACTCCAAGGAATGCCCGTTCACCTCATATTTCATTTCACTTCTTCTTATTTAGCTGTCCTGTCTTTTCAAGCGTGACACAGACTCACTTGCAGTTCAAAATGGATGCACTTCCTTAGAGTGCACTCACACTAGGCTATCCAAACCGTGCCCAGGCACGTTCCCCTGGTTTGTTTGACAAGTGTGAGTGCTCTGAATTGGGCCCAGGTGCAGTTCAGTTGGCCGGCCCTGGCCCTTTTGCAAAAGGTGTGCCAGAGCACGGTTCGTTCGGTCAGCCTTTGGCACAGCACACTTGTAGTGTGAGTGCAAAGCATGCCTGAGCTCGAAACTGAAACAACTTTTAAGGCAGCGGGTCCCAGCCCACAAAGGGGCCTTTTTAGCAGTGGACAATTAGGAGTATGATCATGTTGGCTTAGTTTATTTTATCCGGCCAACTAAAAAAATTGACAAATTTGTGATTCGTCCTTCACAAAAAAGTCTAATGCTAATGACCCAAGCATACTGGACCCAGGTGAGGAAGCTCCAAACATCTCAGGACACAGTGCTAGCAACACTGGACACACGAAATGCAGGAAATACCAAGATAGTTACCTAAACTATGGTTTTATTCCATTTTCTCGAAGCAAAGAGTCCCTGACCCAGCCACAGTGTATTATCTGCACCAAAGTTCTTGCTAACGAATACATGAGGTCGTCCAAATTAATAAGACATTTGCAGACGACTCATCCCCAATACCGTGACAAGCCCAGTGAATTTTTTGAGCGCAAGGCAAAAGAATTGACACACACCCAAAATGAGATGAGGGACTTCACAGCCACTGACAAGAAACTTTTAAAAAATTGGCAACTAATTGGCAACTAATATAGAGCCAATTTAAAGGCCAAAGGCTTACGTTTTTCAGTTACAAATGGCCTACTGATATTTTGCTTTTATATTTTACATTAGGCATCATTTGTGCATAAACATATCTAGATATAGCAATAAACATACCGTTTGTTTGAAAGCAGTATTTTTTCCGAGGGAAAAGGGGGTCGGGACTGTTTTATTTGGATTTATTACTCATTCTTACTTTTCATTGAACGTGTACTGTCATAGTTTATTAAGACACAAACCCCTCACTGCACGTCAGCTGCACCTTCAGCAAACCTCCTAATACCTGCAGCACGAGGACTTTTATAAGAACTTAAGAGCATCAAAAGTGGTGGATCTGTTCCACAAAATATTTCACTGTGTTAGTGCATCGCAAACAACTAAAAAATAATACCAAACAATATAACTAACGCAATGTCCACCGTGCTGAGCGAGAGCACTTCTCTTCCTGTTAAACTGAGCAGTCGCATCATTGGTGATGGAAGCGTGCTCCGGCTCAGAAGGTAAAATGCAATGTGAGTGTAGGCCGTCGGGGGAGGGGGGACAAGCGTGGTTTGGCAAGGTTTACCTAGTGTGAGTACGCCCTTAGTATTTCCACAACCATTGTAATGGGGGAAGCATCACCCTCCCCCCTTTCTCCCTGTTCCACTTTAAAGTCATTATTTCATTTTATTTGATTCTATTTATATATAATCGACTATTCCTTCATACAGAACAGATCTATTCTTTGCTCATTTATTAGTCAAACAAAACCATTTCATGTCACCTTATTTACGTGACGGCTTGTCATTTCTGTCTGCTCTTTGTATTTCGCATGCAGTGAGATTTTGCTTGCAATGTCGTAAAATATATTGGATAACCAGATGGAAATCAGAATAAAAAATATCTGCTGAGCCTGGCGAGTAAGTAAATAAATCTCACTTTTAGGCATGACACCTGACTTTGCATCCAGTGTGTGGCCTGTGTCATTGCAACACCATTCATCCAAAGCCTGAACTAGGGTAATTGCCTTGTATCAATTGCAAATATCTAACAGATACCACCATAGATGCACATCTGTCATTATAAGTATACTCTATCTCTTTCTTTATGTCTTTTTCTCTCTCTCTCTCTTACACACACACACATCATTTCCATCAACATGTTCAAATAGCCATCTAACAACAATAATGAGTTAATATTTACTTTTAAACATTTGTTTCATTTTAATCTGGATTAAACAGGACAGAAAAAGTGAGCTCTGATTTTTATTTATTTACTATACAGTTGAAGTCAGAATTATTAGCCGCCCTTTGAATTTTTTTTTCTTTTTTAAATATTTCCCAAATGATGTTTAACAGAGCAAGGAAATTTTCACAGTATGTCTGATAATGTTTTTTCTTCTGAAGAAAGTCTTATTTATTTTATTTCGGCTAGAATAAAAGCAGTTTTTAATTTTTAAAAACCCATTTTAAGGACAAAATTATTAGCCCTTTTAAGCTTATTTGTTTTTCGATAGTCTACAGAACAAACCATCATTATACAATAACTTGCCTTATTACCCTAACCTGCCTAGTAAACTTAATTAACCTAGATAAGCCTTTAAATGTCACTTTAAGCTGTATAGAAGTGCATTAAAATATTTAGTCAAATATTATTTACTGTCATCATGGCAAAGAGAAAATAAATCAGTTATTAGAAATGAATTATTATAACTATTATATTTAGAAATGTGTTGAAAAAATCTTCTCTCCGTTAAACAGTTTTTCTGATTTCAACTGTATATTTGTTTTGGCTGCTTGATACTTTTATTCTATAATAGCCCATCTGATTCATAATGAGAATACTGAACAAAAAGCAGCTCAGTGTTACTGTTTTGGATTTATATTTTATAAGAGTACGTAAGACTAGTATAGACCGGAATACATAAAAGTATAATTTATTGCTTAAAATCTTCCAATAATATGTCTTTGGAGATAGATATTTAGCAAATTTTGAGAAAAGATGCCATAAAGATGTCATTTTAGGTAGCAAGAAAACACCGCCTCCACCCCTGTGCTCATAAACCTAGGGGTAACACTGCCTCTTTGTTTATGTACTTGACAGGCATTGCCATTTTGTCTGCAAACCACAATCAATTCAGTTGCATGTCATTATGGTGCAGATATAATAATGGTGCCATCTTTTACATTTGGATTTGTAAGAATGGTCACGGTAGGTGCACATGATTTAAGTAGCCGGTTGATTGTGACAGCCATGCGTTCACCGCCCTTCCTCATTGGTACAGACACTATAAATAACCCCTTCCAGGATTGTGTGTTTAGACTTGCTCTTTTTGTTTGGTTGTGAAATATCTCAGTGCTTTGTCAGCGTTGGGGTGACGCATTGCTCTAAATGGAGTCGTCACTTATTAACATGCACCAGACACCACATAGAGAATGAACTAAATGACCTGGTGCTTCCTCTGTGCATAGGCTCGCTCTTATCTACACTATTTGTCTTTTAGAAGAGCGGTTGCTTCTTAGTTCAATATTTGAAGCCTTTAGTATCAGTGGGCAGAGTTCAAAGAGGAAAGAAAATGTTGTATAACCCCTGTTGAGATAAGCCACCAGTGTTGGGGAAGCTACTGTGAAGCTGTAGCTTGCCAAACTTTTTATTTCACCTTTTCTGCTTGTTCAAACTACTTAAATAAAATGAGACAACAGGATTCTTATTTTTTTTTTGGAGGCTCAGCTTATTTTATGTTCAATCCACTTACATTTTCAAAAATGAATAATGTAATCAATTTGTGTTAGGACAACATGAAGCAATTGAAGGAATTTTACAGTGTACATAAAATGGTTAGAAATATGGGCATGCAGCATAAGATTTTTCTCAGGTGTCTCCACTCTGTAAACAGCAGAATGATCCATAATCCACTTGATATGATTGTGTCCTAAATTACAAAAAATTTGGGAAAATATATTTGAATGCTTTTCTAAAGCCCTCCAAACAAATCTTGAACCATGTCCACTTATAGCTGTTCTTGGGATATTTAGTAACTTGATTGGATGTTTAATAAATATGAAAGACAAGCCATGTTATTTGGTATGGTAATTGCCAAAGGGTCATTTTGAGAATGTGGAAAACTGAATCTGTACCGAAGTTTGGTACAGTGCTCAGCATAATGGAGTACAGCCCATTTTGAAAATGAATATTTGTATCCATTTCTCAGTGAATATAGGCAATGTACAGTATTTTGGTGCATTTAAACAAAACAGATTTATTAAACAGATATATTTATTAAAATAAGATTTAATCACCAAACATATTTAGAAATGGAAAGATAATACAATTAAATTCAAGCTAAATATTACAAAACAAATTACAAACTACAACATTTCAACTAAAGCTTTTAATTTTTCCTCTTTTTTTAAAATTTGCATTTAATATTTTTTCTCTAACATATAAATTAGGGTGTACTAATTTTTGGACCGTTATCATAAGTTATTTTGTTAGATAAGCTCCAGATTTAGCTTCTGAACTGACTAATCTAATGTATATGCACACATATGATATTGTATTGTATAGCTTCCTATTACAAATATGAATTTAAAAGATTTGTGAGGGCTGTACTTATATATGCTGAGCACTGTATGTGGGGTAGAGATCTCGCGAACATGCATGCTTTGGGGAGGTTGAGATATATCAATAATGATAAATTTGAGAGACATTTGACAAAAAATCTATAGTCAGGAAAATGCATTTTTCTGGTAATATAAGAACAATGTTACTTTATAATTACTTCATAATTACTTTTATATTACCTCATATAATATGTTACTTTATAATTACCTGAGCAGCTAAATTATATTCTGCTTTTGTGTGCATATTCCTTCTGTGTTCTGTTGTTTAGTTGTTCTGTCATAAGTTAGTATTTTTATGTATTGTATCTTATGTTTTATTATTTTATTGTATTGTTTTTTTTTTCTATAATTTGTTGTAATTTTGCAAAATGCAAAAAGCACATAAATAAATGTTTAAAAAAAGCATGCAGTTAGTAAATATGGTAATGATAGGCCAAGCAAATCAACAACATTTTGTGTGTGCAATTTTTCTGCAGCAATACGATTTGTAGTCCCGCCCACACTGAAATATCATTGGACTGAAGTAGTGTGGTACTGTATGTTATGTATTATGGAAAATAGGAAATCTAATTGTAAAAGTTGATTTCTTTATAGTGATTGGCAATATTTATTTTTTGATAGCTTGTGTTTAATTGTTTAATTTGTATCTTGTCTCACAGCGTTTTCCATGTTCAAATAATGTCACGTTGGGCCTTGTTGGATTTTTATCCTATAAGGATTATTTTATTTTATTTTATTTTATTTTATTTTATTTTATTTTATTTTATTTTTATTTTATTTTATTTTATTTTATTTTATTTTATTTTATTTTATTTTATTTTATTTTATTTTAATCATTCAGAAGTCAAAGGTTAATAAGGTTGTGTTTATTTTCATGTGAGGCATAAATTGTTCAAAAATATATATTCTAAATGCAGTTCTTACAAACTTAATATACAATAGTGTGTACATATACATAGCTAATTCCTCATTAATTAAGACATTTAAGTTACTTATGCAAATAATTAGGGTTTCTGAAGGATCACTTGAGATTGAAGGCTGAAAATTCAAGTTTAACATCAACAAATGGCAGTTTAACAAATAATAAGTAATTTCAAATCAAAATAATAATTAATTTTATTTTATAAATAACTTTTTATTATTATTTCTATATTTTTGATCCAAAAATGTTGTCCAGGTTTACGAATAAGAGACTTCTTTCTAAAACAGTACAGGTGGAAGCGTCCCACCAGTGACATTATACAGCCATATCGCACTGCTACTTGTGTGATATTGCGTTTATACAACAGTTTAACAGCATAATCGTGTATATAAAAAAAATATATATATATGGAAAGTCTCAAAATCATTTTGTAGGAGGAACTACTTTCTTCCGCCGTTTTTTTACATCTGTAGCTGACGTCAGAACAGCAGAAGCCGTTGCTGCTTTATTACTTTAGAGCTAGAATTTGGATGATTCTTTTTTAGCATAATGTCTAAAGTGATGACAAAAGAGGTGATTTTGCTTACATTTTAAGATTATAAGGCTGAACGACATGAAATGCCATTAGTGGAGAGAGATTTCTCAGTTTTTCTCTGTTGAAATCGAGAGATCACAATAGTTAACCCTAAAAAAGCCAAAGCAATGCCAACACTACCAGATTACTGTTGTGTTTGCGATAAGGAAAAACGCTAAACGCATGCGGGCATTTCTTCTTGCTTTCTTTTCACTGAACATTTTAGTCTGCAGTAATGAAAACAGGAGACGCATTCAATAGTATCTGGATGCAGCCTTTATGATGCAAGCTGAGATTGCATCACTCAGCAATGCAATGTCAGACACAATGCACTCAGATGGAGTAAGTGACGTCACTGTGAGGGGTAGGGTTAGGGGTGGGGTTAGGTGAGCCCATTAAAAAGCATTGGATGCAGCTCAGATTGCACTGCACCAGGTCTGCATCCAGACCCTCTCGACGCATTAGAAACAAACAGATGGCCAACCAAAAAGTAACTCGGGGTCATACAAAGAGTGGCCAACACAAAATACATACATATGTGAGTCCCATCGCACACTCAATACACTACAATTACTATGGTATAAACACAGCACTGCAACATAAAAAGAGATCGACTTGCAATGTCACTCACCAGTTTTATATTGTTTTAATCAGCTGTAGTTTGAAAATACGCTGATCTTTCTCCTCTAAGGGCTTGTTATGTGATCTCTGTCGCCGTCTTGTGGATGGACAACATCAACCATCTTTGCTCTGCTCAGTATGACAGGCTGATGAATGCCAACGCGCTGTATATTTAAAATAGGCACTATCCTTATAAATAAACTGCATAGTTGCAATCTATACAACTACATTCTTGTCTAAAAACGTCTAAAAAGTACATTATTTTGTCCAACAGCTGCAATATTGTCAAATTGTAGTGAATCTATTGATCTGCTGTCACTCTATATGGGCAGAGTAATACAGAAGGGTGAGGAGGCTGTAGGAGTTCTGATATTGCAGAATATTGCACGGCTATCAGCCAATCAGATTCGAGAACCAGACAGAACTGTTGTATAATTAAATGTATGAATTTATGTATAAATATACATATAAGTAAATCAGCTTGAACGACTATTAAAGAAGTGGATACACTGTAAAAAAATGGTGGGTTCCACACAATAAATTTGTGTTGGGACAACATGAAGGGATTAAGTTAACCTTTTAGTTTTTTCCAGTTGATGTAAGTAATTAGATCAAACAGCAGTGTAAGTCATTAGCATACTTATACAGGACTTTCACTTTATCATTGCATATTCAATAAGGAGGACAAACACATTGCTCAAGAAGCAATGTGGAACAGTTTGTTCCATGCGCATTCCACAAACAAGTGTAGAACAACATATGAGAGATGCCAGCATTTTTTTAATGATATCTGTTCACACTTTGTTCACAATGATGATTATTTGCACAACTGGCGGTTAGCTTTGATTGTGCATGAGCAGAAACACTGATTATAAAAGCGAGCAGAATTTGGCAAATAGTTGTTTGTGAACATTCCTTTGAGCAGGGCGCTCGCTGTGAGTCAGTGGTAAAACCAGGCCACTCTGCGTGATTAGGCATTAGCCTCTCTGCTTACATTCACCACTGCACAACAAGACAAACTTTGCTTTCTATTTTCTTTTCTTTCTTTCGTCCTTTGATCTCTTTCCCTGCATCTCTCATCCCTCACTGTGTCATGTGCTGCAAAGAGTGCTGATAGGCGGCTATTTCAGGATCTCAAATCAGTTTCACCTGATGCAGGAAACTTGTTTGTTATAGAAGCAAAAACCGCAGACTGTATTAAAGTAGTTCTTATCTTCAGAGATGAGCAGTCATGCAGTATTGTGCTGAACTTTGGTATGCGGTAATTCATCTCACGCCGTTTGTGCTGTTGGATATCACACACACTGTTGTTGAGGACAACTATGCTTTACATGAAACAGATTTTTACTATTGTTTTTTTATGACAAATGTGCCCATTAACAATAACTTTTCTACTCCACGGAAGGTTCTTTATAGTGGAAAAAGGATTTTATTTTATCTACATGTTCTTCAAATCAAATCTAAAGGTTAATCGGGGCTTTGTTTCTTCTGCCATCACTTTGAAAACCTCCTTTTTAAAAGCGTGTTGTTTTATTTGTGGCACACTGATAACTACAATATTCTAGGTCACAACAAAACTCCTTGAATGTGTTAGTACTGTAGTTAGTGCACAATGAAATGTTTCAAAACACAATTAAGCGTTAATGACTTTTATATTAAACAAATATGCAAACACCACTATTAAAATGTCATTTAATTAAGATTATAATACACCTTATTATTTCCAGCGGAGTCCATATTGGCCTGCACTCACCAAATATATTTAGCAGCGTATAACCATTAACTAGAAACATGTGTCAAAACTGGTTATTGATTATTGGTATGTGTTCGAATCAAGACTGAAAACATTGAGCTTTGTACATTTTTTTGCCTTCAAACCAAACTTAAGCTTTTACACCTGCTTCACTTAGTTTGTTTTTGGTGTGGTTCATTTAGGCAGGTTTGAATGCTGCATTCACACTCCAGTGCCCACCAAAAGTGGACCAAACAAGTGCGCGGAGACCTAGTTTAAAAAGTGGTCTTGGTATGCTTTTGAACAAACACTTGAACAGTTAGTTTGTGGTGAGAACATGATCTGAACTCTTCGGTAAAATGTACTGCACATTTTTGGACTTAACCAGCTGCTGACAAACACTTGAAGGGACAATGTTTTCCAGTGCTTTACTTTAAAAAAATGTAGTTCGTCTAAAATGATGCACACTAACTATACCGTATAATATAGATTGTCCAGCCAGGGATATGATTCAGCCAGTGCAGTGGTTGTTGTTAGAAGGGATACAGCTGCGGACGGAAGTTAATAAGAATTATTGATCAAATTATCCATTAATTGTATTTTATTAAAGTCTACGCCTACCCCAACCTTCACAGTAATGTAAAAACAGTAATTATACAGAGTATTATTTATTAAATTACCCAGTAAATTGTATTTTATTAATGTCTACCCCAACCTTCACAGTAATTTTAATGTACAAATATTAATTGTTGTTGTACAGTGTCACAAAAATGATGCTATATTGATGCGAGTATCCGCAGATGTATATAAGACTTTACCCAGCATATGAATCTCCCCATGCTAAATAGCATCTTGTTGTTTGTGTTTGTTAGTTTTGTACACTCTCACAAATAAAGGTACGCGAGCTGTCACTGGGGTGGTACCTTTTTTAAAAGGTATAAATTTGTCCATATATATATATATATATATATATCCATATCCATATCCATATCCATATCCAAATATCCATATTAATACCTCAAGGGTAAATATTAGTACCTAAAAAGTACAAAATGTTCCTCTTAAAAATTTTAGGAACTAATATATACTTTTAAGGTACCAATGTGTACCCTTTAAGTACAAATGTGTACCTTTTGAAAAGGTACCACCCCAGTGACAGCTCGCGTACCTTTATTTCTGAGAGTGTAGGAATATTCCAGCACATTAATTCTGACAAATCAAAAAAAAAACCGTTAATGAAATGCGTTCAGTGACACATCTGCCATCTGGCCAATTAATGATGTGAATGTTGTCACATGACTGTCACATGATTGTTTATTTTCATCTGATTCATACCAAAACAAATCAGTGTGGTAAAAAAAAAAAAACCAAAACGGCTGAAAATGTTACAAAGAGCAAAAAAAAAAAAAACTTAGTCTGGACCAAATGATCCATAGGTGTGAAAGCACCCGCAGACAGCAAAGTTTAAAGGGCACCTATTTTACCCTTTTTTCAAGATTTAAGATAAGTCTTCTGTGTCTCTAGAATGTGTCTGTAAAGTTTCAGCTCATCACATTATTTATTATACCTGCTTTGTGTATGTTGGAAATTTGAGCTGTTTTGACTTTGTAGCTGTTTTTGTTACCTCTGCCTTTATTGGCAATGAGCTAGTTCTCTCCGCCCACTGTTTCCACATGTCAGAGCCAAAGAGATCGCTCACTATTGCTATGTTTGGTGAAGCTTCTCCTGCTGCGTCTCACGCATAAACAGCACAGTGACAGACAAGAATGAAGCAGATCTCCCTTACTTAACCGTGCATTCACACGGGGCTTCAGCATCAACACTTGACCGAGGGCGTGTATGAAGTTGGGATTGATGTGAAATTTTTATTTCTAATTTTTTTTTTATTTTTTTTTTTTATAGCAGCATCAGCCAATGAAATTAGTCTGCAATCAGCTACTGTCTGAGCTGGGGTATTTGCATAAAGCGATCTAATTTTGTTGAGAAATCCCCAACTTCTGCAGCGAACAACGCCGCTGAAGCAGCGCTGACGCACCGACAGTTCAGTTTGGCAACGATTGTCGTCACCCATTCAAAGTGAATGGCAAGCGTTGATGCTGGTGCCCCGTGTGAATGGTGCATTAAAACTTTCCTAAAGGTTATTTGATGTATTTGTTGTGGAGTTAATTCAAGGCTTTTTACACAATGTCGTTATAAAGTTCGCGCGCGTGCACCCGCTTACACACACGCGTGTTTAGCTTTGCACAGTTTTTGCATGGCAGATGTGACAGGATACAAATTAATATCCACTGCTGTATGGGTATCTGTTATGTTAATGTACAAAATAAACCTGATTAAAGTCCATGAACTGGGATTTAAGCATCTTCTTTTATAATTGTACTGACATGCGGCTGTGGTGATGAAGTGAAGACGGTAATATTGCTGTAATTGATTACAAACATACACTGTTTTATAAACGTTTTAAACTTGTAAAACTCATTCTTGAGATGCTGCTGATCACAGCGGGCTGAAGAGATCTTTTAATTCCTGTCTTGTGGCTATGATTATACATGTTACTATGGGTGTTAATACATGGCTGTCAATCAATTCGGTGGGCCGGGAAAACAACACTCTTACATCACGTTGCAATGGGTGTCAAAATGTGAGGGATTTGGATCCTTTTTTAACATCAAAAAATTTAAAAAAAAGAGACTTATTGTGTTTCTATCACTCCAGTATGACTGTGGACACACTATACCTACACGCAGTTCTGTCCAAACAGCTTACAAAAGATGATTTTCATCATAGGTGCCCTTTAAATCAACTGTCACTAGCTAACAATACATCTCTTATGTGACAGTTTGAATGCAGTGCACATCATGATGTTCTACGCTACAAAAGCCATTGTGTTAAATGCGTTTTTTGGGCTACCTCTGTACAAGATAAAAAACGGTTTGGATCCCATTTGCACGTATATTTAGTGTCACCATCTTGTGACAGCTTCATCAAAAAGCACTCAATCGTACTGTAATGCCAAGTGTAAACAGGGCCACAGAGACTTTAACTTGGGTTATTTTGACTTAAATCAATAAGCAGCCACTCACAAAAACCTGGCAACTACTTTGCAGCGCCCTTAAAACCACTCAAAACTCTGAACATCAATGTTCAACGCTGAACGTGATTAGAACATCTTTGCAATTTCATAGCGATTGTTTGGCTTCTACCAAAACACCTCAGCCTTGTGTTGACATGTTTTTCAAAGAGAGCACGGCTTCAAATTGCTTTATATTCTTGTCAGTAAACCCAAGGCTTGTCATCATAGTTATGAGTTCTCCGGTATGCTGCCTCGTGCCGCATCTCCATGGATACACTTCAGACTTTGACCTCAAATAAATGTTTGCATTGTTGCCAAGCTATGACACTGAATGCCAGTAGGGCATAAAACGTAACATTTCTCCTATTCTCTCAGTCACATTTCTAAGTAACAGCCTTGAAGAATGCAGAAATATGCAGAGCGGTCACATAACTTGACCTTCATCACTGTATACATTCCTGAGCATGATTATAATTAAGGATTCAAGTTGACTTTCCTTCATCAAAATGGCATTTGTGTCTCGACTCTGCTTGCGAGATGTTGTGATTTGTTTGAGCAAAGGCCTTAAAGAATGTGAATCATTTCTAAGGTCCACAACTTCTTCCATACCTTGTAGCTCAGTGTTTGAGGAAGCCGAATTTGATCCCTGGGGATCTGTTCTAAGGAAGAGCATCTGTGGACACATCAAAAGGCAAACCAAGAGCAGAGACGCTTTGGAATGTAACCGGCAAACTCACAACATCAAATGAAAACGTGCAACCAAAAGCTCACGGACACAAGAGTTTGATCTTTTAAAACCCAAGAATTGTCCAAAAGGAAAGTTGTGTTTTCAAAGGACTTTCCTTTTGAAGGATGAACCTGTACTTTTCTCAGAATTAATTTTGACATTGGAAGCAGTTCTGCAATGCCCAGTCCTCTTGCGGTCTTCATGTGCTTTCACAGATTTCCTACTGCCCAGCTCAGAAATAGTTTGTTGTTGGAAAGAATGGGAAAATCTTATTAAGTGAAAGATATGGAAGACTTTACCAATATTTGATTGACATGCATACGTTATGAGTTACATTGATATCCATACAATACTAGTAATGTAGAGTTTGTGGGAAAACAAATCAAATTTGGCAGCAGTTACAGCCGTTCTCTCCTCCAACATCAATAAAGTTGAATGCCTTGCAAACATGGAATTTGTGTATGAAAATTAACTTCCCAATCATAAATACCACTGTATACTTAGGCCTGTAACAATAATAAATATAACAACTTATCATGCAATACATGGACATAGAGCTGGGTAATATGGCAAAAATGCAATCTCGATAATTAATTTCCATATTGAACGATAAGGATATATATTTCAATATATGTTGTTAATGCTTCCAGATTTAAAAGAGTAGCCCAACAATGACTGAAGCCACAAAAATTAGAAGGTCCATTAAATGTCATAACATATTTTCGGCCGATAAATTTTCAGTACATCTCTAACATCAACACACTTTTAGATTCCCATTGTTGCACATTTCTGCTGTGTGACTGGTTCTTAGATCAATATAGAGTAAACAAGTTCATAGCTTATCAATGTTATTGACTTAAGTTTTATCACGATTCGATATAATATCGTTTATCGGTCTGGTCCTACATGGACATGACTGCAATCATTTTTAATGATGCAATATATATCGTCCATCATGTTTACATAAAAATGAAATGTCTTCAAAACTTTAGCTGATTGCGCAGCTTCTGTCATCTCATCTAATCTCCATTGGAGGCGTCAGCAATTTCAGGGTTCAACTCTTAAAAACAATGCTTACTGACATGTGAAGAAAAGGTGAAAATTACTGACAGGTAGCTTTGTTCCGAATCTGCGGTCCACTTTCAGAAAAGTGACGATTCAGGAAGAACGTTAAAGCCGTTTTGCAATTACATTTACATGTCGTTTTTGTCCCTTGAATGTGTTTGTGACTGTACCTGTATATATAGAGAGAGAGAAAAGATTTTTTCAGCACATTTCTAAACATAATAGTTTTAATAAGTCATCTCTAATAACTGATTTATTTTATCTTTCTCATGATGACAGTAAATAATATTTGACTAGATATTTTTCAAGACACTTCTATACAGCTTAAAGTGACATTTAAAGGCTTAACTAGGTTAATTAGGTTAACTAGGCAGGTTAGGGTAATTAGGCAAGTTACTGTATAATGATGGTTTGTTCTGTAGACTAACAAAAAATATATAGCTTAAAGGGGCTAACAGTCTTGACCTTAAAATTGTTTTTAAAAAATTAAAAACTGCTTTTATTCTAGCCGGAATAACACAAATAAGACTTTTTCCAGAAGAAAAAATATTATCAGACATACTGTGAAAAATTCCTTGCTCTCTTAAACATAATTTGGGAAATATTTAAAAAAGAAAAAAATATTCAAAGGGGGCTAATAATTCTGACCTCAACTATATATAATATATCACACAACAAAACTGACATCTCGTGACAGACCTATGTTTACTGTTAAAGTCTGGGTAAAGAGAATACTGTGAACTGTTTCTAAGCGCATTATAACAGGGTATCTGTAGGGTCTTAATAAGTCTTAAAAGTCTTAAATCTCAAAAGCTAAGTTTTAGGCCTTAAAGTCTTACATTTTTTTTTTAACAGGTCTTAATTTTCCTTTGTTCATGTTTAGCTACCCAATCTGGCCATTAACACCCATACAATCGCCAACAATCCTAATCTCAATAATTTTTTTTACTTTTTGTTTAAAAATAGCATTTAACTACTTTCCTTGCAGTAACATTTGCTTAAGTTTATTACTCCATTATCGTTACTCCATTTATTTACTGCTGAGGATACTGACCTGACCTATATCTTTTATTATTATATTATTATTACTATTGTATTGTAGACTTAAATAATTGACAGCTGTGTTTTGTTCTGTTCTTAATAAGGGTTATAGGGTTTGTAAATGGATATGTTTGAAAATTGTTAAAAAAAAATATTCAAACGTGTGTGTAAAGTTGGAAAAAGTTAGGTTTTCATTAAGAGGGTCTTTAAAAACTATTTACAAAACATTGAAACCTTTGTTGAATTATATTGATGCTATTGATCTTGAAGCAGAAGAGGAATAAAGCTTTTTTTATTATTTTTATTATTTATTTATTTATTACTTTTATTGTTAGTTTTTTTTTTTTTTTTTTTTACATTTACTGTTATTTAGTAACTATTTTGTTATTATGGTCATTGGTTCTTAGTTGTGAAAAAGCAGAACAGTGTATTACCTATTTTCATATGAACATGATATTGTATCTGCACTAAATATTAATAAATATATTTGGCAAAAAAAATATTCAAACAAAATTATTATTAAATGTATTCAATTTTAAACCTTTTTTTGATAGGGCAAGTAAAAATCTTTTCTAACTGAGATATTCTAAAAATTCCTTATCATTTAGCCCTGTATAAGATGTTAGAAATGTCTTAAAGTGGTGAAACCTGCAGAAACCCTGTATTAATATTAGAAATGTATTCTTGAAACACAGTACAAAGACTGCACACATTACTACATACTGAAGTGTTTAGTACTGAATTGTGGAGTTGAATCGTTTTTCCCTAATTCTGTTTTAGAAGTTTTTTGGCCGTGGCCAAATCAATTTTATGGCCCCGCCCCTAACACTATTATAAATACTGCATATTAGCATCATTGGTTTCTTTTGTTCTTGAGTTACTGTCACCGTTTGTTACTACAGTCTACATTTTGCTATAGCTATTAGAATGCAAACAAATTAAAAACATAAGAGCGTTCCCAATTTGCATCTAAAAACACATGCAAATGCGAGCTGTAGCGATTAATCTTTATTTCAAAGCACACCAAGGCTTGCATTCTCATAGTATCTGCCATTGCTAAGCAACAATGAGTCACAGTCACCTCGAAGAAGAGAATGTTTCAACTCACTGCAGTGCTGATGTACATTGTTGTGTATCTGTGCTCAAACGTGCATGGCTGTATAAAGCCAATTAAGCTAGAGTTAAGTTACTAGAGGTAGCATCAGTATAGAAGCATCACCATTCAGGTTGTAGTGGGTGTGGGTTCAGTCCACCTACAGACACACCCTCAAGCTTCAAAAGCATTTGATGACTTATTTTAGTTGCTTGTCATTTTCATAGTTTACATTTTGCTGGGTTGTTAAAAGCATAGTTTTTTCTGTTGTGTGACACATACAATACTATGAACATATATTTTAATATCACTTTACCTGGATTTTATTGTCCAATTTCCTGACTTGGAAGCTTGTACAAACCTATTTTGAATAAGATTTGAAGGCATCCTTAAAGACCTCTGCAATTGGCTTTTGTTCTGCTTGCTTTGCAATTTCTCAACCCACTGATTTGAGTTGTTCTCCAGATGTTGAAGAAGATTCAGTGTTGGTGGCATTGACTTTTATCAGACCTCACTGTGTGATTGGTCAACAGCTTGATCATGCCATAGTTTAACCTTGATGACACAGGGTCTTGTTTTTGTTCCCTTAGCTTGTCTGTTAACCTCTAGACCTCGGTTGACGTGAGGGGTTTTAGGGTCGACTTGTTGAAATCTCCAGTGAACACCTGCTAATCTCCAGGTCTTCCAAATCAGAAGCGGGTCCAAAGATAACAAAGAGGAGCAGAGTCTCTGTTCCCTTTCCAACCATAGATTTTCTTCAGCACGGCAGGATTTCTAGAGTGATGTGGCAGTTGTATAAGTCATTGCCTGGAATTTCAGTCATTGCATTCAGAATATAGTGCTGTCAACTGCATGTTGACAACCAAACAACTGTGGCATCAGGTGCTGGAATGTTGATAATGTTCACGCCCAAGGCAGAGCGCTGTTTATGGTGGCAAGTGACAGGTAAATTCTTGCCTACAGGATTGTGTCGACAGTCCAATAAAATACTTTGATCTGTATAAGTCTAAAGCTCTTCGAATCATGTGTTAAATATTTACTTTTACTTAAAAAAAAGGAAATAAAGAAAGCATTTTCTAAAAAATTGCAAATTCCTTTTCTTATTATGTGTTATTTATTGGTGCTTGCAAAAAAATAATAATAATAACTGTTTGTCTTTATATTTGTAAGCCTGGACCACAAAACCAGTGTTAGTTTGTTTCTGTATCTTTTTTGGCAAGATCCAAATAATCATTGTATGGGTCAAAATGTGTGATTTTTATATACAGTTGAAGTCAGAATTATTAGCCCCCCTTTGATTTTTCTTTTTTTTTCTTTTTTAAATATTTCCCAAATGATATCAAACAGAGCAAGGAATTTTTCACAGTATGTCTGATAATAAATTTTAAATAAAAAATTTAAATGAACTGAAATTAAAGACACGAGGTGCTCGTCACTTCTCTACAGGTACTGTTTCTGTCAATGTGGTAGCACCAAAAACTGGCCTGGCATATACTGTATAATACAGTATTTTCGGAAAATTTTGCAGGTATGTGTAAGTGCAGATGATTTAAAAAATGTTGTCATGTAGACATGGGAAAAACTCAAATTTTTGGCTACATCTTTGACATTAAACGTAGCCAGTGTCATACAACCTGTGGTTTTGTCAGTGTATTTCTGTAGATTTGTTTTCTTTTAAACAATCCAGACAAATGAGGGTAAGGCTGTTTTCTGGGTTACTATTCTATCCTTTTCCTCCTCTAATGATTATGATTATTGTTGATTTAAGACCTGTCATCATCTTTTATTCAATTGAACCAGCATAGATTGAAATGGCAGGCTAGTGATCCACCTCTGATTGGCATGTTCCTCTGATGATTGAGAGGGTTGATTTTCTGGATGGGTTGTTGTTGGCCAGAGAGAGAGAGAGAGAGTCTAGTATCTTGCTTCAAATAATTGACGTCAAGATTGAAGTTCAGGAATGTTCCATTTTGCTCCCGTTTCCTTTCCTTTGTATCTCAACCCTCCCTTTAAGCTTTACTGTAAACCTAATGATAGTAGATAGTAGGACTTAAGTTGTTTAGAGTTTCCAAATTTTCAATCACAGTTAATTAGTTTTTCCTAGCTCATTAATTTTTTTAGTGAAGTATTCTTTGTGCTGGCTCTATCCTGTCTACAAACCTTAAATGATGCACAACCATCACACAGCCAGTTTCATTGGATATTCATCCTGGTTTTTCATCATGTCCGTATTGATCCTAAAGGCTTTCTTTTGCATTCTTCTTTCAGCTTTTCATTTTTCTCTCCGTCCTCCTCTCCTTGACCTTAGTCTGTTGTCTCTGCTGTTGGAGTTGGACTTGTGTTTGACCTTCTGCTCATCCTAATTGTAAATGCCATATTTTATTTTTCTCAGTTCTTTTTTTTGTATCTATTTGATTCTTCTTGTTTCATCTCAAATGAAAAAAAAAAACAGATTCTGGTCATTTTGATGTCTTTGTCATCATAAAATTAATCCTTTTATTTTCTAATTGTAGGTTATTGATCATTTTATGAATGATTAATCCATGCTTGTTTTTAATCCATGCTTGTTCATTTGCTCTGATACTAAATACAAATACAACACTTATACAAATACAACCCTTTCGTATAAACAACTGCAAGCTCAAAAGTAAACAACCACTTTACTAAAACCCTAAAGCCCTGCTCTCATTGTTTTTGAGATAATTAAGTTCATTTGCTTGCATGTCACAATACAGAACAATTCCGTTTTATTTGTTCCTGAAAAAGTATTTACATTTTAATATAAAATTGAATGTCAAACAGTGTCTAATAAAATAAATTGATAAAGCTTTTTTGATAAAACGGGTTAATAAATAATTTTAAATGTAATTAAATAAAAATATAACAATAATAAGTTAATAATCTGGACAACAGAACTGTATCATTTAAAGCATGAAATTATGCATGTCTTAACAAATGTGTCGATGAAACTATGCCCCTCATTCACACAGAGATACACACAAAAAACAACATGTAAACTTATCAGCCGCACGAACTGACTGGCTGTCGCATTTATTTCTGAGATGAGATCTCCACTGCTTATCATAGTTTTTGACAAATGTATTGCAATCTCTGTATGATATTGCTTATCACTCCGCCTAAACCTATTCCAAAGCCCTGGGATCTACTTATGTACAGGAGTAGAGAATGTGATCCTGTGTTGCAATGTGATAAGCTCAATAAATAAGACAAATTATTTACAAACTTAAGTTTCTTCTTGTTTGTGTATCTACTATTTTATATTATATTGAATAGCAGCATGCTAACACAAGATGGTAACACTTTACTTGAAGGGTTTATTCATAAGACGTGTCATCTTTATAATCATGACCTGACGTTAGGGCTGCACGATATTGGAAAAATTTTACATTGCGATATTTTTTTCTCTGCGATATAATTTCACCAGAGGACTTAAATAGCTCTATTTGCAAAGTCATTACTTGGGATCATTTTGTAGGGGAGTGAAATATAAATATATATTTTTGTAATTTATTATATATATATATATATATATATATATATATATATATATATATATATATATATATATATATATATATATATATATATATATATATATATATATATATATATATATATATATATATATAAATAAACTACAGTCATAAATAAACTAGGCATGGGCCGGTATAAGATTCTGATGGTATGAAAACCCTGGATAAAAATATCACAGTTTCACGGTATTGTAAATACTGCTCTAAAATATATTCTTTTTAAATTTCTAGGTAAAAAACTACAACTTTTTTCCTCTTTGAACACATCAACACAATATATTTTATTTTTACATTTAAAATATTTTGGGACAGTAAACATGTCAGGCCAAATAATTTAAATGAATCATTGACTTTTGCTGTTTTTATTAGTTTCAAAAACACTGATTTCTTTTCAATTTAAAATGGCATCTTTAGATATCTTTTCTGCTGGAGATACTGTTGTCCTAAAAAAAACAAAAAAACAATGCAAATAAAAAAACTTTAAAAAATCCAATAGGACCGTTTTTTCAGAAAATATTGGCGGTTTTAAAACCTTTGACTTTTCGCGGTATACCTTATAAACAGTTATTGTCCCATGCCTAAAATAAACACAATTGAGCAAATATTAAAGTGAAATAAACCATGCTTTATGGTTTTCTAGAGAGAGCAACAGTATTCAGGTACAGGAATTGAATAATCAAATGTAAAATAGCACTGTATCTTCACCATATAAATAATTTAATAAAACATATCTTTATGAATCTTTTTATGCACTACTAAAGTGCTTTAAACTCTCTTCAAATGCTCACACAGTCACAGGTCCTAAAAACACATGCAGATGATAAACTTTCGGTTTAATTCTGCAGTGTCTCATTAAATCTCACGTGTTTTGACCTGTGGTTTCTGCTCATTTATAATCCTAACTCAACATTGCATGTCTTGCGATGGGACACACACATTGCGCAAACAATATTTTGTGCAGCCCTTCCTGACGTCATCAATATGAAGGAAATTTTTGGCATTTTTATGCGTCATTTTAAATGCCAAGATGACATTTTTGTCATGACAACTTGACATAAGCACATCATAACCTTTGTGTATGATAACTTGACACTACCAAGACAAACATAACTTGTCATAAATCTGTGATAAACATGATTGTAATAAGGCTTATATTTATAGTTGTGTATAATTGTCATTATCATTTTTGTGATCACTTTTTTCAGTGGAGCAAGGTAATTTTGTCATTAAACTTTCTCAGTAAAAGCGTCAACACACTGACAAGGTGATTTCCAATTGTTAAGCACTAGTCTTTTAGCCACCACCATGGCTTGGTTTGCATTGAAGACTCTTGCATTGTTTGAGGGAGAGAAGATGAATTTTGTGAGAAGCCAAAGATGGCAAGTTCGACATCTGGTAGAAAAGGTCTGCTATAAGCATTGAAGTACCAGTCAAATATGTTGGTCCAGAATCTATTAAGTAAGGGACAGAGCCAAAAGGCATGAGCAAACGTGTCCTCTGCTGTCTTGCATGTATCGTACATTGGTGAGACAGAAGGAAAGACTTTATGGAGCTTGGGTTTAGTGTAATGTAGACGATGTATGACCTTGAATTGAATCAGTTGGTGTCTGCTGTTGAATGAGTATGACTGTATTGAAGTCAAACAATTGTCCCATTAGTCTGCAGAGAGCTCGATTCCCAAATCTTTTCCCCAGGCAACTTTAAATCTCATAGAGGATACTGTGACACAACTTTCCAATAAACACACAAATTTAGAAATAAGATGTCTAGAATCAGGGGGGGTTCGTAAAGATATCATAAAACACATGTTTTTTTTTTCTGGACAGAGTTTGAAATGAGGAATTTTAGACTTCACAAAATGCCTGATTTGCAAATAACAAAAATATGTATGAGGGTGATACATTTTTTCCCTTATCAATAATTTCTAATGACAAATTAAATTTGTATCACTGTAGTTGAGGTAGAAAGAAAATAATGATGCTGTTATAAATCCACTACACTATTATAATGGCTGTATGACAATCATCTTTATGACTGAATTATGGCAAGTTATGTTGTCTTGATAGTGTTGTCACGATAAAGACATTGGCAGGTTATGATGCATTTGTTTATGTCAAGTTGTCGTGACGAAGACATCACAAACTATGCCATCTTTGGATTTAAAATGACATAACTGAGCTTAGAATGACCAAGAGGCGACACTTAGTAGAACGTTACATTGCAACAGCAGCGCCCAGCAGCAGCCTCGTGATTCCGCCATTTTAGAGTGAAAGCGATCGGCTATCCATTGGATCTTATTGCCGTCACGATGGCAAGCAGCTGATTTGTTTTGTATTTATTTCTTTAAAAAGCACATTAAAGCTGAGATACAACCTGAAAGACGACAATACAATGCTTACTATCACAATCATCAGCACTTTTAATAGTTTAATTTACAGACTTAATGTTTATATTTGAACTATTTTCTTGGGACCGTCACTTTTAGGTTAAATTACTTTAAACTACTTTAATTTAATAGTTTACGCACTGGCATAATATAAATTAATACTGACTTGGTCAATTAAATTAACATGACTTTCAAAATGTCATGTTGATAACAGCCTGACAGTATTTTTTATAATAATAAGTTTTTATGTCAAACGCCACTTTGTCCAATATGATTGAATTCTGACACATAAATTCATCACGTATACACACACACATACACATCTATGGTAATATTATTATTATAAATATGTCTCCTGATCTGATTCCAATAAAACACATATGGGAAATTCTGAAGAGACATTAAGTTGAGCATCTCTGAGCAACTCTAAAAGAGTGGTCATTTTTGAAGAATGGAAAAGATATGTTTAATACTCATTTTTGCATCACCCTAAAAAATTTGTAATTCAAAAAACTTTGTAATTTAAGTTATTTTGTTAACCTCATAAGTTAAACAGATATATTAACATTTTGGAAATTGTTTTCTTTCCATTGAGATATTACTTAAAATGTTGCTTTTCAGTGGGGGTGTATGAATATTTAATATTTTAACTCATATTTAACTCAATGGTTTATTTCATTCTGTCTAACATTAGTTATCTGTACTGTTGTTCTATTGGAATTTTCATTCCATAATAGCCGCCGCGTAACACTAGCAGCATCTAGTGGCTGTTTCCCAAACAGCAGCAGAGTGTCGCCTCTTGGTGATTCTTTTTTTTTTCTTTTTTTTTTTTTATTATGTGAAAAATGAGAATATACAATCACAGTACATTATAAAGAGAATAGAAAGACAAAAAAAAAAAAACATTTTTAGAAAAAGAACAGAAAAAAAAGAAAAACAAACAGAAGGGGTATATACATTACACATTAAAGAAAAAGATTATATAATTTACAAATTTCAGTTGTTATTAAATCCTTTTTTGTAAAAGAGTTAGAAACAGTTTTAAAGTAATACTGCATTTCAATGAGCAAAATATAAAAAAAAGGTTTTTGGTTTGAAAATTTACATTTATGTATATAAAATTTTGTTAATAAGATAAGAAGATTAAGAAAATATATATTTTTTTTATGTAAAGCTTCTGTTTTATAATTAACAAAACCAATCAAAATATTTTCCCATACTAAGGAAAAATCTTTATCAACATTCTCAGTTACAAAAAGAGAAAAATCTTTCCAAAGCAAATTAGAATAACTGCATTGCCAAAATAAGTGAACTAGGGACTCAGGGTGTTGCCTACAAAATGAACAATTAGCATCAATATCTTTTTTATATCTTACTAAGAGAGTGTTGACTGGGTATGTACGATGAATAATTCTAAATGAAACTTCTTTTATCTTATTTGTAATTAAGTAGCTATTTGGGATGAGCCATATTTTTTTCCAATCAATATCAGAAACAAAAGAATTCCAATAAAAAGTAACATTTGGAACTGATACAATTCCATTAAGAAATAAAGATCTTATTGATTTGTTTGAAGAAGTTGCAGAGAAACAACGTTTTCCTACCACTGTAGTAGAAGGGTCTAAAAGAGGAAACAAAGAAGGATAGGGGATGCCTTGGAATAATCTAATAACTCCAGATGGAATGGCATCAAATACAACAGCAAATTCTTTAGGGGGGATGGGAATATTGAACCGATTAAGAAACTCTTTATAATATAATAAATGGCCATTTGAGTTCAATAATTGACTAACAAGCAGAATATTTGCTTCAAACCAGCGTTGAAAGAAAAGAGATTTGTTTTTGTATACAATATTTTGGTTATTCCAAATAAAGTATTTGTGAGGAGAGAAATTGTGCTTGTATAATAGTGACCAGGCAAGAAGAAATTGCTCATGAAATTGAGATAATTTAGCTGGTATTTTATCAATATTATAGTTACAGAGTAATAAGAAATTAAGCCCTCCAAATTTAGAAAATATGTAATTTGGAATAAAGTTCCAGATTGAGGTTGGATTTTTGAGAAAATGTTTGCCCCATTTAATTTTGACAGTATTATTAAATGTACAAAAATCCAGCATATTAAGACCCCCATTCTCAAAGCTATTCATAACTACTGTTTTTTTATATAATGAATACCATTTTTCCAAATAAAATTAAATAACATTTTATCAGTTTGAATCAAAATGGATTTGTCAACATAAAGAGATTGAGCAGCATATAAAAGTCTGGAGATACCTTCCCCTAAGGAGAATTCTTCCCCTCAAAGATAAATCTCTCTGGAGCCATAAGTTTAATTTTCTACAGGTTTTCTCAATAATAGGGTCAAAATTAATAGAGCATCTATCTTTTTCAATATTACAAATAGAGATGCCCAAGTAAACTATTTTATCTTTAACTGGGATACCTCTTGGTGATTCTATGCTCTTAGATGTTACCTAAATGACATATAGCCAGTCGTCATAAGCATGCATTTAATCTCATTGATATTCATGACATGTCATGATAATAAAGGTTTATAAACCTAACAGTGCCCTACGATCAGCAGGCCAGTTGTTGCAGAATGTCCCCATATTCATGTACAAACAATGGGGTGATCGTTCATTTGCAGTGGCAGGTCCAAAACTGTGGAATACCCTCCCTTTAGAACTTCACATCATCCAAATGTGGCACTGTTTAAAACAAAACCTAAAACCTATTTATTTAGACTTGTTTTTGATATTCGGTAGTACAAAATGTTGTTTGTATTCTCACCATGTTATGTGTTTAATGTTTAACTTTGTTTTTAATACTGTAAAGCACTTTGGGCAGCCTCCTGGCTATATATTATAATATATAAATAAAGTTGATTGATTGATAATAAGTTTCACTACAGTCTTATGAACACCCCTCTCAAGTAAAGTGTTGCCCACAAGATAAATTTGGAGTCTTTTTGGTACGACCTTTGAAGGCAACTGCCTATGTAGGCCCTGTTTTAGACCTGAAAAATAAACTTTACTGTCTAGTAAACACAGACTCAGTGGTTTATATCTAAATGAGAGGGAGGACAGGGAATGAGAGACCCAAACATTTATCCCCTCAACTGGGACAGAGCCAATGACAACTAAAGCACCAGACTGAGGGTTTGTGACAGACAACGGCAATAATATTACATTACACTCCTATGTGCTTCTGTGTCAGATGCTAGCCAGATGACCTTATAGACTTCCTCTAATGAAATTACTGTCCTTAGTTTACATCTGCTAATGGAAAAACAAGATGTTTTATTGCTGGAGAGACGACTTGGGCCTATTTACTTTACCAGTCTCTGTTTATTATAACAGCAACGGCTAATGTCATAGCAGAGATTTGCTAATACCTTTGTTTTAGCGTTTTTCTAGGATATCGCTAACGATCTTTCTGTAACAAGATAATTATGGACCTTCAGTGTGATTCATTCATAATCATATGTTTTGACTGTTTTCTGTCATCTTTTTATGGTTTGGTTAATTATTGGCCAATAATAGCTAAGGATTGTGTGCTTAACTAGGAAACTAGCGCACTAATGTAACTGGTAAGTGTTAATTATCCACAGCAACCAAAGGAAGACCAGCTGTGTTTTTGCTTGATGCACATTAAAGTTCCCGTGACATTAAAATAAAGATTTTTGGATGTTAGTTTCAGTATGTCAGTCTTGAGGATATCTACAAGTTGGTAAACAGTGACTAATCTCGCATTTAGAAGATATAAACATCCAAAGCTTGCATTTTGTCTCTCGCCTAAATGGATCCACAGTTTTTATGACGTCACCTCATACTTCAGTTCCTCATCTAATCTTTTGACCAATCATATGCTCTATAGTATCTATAGTATACGTCCCGCCCCTTTAAGTTGCTATTCATTTCGAGCTGTGGTAAAAACGAAATGCTATTGGCTGTTTGTTATAAAGGGGAGGAGCTACTTTATGTCCCGCCCTGTCTTCATGTTTCAATTGAAATGACCTCACACATCGAATAAAAATGCACATTTCAAAGCAACCTTTAAACATTTTTGGGTAAATGCCGAACATGAAACAGCATGTATAGGCTTGGTTTGCCTCTTGAGTGTTACTATGCCAGATAGGAGTTGCATTGCACATATTGGCATGAAGGTGCTCGGTTCTTCACCTCTCCCAGCGCTCTGATTGGATGAGGTTGGTAATACCCAGACACCATTTGAAGGTGACTCATGCTTCTGTGTCTGTTAATGTAGCAACACAATGGGCTCCATACACAGAGGCCCCCGGCAGGGAGGGCCTGCTCATGCTCCAACGGTCCCAGCCCAAACCGCTGATTAACACTGGCCTGAATCTGAGAAAGCACATGGAATGCTCATCGGCTTGCCTGGTATGCAGGTGTATTGTTCAACCTCCTTCTCTGTTTGTTGCTTGATGGATGGAGAGGATTTAGACTATTTTGTTCTCAGTTTGAATAACGTTTTTGTGTTACTATTCAAATGAGAGCATTTTAGGTGTAACACAAACTATTCTGGCACGTGCCAGACTTTACTTTTTAAAATAAACAGTTTTACAGAGTTCTCTCTATAATACAGCATTTTTTTTACGCTTTATCGGGTGGGAAATCATGTATGGTAACTTCATTGACATTTAATTACAATATAATTTTGTTTTAAGTCATAAAATGTGTTATAATAAACCCCTGTAACTCTCCCAGTTTTTCAATTAATATTTCAAAAATGCCACTTTTTGAAAACATGCTTTTTTTATCAAGTCTCCTAGAGTTAAACCGCTGATTTTCACCATTTTTGAATGCATTCAACTTATCTCTGTGTCTAGCGGGAGCACTTTTAGCTTAGCTTAGCATAAATCATTGAATCGGATTAGACCATTAGCACCTTGCTCAAAAAAAATAAAAGTTTCGATATGTAACTTCAGAAGAGTCAAGCTTTAAATAGGAAAATGATCTGGAAATTCTGGAATTCTTTTCTCATGAATTTTTACAATATGTTTAGGCTACACCAATATTCGATTAATTTGTCATCTGTTATTGTGGTATTCACCTTTTAAAAACAATAATAAGATAAAAATGCATACAATTCTGCTTCAGTCGTCTCATGTGGCATCTGGGTTGAGGTTAGCATCTTGTGCTAAAACACAAAATGATGTAAAATGTCAACTTGAATAATTCAAACAACAATAAGCGATTTTTCAAAACATTCAGCTGATCTCTGGATTTCGCTGGAGCACTTTTAGTTTAGCAAAAATCATTAAATCGGATTAAACCATTTGTTTCGATAATATGTAACTTCAGAAGAGGCTTTTAAATAGTAAAATTATCTGGAAACTCTGGAAGGTATTGAGGCATGTCAGTCTTTTTTTTTTCATTCATTTGTACAACATGTTTAGGCTACACCAATATTCGAATAATTTGTCAACTGTTATTGTGGTGTTTCAGTGAATTTCACATTCACCTTTTAAAAAAAAATAATATGATAAAAATGCATAAAGTTCTGCCTCAGACATCTCATGTGTCATCTAAGTTGAGGGCAACTTAATTCAAACAACAATTAGTAACAGATTTTTGAATACATTCAGCTGATCTCTGGGTCTCGCGGGAGCATTTTTAGCTCAGCTTAGCATAAATCATTGAATCGGATTAGACCATTAGCACCTTGCTCAAAAAAAAGTTTCAATAATATGTAACTTCAGAAGAGTCAAGCTTTAAATAGGAAAATGATCTGGAAATTCTGGAATTCTTTTCTCATGGATTTTTACAATATGTTTAGGCTACACCAATATTCGATTAATTTGTCATCCGTTATTGTGGTATTCAGCTTTTTAAAACAATAATAAGATAAAAATGCATACAATTCTGCTTCAGTCATCTCATGTGGCATCTGGGTTGAGGTTAGCATCTTGTGCTAAAACACAAAATGTTGTAAAATGTCAACTTGAATAATTCAAACAACAATAAGCGATTTTTGAATACATTCAGCTGATCTCTGGATTTGCGGGAGCACTTTTAGCTTAGCAAAAATCATTAAATCGGATTAAACTATTAGTTTCAATAATATGTAACTTCAGAAGAGGCTTTTAAATAGTAAAATTATCTGGAAACTCTGGAAGGTATTGAGGCATGTCAATATTCTTTTCTCATTCATTTGTACAACATGTTTAGGCTACACCAATATTCGATTAATTTGTCAACTGTTATTGTGGTGTTTCAGTGAATTTCTCATTCACCTTTAAAAAAAAATAATATGATAAAAATGCATAAAGTTCTGCTTCAGACATCTCATGTGGCATCTAGGTTGAGGGCAACTTAATTCAAACAACAATTAGTAACAGATTTTTGAATACATTCAGCTGATCTCTGGGTCTTGCGGGAGCATTTTTAGCTTAGCTTAGCACAAATCATTGAATCGGATTAGACCATTAGCACCTTGCTCAAAAAAAAGTTTCAATAATATGTAACTTCAGAAAAGTCAAGCTTTAAATAGGAAAATGATCTGGAAATTCTGGAATTCTTTTCTCATGGATTTTTACAATATGTTTAGGCTACACCAATATTCAATTCATTTGTCATCTGTTATTGTGGTATTCACCTTTTAAAAACAATAATAAGATGAAAACGCATACAATTCTGCTTCAGTCATCTCATGTGGCATCTGGGTTGAGGTTAGCATCTTGTGCTAAAACACAAAATGTTGTAAAATGTCAACTTGAATAATTCAAACAACAATAAGCGATTTTTGAATACATTCAGCTGATCTCTGGATTTGCGGGAGCACTTTTAGCTTAGCAAAAATCATTAAATCGGATTAAACTATTAGTTTCAATAATATGTAACTTCAGAAGAGGCTTTTAAATAGTAAAATTATCTGGAAACTCTGGAAGGTATTGAGGCATGTCAGTATTCTTTTCTCATTCATTTGTACAACATGTTTAGGCTACACCAATATTCGATTAATTTGTCAACTGTTATTGTGGTGTTTCAGTGAATTTCTCATTCACCTTTAAAAAAAAATAATATGATAAAAATGCATAAAGTTCTGCCTCAGACATCTCATGTGGCATCTAGGTTGAGGGCAACTTAATTCAAACAACAATTAGTAACAGATTTTTGAATACATTCAGCTGATCTCTGGGTCTCGCGGGAGCATTTTTAGCTCAGCTTAGCACAAATCATTGAATCGGATTAGACCATTAGCACCTTGCTCAAATAAAAGTTTCGATAATATGTAACTTCAGAAGAGTCAAGCTTTAAATAGGAAAATGATCTGGAAATTCTGGAATTTTTTTTTCATGAATTTTTACAATATGTTTAGGCTACACCAATATTCGATTAATTTGTCATCTGTTATTGTGGTATTCACCTTTTAAAAACAATAATAAGATGAAAACGCATACAATTCTGCTTCAGTCATCTCATGTGACATCTGGGTTGAGGTTAGCATCTTGTGCTAAAACACAAAATGATGTAAAATGTCAACTTGAATAATTCAAACAACAATAAGCGATTTTTAAATACATTCAGCTGATCTCTGGGTAAGCGGGAGCACTTTTAGCTTAGCTTAGCATAAATCATTGAATCGGATTAGACCATTAGCATCTCGCTCAAAAAAAAAAAAAGTTTCGATATGTAACTTCCGAAGAGTCAAGCTTTTTAAATAGGAAAATTATATCTATTTAATTTGAGCGAGATGCTAATGATCTAATCTGATTAGAAACATGTACATGTCCTTCTTCATTATTGGACGTATATGAACATATATGACACTGTAAGTTGGACAAGCTCAAATCATTTCAGACTTCACTTACGCTTGTATTTTTTGTTGTCCATGGTGTGATAGGGTTGATGAAAATGTACCTTAAAACAAGGTGTAAACATGGCCAAAGTCAACAGAATGTGCACAAAGTGTGTCACCTGAAGTAACACAGCCTCTGTCATTGTGGATAATCCAAACCTAGCATGTCGTGTTAGCGCTGAGTAAGGAAAGCTAGTAAAAATTCTTCAGATAATGAGTCTGGTTTATGCCTGGAGCAGAGTTCAGTTCCCATCACACCCCAATCTCAATCTCTCTCTGCATTGCTCTCTCTCTCTCTGTCTGTCTCTTCTGATATCCCATCATCTGTTAACGCCTCTCTCTTCCCCTCCAACTTTCTTTGTCTCCCTCTCTCATAATTACTGTTTAAGCATTGACCTGCATGTTGAAAGTTGCCCTTAATTTTTGGTTTACTACAGCGTGTCTGTGCATGTGCTCTGCATGAGTTGGCGCAGTGGAAACACCAATGTCTCAAAGCGAGCTATAGCATTGCTCTGGAGTCACGTTTTGATTTTGCAGTCCTGGTAAAGATGACACCGCTCCCTGTGGAGAGCTTAAAGGAATGCTTTCCAAATGGGCTGTAAGCATTGTGTTTTCTTAATTAGTGGTGTTTGCCGAGGCACGTATGATTGTTATTATCGCTCATACTTTGGGTTAGTGGTTTGTTCAGATCACTAACATTAAGTGTTAAACTCTTGTGCATTGTTTGGCACCCACCTGCAGTGCTGAAGACCTAAACGAAATTGCAAATCGTGTGGTTTGCTGAGGAGAGGAGTAATATTATTCCTCTAAACAGTCAGATTTACAAAGTTTGGCTGGTAGGCAATATAATGGGTGAAAGAAAATTGCATGGATATGATTGGGACTGAAACCCAAGCCATATTTAGAGACTGGAAAATGGGATAATTATTTATTGCTCTAGTATAAAATTGATATTGGCATATGAGGTAATGTAATCGTTGTATTTTGAAGGCTGCAATTTGACAAAATTATAAACACTACATGTTTATCATTGCTCACATTAAAAGCCTCTGAGTGCAGTATAAGCTGTTCTACTTGAACTTTATTTTTGTATCTGCAATGAGTTTAGGTAGCTTATAATGTACAAAAAATTTGAGAGGCAGGATATGCCACTCATTTTAAAAGTGTGTTGATTATTATTATGTTGTCTCTGTCACTTGGAAACCTTATGTCCATGTCCAAAACCTTATGTCATCAAAATAAAGGTAGTGTGGCTTTACAGTAAAACTCTGTGGCGCAGTGGGTAGCTCTGTCGCCTCACAGTAAGAAGGTCGCTGGTTTCAGCCCCAGCTGGGTCAGTTGGCATTTCTGAGTGGAGTTTGCATGTTCTTCCCGTGTTCGCTTGGGTTTCCTCCGGGTGCTCCGGTTTCCTCCACAAGTCCAAAGACACGTGCTAAAGGGGAATTGGGTATGCTAAATTGTCCGTAGTGTATGTGTGTATGTCCTGGTCCTCCCAGTTGGGGGTTAACGACCCACCTCATAAAAAAAATAGATGTTACGAAAGGCCAACATGGTGCAGCTAAATATCAACGGCCGTGGAAGTAAGTAAGAAAGAATTGTGGGTACATACTGTCTCCAAGATGAAATTTTTATTAGTTTTTCAAAAACTAAAGCTTTAATGAAACCGTTTTGAATAATAACACCAATAATATAAAGTTATCTGTAAAAATTATGTTTGTATGCATATTTAGAGAAAATATTTACACCCCCCCAAAATATATTTATTGGATTTAGTTTGAACTTCAGAGCAAAACATAGGATAAAAATAGAACTTATTCTATCGGGAATCAAACCAATTAATAGTTGACAAATAATATTAATTAATTAATTAATTAATTACATAAATTCAAATAATATCAATGCATAATTAAAAGCATATCAAGTTCAATACACATCTGCATTTCAAAGCTTTGCAATGTGTTGTTTTGTCTTTGGATGGTTAAACATGTTTGTTAATTATTCTGCTAGAATATAGGTTTGACAGCCCAACTTAATGGTATTAAAAAGTTTAGTAAGTTTACTAAGCGTATTGTTGAGTTTTTGAAAAGTTTCAAAGCATTTTTCCAAAATATTTGTTACCAAAATTCATTTCATTTGCACAGGGAAAGTTGTGGCCAATTAAGACTCAAAATCACCCCAGAGTGGATGAAAACATCCTCAACTCCACATAAGGATTAGGTTAAATAACCATTCGCATGAAACTTTGAGGCTAGTCAATATTCTTCTCTTATTACTTTGTACAAAGTGTTTAGGCTACACCAATATTCGATTAATTTGTCAACTGTTAGTGTGGCAATTCAGTGAACTTCTCGTTCACATTTTAAAGAGCCTATTATCCATTATAAAAGATCATATTATGGTTTTGGGGGTCTCTAACAACAAGCTGATATGCATGCAAGGTCAAAAAACACTTATAATATGCATTTATTTTAACCTAATTATCTCAACGACTCCCATATGATTCGTTTAGCGATTATTTTTTTTCCCAAACCCCTCCTTTGCGTGAAGAAAGAAGAAACTGGTCCATATTAACTGGAACAGTTACTGAAAAAATCCCAGTCAAAGTCTGACAAAGTCCCATACATAATAGTCTCTGCTGCTCCTTCAATACCAAACAGCCAGTGAATCTCTCATTGCAGCGTATGTTATTGTATCAATCGTCCGAAAAATGACAGGAACAAACACAGCACACAACTGTCTATACTGTAGTGTTGTGAACATGAACTTTAACCCTTTATTCCCTGCAGCCGAATCTCCATCTGTCAGTGATCGTCGTCTTCATGTCATGATCAGTCTCGTGATCCCCCGCGCTCTGCTAGTGTCTGAAGGGAAAGGCGCGTTCACGTTTTTACTGGAACTGGCACTTTATATTTGGTGATGTACTGTATCGACGTTGTTCAAGCAAAAGATCCGAACCCAACACAATTCATTTATCCGACTCTGAGTTGACTATTTTGGTAAAGAATCAATATTTTTAAACACACTATAAAACCATATTAGGGGCTCTTTAAAATTAATAATATGATAAAAAGGCATAAAAGTCTGTTTCCGACATGCCTTGTGGCATCTGGTTTGAGGTTAGCATCTTCTGCTAAAGCACAAAATGTTGAAAAATGTTAGCTCAAATAATTTAAACAACAATTAGTAACAGTCAAATGTTCCCTCTCACATTAAAGCATTTTGCATTATTTCACATTAATAATTCTGATTCTGTTTACTGTAAATCGTACATTTGCTGAATGTCATTTCAGTTTAAAGACAATGAATTATGGAAAATACATGGATGTAACTGCAGTTCTGGAATGAGTCACATGTGTTTTGTGCATCACATCATTTCCTTTAGCATTGTAAACAAGAAATTGTCCAAGACGTCAAAATAGGGATGCAGTGGAGCTTATGAGTTTGAGGATACAATGAAGTTCTAACTTTTAGTCAACAGCCCTTTTAAATACTTGGTTTAATATATTGGATAAATATTTGCAAAAGCCCCAGAGAGACAAGAATGAACAATATCGCTGATTTATGAAAAAAAGTAATAAAGTTTTCTACAGCGATGATATATTTGGGTGGCCTCTTTTGATCATATCTTTACCCAGACTGGTATTAACGTAAGTAGCACATATTTGACTTATTTCTTTTTAATCTAGATTGGATTTCCTGCATACCATCAGAGTGATATTTAATATGTGGTTGCTCCCATAGACAAGGTCATGCCAGAATAAATATCGATGCTTTTTATTTCAAATATCTTTCCATTTTAACCCCTAGCACTCCTGCCTTATCTGTTAATTAAATCGGCTCCGTGTGAACGTTGCTTTACTCGCGATAATCTGACAAGCGTGTTTCCGGTGGCTCTGTTGATATCTTGATGAGCAGCTCCTCTCACTAAAACTTGAACTCAATCTGCTCGCCTACTTTCTCCCTGCTCACATTCCCTCAAGTGCAGCTATGACAAAAATACCCAGATTGCTTTTCCATTAAATGTTAATGCTGCTATCGTTCAGCTGTAACTAGTAAAGCGGCTTCGTAACTAGATATGATGTGCTTTATAGCACAGCGGTTCCTTGAGCTTTAGATCATATGCTGAATTGCTTAAACGGGAAAGTGAAACTACAGCTAATAAATGTTTTTATGGTGCTTGAGATGGCATTCGTCAAAAATTACATTACTGTCAATCAGTAAAAACAATCATGACTTCTTTCTGTTCAAATTAAGTTTGATTTGGCAAGACGACAAAAAAAGAGCTGCTGCTTTTGAGCCGCTAGTGTACAACCATCCAATGTGAAATTTAGTTGTTAGCTGTGCTAGAAATGTTGATTCTAGCTGCATGTTGATTCATGGTAGCAACATGCTTGTTATGAACACTCAAAAAAATATGTTTGCTGCTTGTTTAAACTACTGATTTAAAATAAGCTAAAACAACCCAATTCTTGAGTTTATTTGGGACAACATAATGGTTCAGTTCATCTAAATTTGTTAACTAATTAGCTAACTTAATTCCTTCATGTTATCCCAACACAAATTGATCGTGTGGAACCCAACATTTTTATAGTCAATGAATCATGATTTATTTGTTAATGTTAGCCAAATGTTATAGAGCCCCTTTTATGCATTATAAAAGGTTATATTTTCGTTTTGGGGGTCTCTAACAACAGGCTGATTTGCATGCAAGGTCAAAAAACACTTTCATTGTCTTATAAACACAGCACACGCTTGGCTATACTGTGGTGGTGTTGTGAAAATGACCTTTATTCCCCTTATTTAACCCTTTTTATAACATGTTAATTCATGCTAACAAAATGCTAACCAAGCTAAAGGCATTTTAGCAACTTGTAATTCATGTAGTCACCAAAACTCTAACCAAAATTCCCCCCAAAAATGAGTAAAGCACTTTGAGTGTCCAGAAAAGCACCATATAAATGTAAGGAATTATTATTATTATTAATATTATTATTATTATTATTATTATTATTATTATTATTATGTGACTTGTTCAAAGGGATGTCACTTTCTCTAACAGGAAACTCTGGAAGGAGGTTACAAAACTGTAACCAAAACCGGCAACATGTTTATTTTTTCTACCATGCTATGCAGCATTAAATTAAGTCTTAAGACATTAAATCAAACAGATTTGAAGCATCATAAGTCTGTGTTTTTAAAACACTCTGTTTTTAAAAACATATAAGGATATACTAGCTGGCCCTATCACCCATCTAATAAATCTTTCAATTACACAATATACCCATATGCTTGGAAATTAGCCATAGTGACACAGATTTTTAAAGCTGACGAGCAAACAAATGTAGAAAACTATAGACCAATTAGCATATTGCCTACAGTTGCCAAAGTAGCAGAGATTAGCACAGCAATCGATTGCTTACTTGAATGTGGCACATACCCCTTTACATCCAATGGGATTTAAAACTAATCACTCAACCGAATCTGCTATTTTTTATCTTATAGAGAATATGAAATCCAAACTTGACAGAGGTGGAGTAATAGGAGCAGTTTTTTAGATTTAAAAAGGGCGTTTGACACAGTAAATCATGAGGTACTCCTTTCAAAGCTCACACTTAATTTTTCATCAGAGGCTATTATGTGGATGACTTCATATCTAACAAATAGGAAACAATGTGTGCGCCTTGGTAATAGTCAATCAGTATACAGAATCAGTAATTGTGGAGTTCCTCGAGGATCCATTTTGGGCCCTATCCTGTTTAGTCTGTATAGAAATGACCTCCCACAAGTCTGTCCTACTATTAATATTCAGATGTATGCTGATGACACAATTCTATATGTGCATGCGAAAAACAAGCAACTGGCAGCAAATAATTTAACCGAGGCATTGGTTTATGTCTCTGATTGGTTGTGTGACTCAACTTAATTTGAATATAAGTAAAACGGTTTGTATGTTTTTCTCACAATCATTGACAGTTATTCATCATCCTGATGTATTTGTTAAAGGTGAAAAGCTCAGGGTAGTCTCTTATTTAGGTCTAATTTTAGATTCACAATTGACATTCCAAAAGCATGCCAAGAAGGTCACTAAAATTGTTCAATTTAATCTAGCCAACTTCAGGCATATACACCCTTACTTGACTAATGAAGCAGCAAAACTGTTAATGTACTCTATGATTTTTTTCTAATATTACATATTGTCTTACTAGTTGGTTACACACCAGTAAAACAGTTTTAAAATCAGTTGAATCACTTTATAAACAGCCACTCAAAGTATTTGATCAGAAGTCTATTAGGTATCATCATTGTAATATAATACAAAAACACTATTTATTGAGCTTTGACAATATGAAATATTTGACTGATGCTTGTATGATTTTTAAAGTTTTAAATGGTATGCTCCGCCTCCATTATGTGAGTTTGTGACACACAAGAATTATAATGGTCAAGCAACACGATCTATTACTAGAGGAGACTGTGCTGTGCAGTTTAGGCGTATGATTATTCTTCTCAGTTAGAGCCAGTCATTTCTGGAATACACTTCCTATTGATTTAAGGGGTGTTACAAATTATTCAACATTTAAATACAAGTTAAAGAAATGGCTAAAAGCAAATCAAGTTTGTAATCATGTGTAATTCTTTTGTCTAACATTTTAAGAAATTCTTAATTTCTCTTCTGTTTTTTGATTTTAGGTTGCCTTTTGAAATCTGTCAGGGGGCAACAGATGAAAATAAGCCCTGTGGCTAGCTCTGGCTTATTTACAGTTTTACTGTTGATAAATGAGCATTGTCCCTGTTAAATAAATAAATTTCAAATTTCAGATTGTGATAAGTTATGAATGTACAGTGTCCTAGTTTTGGATTACACATCTCCATTCATTACTAAACCCCCTATTATTAGTTGCCAAGGCAAGAGCTGACCCAGAATCATATCTGCCAGATCCACCAGATCTCACATTTTTTCTAGCTTTGATTCATGTCCTCTGGAGCAGAACATCTCCTACAGACCTGTCAGAATATTTTCCCTAACCTCTAAACAGAGGTCTTGCTCCCCAAGGTGAGACTTCTCAATCCATTATGCTGCATGAGCTGTATCTGGGTGGCAGACTGTGGACGTGGGAAATGCCGATGGCCATCCTGCAGAAGCTCCACCGGGGTTATTGTTTCAGAAAGACGGGTTTCCATTGCCTAGGGGGAAACTGACCAGCCACACTTGTGGTTTTCTCATGAAAAACAAATATATTACTTGGCCCAAGAGCATGCTTTCTCTTTTTCTCTATTATTCTTTCTGTCTCTATTTTGGTTTTATTTTTCTCTTTTTTTTGTTCCTCTGGCATTTTTATTGCACTTTAATGCTTAGCGATTCTTTAGTGACGCTGTAGGAATCTCAGTGTGGTGCATCTAGAGTGGAGTACAACTGTAATTATGTAAGTAATCTGAGCGGTCTGGAAATATTTCCTAGCAAAATCACCATGACATAATAAATAATTGTTTTTTATTTCAAAACAAAAGAAAAACTGAAATTATGAATGCTTTCAGGAGAATGTTAAAGGCATAGTTCTCTATTATAGTCATCCATTATTCACCCGCCAATTCCTTGAAACCTGTTTGAGTTTCTTCTTTTAAAAAAGTATTAGAGTGTACGTTGCAGGATTTAAAATTGCTTTTAAATTCAAAAAAGACTAAATATATGATTTTTAGCCGCGGCCGCACTAAGGTAACAGACCAAATAATTACATCTTTGAACAGTGTACAAATAGAAAGAGTTAGCTCCTACAAATATCTAGGTATTTGGATCGACAAGAGATTAGCCTTTGATATACACATTGACAAGTTATTGAAAAAAGCTTAGGCCAAAATTAGGTTTCTTATACCGATCAAAAAGGCCCGTAAGAAATTAGTAGAGAGTACATTTTTGTCTATAATTGATTATGGTGATCATCTGTATATGCATGCAGCAGGTACTCTACTTAATTCTGTTTATCATGCAGCAATACGCTTTGTCACAGGCGCAGACTCACGGACGCATTACTGTATTTTGTACGATTCCTTAGACTGGTTATTTCTGTATCAAAGGAGAAAATTACATTTGTACTTATTTACTTTATAGGCTCTCTTAGGTAAACTACCATCCTATCTTTCTAATTTGCTAACACTTCACATAAATGACCAACACACTAGATCTGATTCCTGTATTCGTTTAACAGTCCCAAGGGTATTGTCAGAACTTGGCAAACGTGCTTTTTCATTTTATGCTCCTAGGGCTCGGAATGACCTGCAAAATCAGCTCAATCTTGCCTCACTTCCGACTCTGAGTACTTTTAAACATCTTCTGTACAACGTCTTAAAGGATACTTGTAATTGTTTTTTTTATGATCTGACCTTTTTACGAATGGTGATTTTGTAATTTTGTGGTATTGTTTTTGTGATTTTTATGTGAAACTTTATGTGCTGTCTGCCGTCTTGACCAGGTCTCACTGGAAGAAGAGACTGTACTGTCTTAATGTGATCTCCTGGCTAAATAAATAAAATAAAATAAAATATAATAAAATAAAACAAAAGGAAGATATTTTGAAGAATGCTGGAAACTGGTAGCCATAGACTTCCAAAATATTTTTTTCCCTGCTATCGATGTCAGTGGATACTGGTTTCCAGCATTCTTCTACATATATTCGGTTGTGTTCATCTGAAAAAGGGAAACTCATAAGGTTTGGAACCACAGTAAATTATAAGAAAATTTTAATCTCTCTAAATGGCACCTACACAAAAAATCAATAAACATTAGGACAAAAAGAAAAATGTGCTAGTAAAAAATGTATAATAAATTGTTTAATTAAGTATAAATATTTAACAACAGAACAATTAAAAACCATGTAAAAAAGACAAAATCTCGATAGACAGGTGGATGGATGGATGGATGGATGGATGGATGGATGGATGGATGGATGGATGGATGGATGGACAGACAGATGGATGGACGAATGGTCCTGTGACAACTTATATACATATCATTTTTTTAAGTTGTGCAAATTAGTGTAAAGATGGATGGATGGATGGATGAAGGGATGGAGGGATGGATGGATGGATGGATGGATGATAGATAAATGGACGGATGGACTAAAAATGACAGACAAACACATAGATAGATAGATAGATAGATAGATAGATAGATAGATAGATAGATAGATAGATAGATAGATAGATAGATAGATAGATGGATGGATGGATGGATGGATGGATGGATGGATGGATGGATGGATAGATAGATATACATACATACACACACAAAGACACATGTCTAAACATCTTTTTGATTTCTTTTTAATGCAAATTATGATCATGGGCCAGATTAGAATCAGTTTATGATGACTTCCTTATCTGTGCTTCTGATATCTTTTCCATCAAAAACTAAACTAAACAAACAAACAAACAAACTAGTGTAGGTGGTCTGTTATTCAAAAACAATTATAAAGCATTAACCTTTTAGCAGCACTCATCGCCCGTTTGATTTCCAAGTGTGCTCTGGTGCAACAGAGAGGTTAAGCATCTCAGTAATGCCGATCAGCTAGTTTGCTAATTTCCCGAGCGAGCCCTATGTGTGTGTGTGTGAGTGTGTGTCAGCAGGTCTGATGGGTTTATGAGGAAATCTCTCCAGTCCACTCTAACAGGCCACTGCCAGGCTCTAGATAGAGATCTGCATTCCTCTCCCTCATTTATATGCAAATGAGCAGTGACGTCATCAGCCAACGGCCTTTGTCAACGCTCTTGTGTGATTGTGGGATTAAGAGTAGTTGAGTGTGTATTGGAAGGTGAAGTTACGGTTTTAGGAGTGTTTGGGTTGTTATCATTAAGTCTGTCTCTCTGTGAAATTTGTTATTGTCTTATTCTCTCGTTCTCTTTTTCTTTCTCTCGGTCTAAACGATGACCTTCAAGCTGACCCAGAATGTTTAGGCTGTTTGCTTTTTCACTGCCTGTAGAGAGTGAGGGGCTGAGTGGAAAATGGGCCCAGTAAAACACAAATACACACTCACAACACTCACAAGAGGAGAGGAATTTTGTGATACCCTTTAGTCTCGGTACATCTTTCTCTCTGTGATCAAAGACAAACAGTAGGTGTTATTCATATTGAATCACATCTTAATCAAGATGGCCAGCCCTCTCTTTAAAGACATAGTTCATGCAGAAATGGATGTTTACTCACTCTTGGGTCATGCAAGATGTAGGTGACTTTTGTTTTCTTCATTTGAATATTAAAGTGAATTAATTATAAGTGACTGGCACTTTGAGAAACAAACAAACAAAAAAACATTCAGAGAAAGAAATATTAGTATAGGTAATTAAAGATTTTGTTATGAAACTTCACAAATATGTCAGTTTATGCAAACAATATGATTCATGAAAGACTTAAGGTTAATGCACACCGAATTTTCGTCTGTAATTTTCGCACATTAAAATATAAATTCGACCTCATGTTTTGTCAACCGTATTGTCACACTGCCTCCAAAACTTTCGTCTGTCATAAAAAAAAATTCAAACTGGGTTAGATTTTTTTATCTATTTATTTTTTCCGCTTTTCGCATCTGAAAAAGCGATTTGAGAAGTGTTTTGACAGTTCAGAGCCACCGTACAAGCGAAATACAGAATGCCGTGACTTGAGCCACAGATAACTTTATGACAAACACAGTGATAAAATAAAACCCCTTTGCTGGATTAAGTGACTGGCGCACTTCTCCATTGCTACTGTTTGGTGTGTGTGTGTGTGTGTGTGTGTGTGTGTGTGTGTCTATACATTTGATGTACTGCCCATAGACATTATAATAGAAAGCCTGACGCCTCATGGTCCACTTTAGTCCATTATAATGTCTGTGGTACTGCCAGTCTCTGTTCAGGATTTGTTTACGTACATAAATGTGTGAAGTATCACAAGCAATGTATCAAAATTCCAATGATTTCCTGAAATAAACTTTGCATTTGGCGATAATCCAGGGCAGCTTATTGCAGGACTCTTCTAATCTTCTTTTTCTACTTTGAAGAAAAGAGGAGAACAAAGTATCACCGCTTGACTCCTAAATGTTTTGCATTTTTTTTCGGAATTGATTAATTGATATACACATCAGACTCAGTGTGCAAGGTTTGTGTACATGACAAAATTTTCGGATATGAATGCAAAAAAACTTCGGACTTCAGTGTACTTTACTGTATTAATAAATATTCACCCACAGATTTAAATTCACCAAAAATGTCAAATCTGCTATCATATGCTTACCCTCGTGCTATTTCAAATGTGTAAGATTTTACTTTCATCTTCCAAACTGTGATATATATTTTTAGAAATCTACATTTTTCTGTAATAATTATTTTCATCTGATCTCACAATCTCCCCAAATTTGGGCTTAGATGACATGTCTTTGTGTGTTAACCCATGGGTTAAAAAGTTTGACGTAAAAAAAAAAAAAAACAGTGTCAGAACCTGCTTTTTTTAAAACTAGAGCTACTTTCCAAAGCAAAGCCCTTTCTTTCTTTTAAAGACTTTGTAAATGTTATTCGTGTTTTTATCTCGTCTAGCCTGGACCATTGCAACTCACTTTACTGTGGGATTAGCCAGACAGCTCTTTCCTGGTTACAACTTGTCCAAGTTGCAGTGGCCCATGTCCAAAACAGAGTGGGACAAAAAAGAATGAGCATATTAATCCAATCCTTAGCTCTTTACACCGACTCTCTGTTTGTTTTAGAGTTGAGTTTAAAATGTTACATGTTTTTAAAACTCTAAACGGTAAGACTGCCATTTATTTCAGTGAGCTAGTGACTTTTATCAGCCTGCCAGATCCCTTCAGTCCTCCAATCAAGATCTGTTGTGTAACCCCAAGTCGAGACTTAAACGTAGGGAAGACCAAACTTTCTGTATTGCAGCCCTCAGGCTTTGTAATGTCTTACAACACTCAGTAAGACGAGCGTCTTTATCAATATCTTTAAGTCTAGAGTCTAGACTAAAGACTTTTTTGTTTTCATAGGCATTTGCTGATAAGAGGAGTGACTCTTAACTTGTTGTTTGTTCTGTTTACTCGATGGAGAGCACTTTGGTCAACAAAAAAAGTGTTAATAATTGTGCTATACAACTAAAATTGTCATTTCCCTAAAGACTAAATTATAAAATTGCACAATGTAATCAATTAAGTGGTTTAATCCAAATCCAAGTGCTCTTGAGCGGTACAGTGTGATAGTTTATAACAACAGTTACAACTCCGAAACTGTAGTAAACACAGACTTTCAAATGTGTGAGAACAAGATGAGAATGAGTAAATAGAGACTTCATTTAAATTTAAATGAACTAACCCTTTTAAAGTTGGGAAAAGTCTTTTTGACACACTTTGCAATTACAAGTGTGATTGATTGCATTGATCATCTGAAGCGCTGGAGCATCTCTTCTCAAAGATAAAGCGCAAACACCATTTAAATCAGCATCACATTTCATTTCAGTAGTGTGATTATTCAAAGCACTTTAAATGGATAATATTCTGCATCAATAGTGAGACAATCTGTACATAGTATACACTTTCATGAGGCTTGTCTAAGATCTAAGATCCAACAACTTGCCAATTTCACAGTTAAAGTGTACTAACTGTATGTTTGTATGCGTAGTTTCCAATATTTATGGTCTGAAAACATTGAATATTTTTTTCATTACATACATTTGTAAATAACACCTCGAGGCATCAAAGTCTCTTTTTAGATAGGGACGCAAATGATTAATCAAATTGTTGTTAATAATGTAAATGCTTAAGCTTCTCTGTCTAGTGAATTTCAGCAGAATCGGCATGTTCATATTAAACAGTAACACAAGATGTTGCAACACAGATGCACCGTTAATTTTGGCTTCGCATGTTCAGAAATGAAAGCGTTGTTCTGTATTTAACAGTTGTGTTCACTCACTGCAGGCACAGTGTTCGTGTAATAAAATAATTATCACCTGGGTTCAGTCTGTCCTTTTCTTACTAGTTTAAGCAATTATTCAAACACTTTGCCTTTATAGCACAAAATAAATGTTCTGCATCTGCCTCTAAATTTGCATCAGAGGTTCAACTGATCTTCAATATAGTCATTCTGTAGGACAGTCGGAGGGATGGTTTTTGCTCAAACCAATTTGTTGTGTGGTATGAATGAAGCTAGTTTAAAAGGTAGCTTAAATCTTTGTTAGTCATCATGACTGAGTCACTGCATAGCTGCTAAGAATATGTGGGCTACCTGTTTGTCACCACAGGGTTTAATTTGTGAAGCTAAAGCTGTACTTTTCACCAATTTGTATAATGACGGATATGACCAATGAGGTGGTTTTTAATTCAATACTGTTGGAACTCACAGGCTTAACTACGGATTTTCCTATTAAAAATCTGCCACAGGTTTCCTGTTAGGGTAAGGCCATACAATTAGCTGTTTGGACTGTTGTGTACTAGTCAGGCTCCTAACATGTATAACCAGAGCTTGACTTAAACTTGATTAATCACCATCCACTGTGGCTAGTAGTTTTCCAATGTTACAAGCCACTCACCATTTTCACTAACATGTTGTTGTTGGGTTAATATATTTTATATGCATAAATCTGACTTTGGCATGCTAAAATGACTTGATTTAGATTTTGTGTTATGTCCACCTGCCTCCTCATTCATGTCACTTTTTTGTGTGTTATGACCTTGCTCAATGAGCATGAGCAAATGGGTTGTGGTTTCATAGTGTCACGTTGCAATTACTTTTTATTTTACATGAATTTTCAGGGCTCAACACTAAGGATTTACCAATTTTTCTCTGGCCAGACCAAACCAATTTTGTCCTTTTGCCACAAAATTTTAATAACGTTTCAAAACAAGCAAAATATACTGTATATACGTACACTTTTTATTCAACATTAAAAAAAAAAACATTTAAAAATTATTGTCATGTATCTAAAATGCACAGTAGTTTGTCCAGCCTAAAGGTCTCAGATCACCAGTTAACTACAGATAAATGGAGAGTTAATGCGAGTAGACTATTAAAGCAATGTTATTGTAAAGAAAGATCAGCTGTGCGTGCGACACTGAAGCCCTCATCAGTGAGTGAGGAGAGCCTGATCGTCCTCTCATTCGCCTGCTTTCTTTTGCTCGCACGAACAGTTATCAGTCGTGCTGATCGCATTTGCATGCATATTGACAAACGATATTAAACTAAAGTTCTAATCTTTAGTGATGTTAGAAATTATTTTCAGCCTGCCAAAGTTGCTAGTGGAGGTGGCTGTCCAACCTGCCACAGCTGAAATCTACCAACATTTGGCGGGTGTTAACGTCAAGCCCATTATTTGTTAATAATAAGTTTTTTTTAGAATTTTCTACTGATTTTGGATTCAAATTCAGTGTTTATGAGAGTAAGATACTTGATTTTAATAGAAAAAAAATACAGATACAATTTTTAAAGGGTTGTGAATAGTTTTGAATGTTTTCATTTAGTGTTTCATTTAGTATTACATTTGTATAATGTTTTCCCAATATAATATTGAAGTAATGTATTTAGCAAATGTTCCAAATTTTTGGTAAAAATTTAAAATTGTCATTAAAATGAGGTAAAAATATACTAAACATTGCTTAAGTGTATTAAATTACCATAGATTTAATTTATTAAATGGAAAATATACATACTTGGTGTTTATATAAAGTGTTTGTTTGTTTGTTTGTGTGTGTGTGTGTGTGTGTACAGTTGAAGTCAGAATTATTAGCCCCCCTTTGAAGTTTTTTTCTTTTTTAAATATTTCCCAAATGATGTTTAACAGAGCAAGAAAATTTTCACGGTATGTCTGATAGTATTTTTTTCTGGAGAAAGTCTTATTTGTTTTATTTCGGCTAGAATAAAAGCTGTTTTTAATTTTTAAATTCAAAATGATTAGCCCCTTTAAGCTATATATTTTTTTTCGATAGTCTACAGAACAAACCATGGTTATACAATGACTTGCCTAATTAGCCTAACCTGCCTAGTTAACCTAATTAACCTAGTTAAGCCTTTAAATGTCAATTTAAGCGGCATAGAAATGTCTTGAAAAATATCTAGTCAAATATTATTTACTGTCATCATGGCAAACATAAAATAATTCAGTTATTAGAGATGAGTTATTAAAACTATTATGTTTAGAAATGTGTTGAAAAATCTTCTCTCCGTTAAACAGAAATTGGGGAAAAAATAAACAGGGGGGTGAATAATTCTGACTTTAACTTTATGTATGTATTTATGTATGCAATTTATGTAATTTATGTATTATATTTTAGGGGTGCACGATATTGGAAAAATCTGACAGATTGGAAAAATAGGACATATATTTCGATATGAAAATAATTTAACTAGATGGCTTGAATATTTAAAAAATCTTAAATTAAGATTGATTGTGGTAATTTTGTAATGGTGTGGATCATGTATAAATACAATAAACAAATTGTAAGCAAGAATCATTACAATAGAGCAAAGAAAAAAGAGAGTCAAACTGTATTCAGGTACAGAAATTGAATAATGAAATTTGAAAACTCACACTGTATAGTCTTCATTGTAGGAATTCAGTAAAATTATTGTTCATTTAAGTTACAAATGTACTTTTTTGTGCCTGAATGCTTTAAACTCTATTGAAATGCCTTTAAAACACTTGCAAATGATAAAGTTTTACTCCACAAATCTCATGAATTGCTGATCAACTATAATCTCAACTCAACTTTTCATATCCTATGATGTGACTATTGCGGACACACACATTGCGATATCGATGCTGAAACGATATATTGTGCAGCCCAATGCATTGAATTATTGTTAAAAGAGACTACTTTGATGACATTGAAAGCCTGTTCTTTGCTGATTAATGGATTGGTTATTGATTTTAAGTTCAACCATTTCTTGTTTCAAAATGATTAATTATGTGACAGTCTTTCTGTCACAAAGACTATGCAGTGCATATATCAATAATAAATAATGAAGGAATTTACTTTAAAAGCATTCATGAATATAAAACAAACTAGAGGAAAACACTATTCATCTTACCAATTGTTTTGTCACTTATCTTTTAAACACACATTTTTTTTGTCTTTAGTTCGCCACAACTCTTGTGCTCAAGTGCTTATTAAAGTAATTGTTTTCCGTTCCATCCTTTTAAGAAAAAATGAAGACACTTCAATTTCTCTTTTTTGTTTGTCTTATAGACGGTTCTCAGTGGTCTTTGTCTTCTGCTGAGAGACTTTAATGAATATTTATGATAGTAAAAATGATTGGCACTTGCAATTTCAAGTTCTGAATGTTGTCAGTGAATTCCTTTATAGCGGTTGTGTCTGGTGATATGTGCTTGCGAGGGAAGCCATTTCAATTATTTATGTTCTTGTATAAGGAGACATGCGTTTGCTGTTTGAACGGCCTTATTTGATTATTTTGACATGTTCTCGTTCAGAAGAATGAGCTACAATAATGAATTTTCTCCATGGATGAAAGGTCAATTTAGTTATGATTTTACACTTTCTGTAAAATGCATCTACAATTTGACATTTACAAGCTGAAGAAAGGGCTTGTATGCTCAAAATGTACTATAGCTTGGAATTAGTTGTTTATCATGAAAGCTAATGGAATCTGGCACACTGGATGAATGAAGTGGTTTTTGTTTACTACTAAAGCTTGTATGGGGTGGCGCAGTGGCTAGCACGTTCGCCTCACAGCAAGAAGGTCGCTGGTTCGAGCCTCGGCTGGGTTAGTTGGCATTTCTGTGTGGAGTTTGCATGTTCTCCCCGTGTTCGCGTGGGTTTTCTCCGGGTGCTCCGGTTTCCCCCACAAGTCCAGAGATGTGGTACAGGTGAATTAGGTACAGTATGTAGTTGAGTGAGTGTGTATGGATGTTTGCCAGTGATGGGTTGCGGCTAGAAGGGCATCCGCTGCGTACTGTAAAGCATATGCTGGATAAGTTGGTGGTTCATTCCGCTGTGGCGACCCCAGATTAATAAAGGGACAAAGAAAATGAATGAATAAATAAAGCTTGTATAAAGATTGGGTTTTTTTCAGCATCAATTCTGTCATGTCTATGAATCCATGAACTTCATCTCCAGAGCTGTTCTGACAGTCACTTTAATGTTTTATGTTAGCAAAAGCTCTCGTCATGATGTGTATATGCAAGTGCCTTCATGGCTATCCATTACAATACATATTAAACCCAATTTAAAGCTGTTATGGCAGCAATGTATTGTAGAGTAGAACGTACTTCTAAAAGTAATGCCGTAGTAATAATTAAACATTTATTTCTAAAGCATAATAAACAATTGTTCTTCCGTGTTTTAAGTTTTGTAGAAAAAAAATACTTGAGAAAAGGAAAAATGTTTTTGAGTTGCTTAAAATGTATTTTGACCAATTAAATGGAGTCCAGAATCCATTATAAACATATAATTTAAATCAATTTGATTAGGGCTGCACAATATATCCTTTCAGCATTGAAATGTTGAGTCTAAATTTTATTTGATTTTATTTGTTTCTAGTCCAAAACATCTAAATTTCAAATCGAAAACAAGATTATTTTACTTGGCAGGCAGTGTTGCCAGATATATCTTACTTTTTCCAGCCTATAAGCTGTCCAAAACCCGCCTAAAAGCACCCAAAAATTTTTTGATTAATATTTAATTCAATTTTAATTTATTTCAATCAAAATTAACCTGGTTACTTTAGCTTTCATACTTTTAACCAACAGCAAACAACACCAGCAATCACAGTGGCACAGAACCACAGCGCAACCACATCTATAACACCGCCCCCTCTCACCCACACACTGCACTTACTGTTGTGTAGATTGCACTACCTATTAGAGTATGTTTTACTTTCAAAATGGGGTGTATTAATTCATCTCATTTGGAGTTTTAAATACTTTTGAACATATACAGGTGCTGCTTGTCTATTAGACAACGCTTCTATGATTGTTCTTGCTGACAATTGCGGAAAAAATGATAGATAAAAGTGTCATGGTAAACCTCTGTGAGTTTAACTGCAGGCTTTGTGTGATGTGTGTGCGCACGGAAGGGAGTCAGATTTGTCTGGGAGTCAGATTTTGATACAACTTTCCTTCACCTCCTCCTCTTGTGGGTGGGCCCACTTGGTTTGCGCTATGCACTGGTCACTACTAACTGAATGGAGTAGGAGCACACAGTTATGTTTTGTTAAATAAGTTACATATAAAAGTTACGTTTCAAAACCCCCCAAATTGTGTCAACCCTCCAATGGTATTTTTTTTACCCATGCAATCAAGTTCAGGCAGTAAACTGCCCAATCTGGCAGCATTGTTGGCAGGTTACTTGTTTTAATATTAGCTAAATTTGACATATTACCTCCTGAAAGTAAAAACAAATAATTTTTACTTGATTTAAGAATTTAGTTATTTGGACTAGAAAAGTCAGAAAATATTTTGTGCAGTGTGATTTCTCTACCTAAATGATATTAGACACTCCACAAAAACGCTAAATGGAGCTATTCAAACCATCTGGTGAACCTGTATTCATATTGCAATATACTGTATATAGCAGGAAAATAAAATATCGCAATATTAGATTTTTCCAACATCGTGCAGCCCTAAATTTTATCACATATATACAGTTTTGTTAACGCTTAAGTACTTGCTTTAAGTTTTCAAACTTTCACAAATGTCCAAGATTTCTATCAGAACAGCCAATATAAGTATGGGAAGGTTAAAGTCATTGACAAAGTCTGTGATGTTTAATTAAGGCTTGTCAATGACACAGTTTGACTAAAAATACAGAATATATCAACCCAGATATCCAGCCAGCTTTTTTCTACTAAATATAAAGGTTGTTTAAAAAGAAAATCACAATTCTCTATGATCATCAAACTAAAAAAAGGTGACTTTAATATTGTATAAATTGTATTGTATTAAAATTATAATAATAATAATAATAATAATAATAATAATAATAATAATAATAATAATAATAATATATATATTTTTTGCATATGATTTTGTATCTATGTCACATGAGGTGAGTTAAAGAGACAGTTTACCCAAAAATGGAAATGGTCATCGTTCACTCATGAACAATGTTTGGAACAAAGTAAAGTTTAATAAACTAATTTCGAGAGGATCACATGCTATGATTGACCGTGATTGCTCTCACATCAACAATCAACAACAAACCAATCAGATGATTTCAAGCGTACATACAGTAAATAGCTCATATTCATTACCTCCCCTGTCTTCTTTTTTGACGAATTACCCCATCCACCCTATTTCCCCCTTTTTCCTTTCTGTAGGAGATCTTGAGAACTACCTGATCTCGGACCTCTTTCTATGCTAAATAACCAGGAGTGAACTCTGGTCTCAAGACTCTCAGGGCTCTTTCCCAGAACAGCATGTCAAACCTCCAATCATTAGCTATGTTTCCATCCAAACATGCAAAGTAAATTTATGCACAAAACAGGAATATCGCATAAAAGACGTGCGAATAAAGCAACGTTTCCATCCAACGAGTCAAAGAGAACAAAATAGTCACTTCCTGATTATCTGGCATCAAATATCAAAAGTAAAAACTGAATTTGTTGTCGTAGGAGAAGCTGCGTGAATCTTTTCCTTATTTTATATAAGACTTGAAAAAGAAAATAAACAAGTGGTGGTGTTTGAAGTCGTGAGACGCAGAGCGCAGACGCTCTTGACAGTTCTGAAGGTAATTAATAATATAATAACACTAATACTGAAATGATTAAGGCATTTTAGAATGACCAAAACAACATTTCAGATGTTTTACAATGTGCTCAGCCTGCTGGTTTGTCCATTCACACATATTTTTACCATCACATCACTCTTATAACAAAATCACATGACCTTTTTTTTAATGCGCATACTGGAATTTGTTTGGTAAAAGTGTTTCCATCATAGTTTATGCACATGTTTTCTTATCGAGTAAAAGGTTTATCCTACTCAGTTATGCGCATATGTTTTTTATGCGCGTTTTCAAAACTTATTCAATCAATGATTGTTTGCTGAGCATATCCTAAATGTGCAGAAAAATAGGTGGATGGAAACATAGCTATATCGAGCATTAGCTAAGTGTGAACTCTTGAAACAGCTAATGGTTACCGTTGACATCCATGGTAAAAAATGATACTATGCAAGTCTGATACCATAAGCTGTATGGCTACATTTCTCAAAAGTTGTTCTTTTGTGTTCAGCAGAAGAAACAGACTCAAAAGTGGAGGGACTTTTTGGTGAATTGTCACTTTAAATGAATCTCGTATTAAATTAGTATTGTGAAACTACTCAAACTAAACCGAAACATTGCAAACAGCACTAAACTGCTATTCCACACGAGTTAGGTAATGAGTTTTTCATGTTTTTAAAATGACAATGTTCTAACAATCCACAATAAACAAAAGGTCAAACCGATTACCTGAGACACGACTAATAAATGCTGCCTTATTCATCTGCTATTGTTTTTGCTTTGTTTACTGCAGCGGGAAAGAGGATGGTGTAATTCAGCAATTGTTTCGGTTTGTCCAAGTTTGTTTACTGCTTTTTTAAAGGACACATTTGACCTGAGGCTACAAGTGGCCATTTAATTGCAAAACACATTTATTTTTTTGTTGAATGAAAAAGGAGGATCACACCAGAGCACAACGGAACAGCAGTCATGCAGAATGAAGGCTTATATTCTGCCTATTGATTTCTCTGCTTTGCTGGGAAATTATTTTTCCACCTTTCTTTTGGAAAACCATTCATTCCAGTGTTGATTCTTATAGAGCGACGCTTTATCAAAAGCACAAATGGAACAACGATTCTTAGTGGTACTGAGAAGCCGGTTTGTTGTTGTCTCTTGTGTTTAGATGCTGTTTGCAGTGCCAGATTGAAGCGTTTTAGAAATCTCCACTGGCGTAATTAAAAGAAATTCACCATTGTGCACATCAAGGGTTTTTCATGCCTCACTGACGCACCTCATGTTAGAATATCGTCTCTTTGATTTGCGTCCAAACATATGCTCTGAGAGTCACATCGCTCTCCCAGCAGAAGATGAGCTGCCAAAGCAGTGATAGAAAGTTACGCAATATTCATAAACGTTTGTGGCGACGACAGCCTCGCTGAGAGGTCACAGTCTCCTCACTTCACCCTGCACGCTGTTTACCCATCATCCTCCTCTTCTGCTGCACCACACTCCATGGGTGGTGACTCACAGACAGGCTTTTTTTTGGTCATTGTTACACAAGACAACCCACACCTGTTTCCAAAAAGCTTTCCATGTTTTACTTCCTGGGAATTAATAGTTTAATAATTAAAAGATGAAAAGTAATGTTTATTGGCTAGTTAAGCAACAGCATTTTTAATAGAAGACACGCACAGCGCACAAAAAAAGTGGTTACATCAACAGTCGCTAATTTTAATGTTACTGTGCTATTTCTTTTCATTTATTTCCGCACTGTTAAAAATTATATGAACAATTAGTCCTGACAGCATATGTTTTTAGTTCATTGTAACTTATTAAACCAAGTTAATCAGGTTCTAACTTAATTTGATAAGTTATGCAAGCAGTTTTAATTCAGTTTAACATAATATAACTTCAATAGACTAATTTGATTCAGCTTAAATAGTTGAGGCAACCAGATTTTTTACAGTGGGTATTTTAACTTTACACTCAAATAATAAAGAAGTAAAAACAACAACAACAAAACAAACAAACCAAAAAAACTCGGTATTTTACATCAATATTTATGACCTCTCTTTACAGTGCTATTTCTGTTCAGAAGGTTGACTCAGATCATTATTATTAAACTGATAGTTCACCCCAAAATAAAATTCCTCATCATTTACACAAACTCAAGTGGTTCTGAACTTTTATTCATACTTCTGTTGAACACGAAACACGAAGAACAAAAAATACTAACATCAATTAATGGTTTGTTTTTTTTCCCCAACATTTTTCAGAATATCTTCTTTTGTGTTCAACAAAAGAGAGAAACTCAAACAGGTTGAGGATGAGTAAATAATGACAGAATTTTAGTCATATTTTTGAAATATGATTCATTCAGTCAAGCTGTTGTTACAGAACTCTGTAAATAAAGTACTTTTAAAGATACACTCTAAGGTTTGGGAAAACCATAAGTTTAATTATTGACTATGGACATCATTTAACCATCATCAAATTAAGTGTTTTTGCTCAATTATCTATTTCATGAGTTTCACATGTTTTTAAGCTTAGAAGCTATAAAAAGCCCCGTCATGAGATCACTTCTTCATTACGCTTATAAATCTGAAAAAAAAAGTTTAGAATTTAAAGTTTTGAAACATGACTAGGTCCAGCATCCTTTATTCAATTCAATTCAATTCAATTCATCTTTATTTGTATAGCGCTTATACAATGTAGATTGTGTCAAAGCAGCTTCACATGGAAGATTATAGTGAATTGAAACAGAGTCAGTTCAGTTTTCAGAGATTAAGTTCAGTTCAGTTTAGCTCAGTTCAGTGTGGGTTAATAATCACTACTGAGAGTCCAAACACTGATTCTTCGCCACTCTTCTTTATAATGTAGTGTACTATCTTCCAATGAATTCCGTTTTTACTGGTAACTTTTCTTTAGGGGACATACACACAATACCTTTTTTCATCAAAAAAAAAAAAAAAAAATGTGAGACACAGCACTGTTTTTTTTTTTTAAAAAGTGCCTTCTCTGCCAACATCAATTAAAACATCATGCAAACTTGCTTCTGTAGACATAAAAGGCTCTATTTTAACGATCTAGGTGTAAAAGCATTAAGGGCATGTCTGAATCCGCTTGTGCTATTTTAAGGACGGAAAAATACGATTTGCACCACGGCACATAGTCTAACAGGGTTGTGCTTATTCTCTTAATGAGTTATGGGTGTATTTTAAGCATAACATGCATTAAAGCAATCAGAGTCTCCCATTCCCTTTAAGAGTCAGTTGTGTTGCGAAATGGTGCATTTACTATTTACATGGCGGACTTTGTAAGAGGAAAAACTGAACGCTTCATTAGCGAGAAAACAGTTAAACAAACCATTTGCAGCGCGAGGATAAAGAACGAGCCTCCTCCATTCGGCCTCTTTACTTTCTCTTTACTTTTACTCTTTACTCCTTTACTTTCCTGGATAAGGAAACTGTGTTGTACGCACTCCATTGAAGATGCCCATTAGCCTACATAGTTAATTTAGTTTTTTAAGCACAAAGATTTGATTCAAAACTATTTCTAAATTCAGTTCTCATTTCCAGCAAACGAATGAATGAACAATAATAATGAAGTGTGGTCAAAAAACACATTCAAACCCACAGCCTATTTATATGCCCCATATGGTGATGCACATGTCTCCAAAATCCGACAGGTGGACAAATCTAAACTTGTTTTTATTAAAACAAATATAAATATGCATATAATAAATAATACTGCTAATAATAATAACATTGTACAAATGCAAATTGACACAAATAAACTGAAAAAAGCCCCCTGAGATGAAGAAGGCATGGAGGCAGTGGTTTTTATATTTATGCAGAAAATAAAAATTTTTGTAACATTTTTATCCTTTTTTCCATATGTAGAGATATTTGTGTATTGCTGTACATCCTGTGTGCATGAAGCATTTTGTAAGCATTTGGACCCACATAGGCACATAACTAACTAGCTTTTAGTTGGTCAATGGCGTGATATATTTTAGTCTCTCAAAACAGCAACACACCAACAATGCGCCTTAACACACCTCCTTTATAGAACGGCACATCCATGAGTCAACAAAGTGGTGCAAATGGATTTGCTATTTAAACAACGTAGAGCAAAATGTGAAAATTACTGTTGCGCTGGTCTGAAAATAGCAACAAATCGCACCATACACATCTTGCGCCTTATTGTGCTGGGTGTATGATAGGACCCAAAATTGCAATGCTTGCCTCGCTTCAAAGTTCTTTTGATTGGTCCTCTGTTTTTAAACTGACATTGATGAGCAGCGCATAAAATTTTACCTATTTTAAATTCACCTGTCATCTTAAAATGGCAACAATCATGTGCAAGGCGCTACAAAAAACACAAGATGCAAGCATAACAGTAATACAAGTGCATCAAGTGCATGTTTAAATAGAACAACAATGGGAAAAGTAGAGCATTGTGTGTGAATGGCCCCTTAGACCTCTTTAGCTTGCTGTTCGTTGTCTTTTTTTCTGTGTTCTGTTAGCAATCGAAGGGATTTACAAATGAACCGCTCATTTTAAAATCTTTACGATCAACTGACATCTGTTAAGACTTTTCCTTACAATTTTATGATGTCGATTGCACGTCATAACTTTTGCTAACCTTACAATTAGTCAACCCACTTCACTACCTAATTACTCTTCAACAGCTAAGCCATAAGAATAGGGACTGCAATAATGAAATTTCAAAGACAAAGTTCTGTCTGAAATCAGATTCGACATCTGGTGATTTGCAAATTGTTTTGGAGCATTTTAGTCTTGTTTTCTTGTTTAGACTTGTTTCCATTTGTGTCATGTTGTGATTGTTGTTTTCTGTCACGTTTTCCCATTAAATTTTCATATTCGTACCAATACCTTTTAAGTAAATGGTCATTTTTATATTTGGTCACCTTGGATTATTCAATTAATCTGCACTACTTGGATCTTGGATTCACTTCTGATAGCATCAGTGGACATTTATTACATGGAGAAAGACACAAACTCCTCAGCATGTATCAAGTGATTTTAGTATAGACAGGCATCCAGTTTACTGTGTCACTGAAATAGGATAAATATTATATTAATTCAGATTCTCTTATTAATTATGCATATTTATGTGCCCCCTTTGGAATATCTCTAAGTCTGTGTGTGAATGTGAAGCTCAAAAGGTGAACAAGGGTGACTTTTTAAAGCCTTGATCTGAGAACAGTGCGTTTTATGTGCTTTAAAGCGTCACTGCAAGGGGATTCTGAATTCTCTCGCTGTAAGCAAATAGGTTTAAAGCCTTCAAATGGCTTTTAATATCTGCAGAGTAATATGAATTTAATTAGGCACTGTTATTCTCTAACAAGCTGAAGAGATTAACCTGTTTTGAGCAGATTTCTTTTACATCGTTTGCCTTTTGAACAGTAATCGGTTCTTAGAGCTGTTAGTCTGCCTTCAGTATGGAATCCCGTTCTTGCACATTTATTTAGGTAATGAAAAAAGGCTGCATGGCGTAAATCAAAGCGCTCTCCGCCTCTTGATTTGCCACTTATCATTTCATCTCTTTGAGGTTGTTATATTGTGTGTCTGTGGACTGGCTTTATTTTGCCTCATTATGTGTCTCAGTGGGGCCACTGTATTGAGCCACTGAGGACACAGATGCCTTTGGAACAATCCTCTGAGTCTAGTGTTTGTGTTCAGGGTCAAAGTCAAGCCGTCCCAATTTAAATTAAATGTTCAAAAGGGATTTTATATGCATATGAGGCATATTAAATGTTGTACTTTAAAGTCCAAATATGAGTGATGTTATATGTTTTATGTTTCATTTAGTTTATTATATTTCTATGTATTCTGTATGCCGTGCAGAAGTTGTTATATTAGAAAGAAACACAGCGCATCTGTGTACGTCTGGAAGCATTTTTCCATTTTAGCTGCAAATGGTTTTGTGCAAATAACTGCTTTATCAATGTGCAGTGCCTTGCTTGTTATTTTCAATCTTAAAACAACATGGTAAATTATACATAACCTAATTAATAGTGAAAAGTCCATTTTTGGAGTCAACCCTCCATTATTGATTCGTTGGAAATGTGCTGCATGCAAAAAAAAAAAAAAAATGGTTTGATGCTTGTCTAAAAAATGAGCTAAAACAACTCAACTCTTCAGGTTTTTTTGGTGACCGCTTAATTGTTTTATGTTCAGTTCACTTAAATTTGTAAAAGCTAAGTTAACTTGTCACAACACAAACTGATTGTGTGGAACCCAGTATTTATTACAGTGTGTTGTAAACGTTACAGTATATTTAGTCATCATTTTTATTTATTTATTTATTAGAGAGATTTAAAAAATCATTTTTAATGAGACCCCCCCTCCCATAAAATAGATATTGAAACATGGTGCGAAAACATTGAAAATTTAAATATTTTTGTAATCCATAAATAATTACAAAGAAAAAGCGTGTATAAATAATACATTTCAGTTACTCTTTAGTATGTAGGGACCAATTCTTACTTTGAACTAGTTGCGTATTTCCTTACATTAGCTGTTTATTAATACTTAAAAGGAGTGGTCCACTACAATATCATATTTTCAACTTTAGTTGATGTGTAATGTAGCATAACATAAACAACATCTCTGAATGTAAGACGCTCAAAGTTCAATGCAAAGAGAGACATTGGCTTTTACAGAGTTAGCTTAGCAAAGCCTACAGTGAACGAAGTTTGGGGAGTGCAAAAAAATACACCCAGGCTAGTGAGATCGCAAGCGCTTGAAGTTACACCACGCGCATACACCCCGCGCAGCAAAGGTCCTGTAATGTTATAGCAGAGAAAGCAAAAATGCCGTCCAAATGCTGCTATTTCCACAGAGCTTATTCTGTTTTTGTATTTGGGCTTCCAAAGGACATGATACCAAGAGAGAAGTGCTTACAGTTTAATTTTAATTATGTTCTAGAGAATTATATATATATATATATACGTAAACAAGGATGTAAACAACGGGAAATGCTGTTTGGCACCACTAACAATATCTACAAATTCGTATTTATCAGTCAAACCGCTGTAAACAGCCACAATCTTCAGCGGCGATGCAGTGTCTCTCTATGCAGCCGCTTTACGTGATTCTATATCTCAAATAACAAACTTGCAAAAGATATGAGAACGTTTTATATTACTTACACATGCTTATTCTAAATATATGGCAAAGACACTTGTCAGATTTTATTTTAGAGAGCAGGTGTGAGGTTCAGCTGTGTCCTTTTTGTCATCTTCAGTCTGATTCAGCCTCAAACTGATACTGCTAACAGCTACTCTGACTGACAGTGTATTTACACAGCGCAAAAGCACGCAACACTTTTCCTTGTGACGTGGGGTCAATCAGCAAATCACAGCACGTTATGTTAGCTGACCAATCAGAGCCTTTTGATTGCGGCCTTTTCAGAGGTTACCAGGAAATATGACAGTTTTTTTCATGTAAGCTGAGTAGCTATATATAATTAAAGTAAGATATATATTAAAAATAACGTGATTCTCTACAAATGAAGCTTGAGCACACATTGCTTTGCATCTTATAAACCCAACCAAGCCTTAGGAATACACTCGACCACCTCTTTAAACATACATGTATGCCTTTTTCTGGATAACCATATTCTACTACATGATTTCATTCCCTTTATTCTACAGTCCTATCACATACCTAAACTCAACTGCTTTAACAGTGACCTTACTAACAATTAATAAACACTAAGTTTGTTTAATAAAAGTTTCTTGTATTTTATTATATACATTTGTACACATTTTTTGTACTTTGTGACCTTTTGAGTCATTAATGCTGAAAATGTGTGTAATAACATGCTTTTTGGTAAAATGCTGAAATCAGATTTGGCAATTTTCAAAGTGATTTCTTTGTAGTAACTCTACTGAGAGCCAGCTTCATAAATCTTTCATTGCACTGGGAAAGTAGGACACGTTCACAATGTGAAAGACAACTACTGTATGTACTTTCTTGTAGTCTGTAGGTATTAGAGTAATTCTGTGTTGCCGAATGCTTTTTAATGTAATTTGGTGTGTTTGTGGCTCAATCTGGAGACCCAAAACCGTCTGATTATCAGCTTTCAGTCACATTACATTCATTTCTTTTAGGAATCTGCAAAGCTAATTCATTTCCCAGAGGTAACTCGTCTGGATATTGTGTTGCTGTGAGGTCTGAGGTTGGTTTTTGCTGGTTTTCTCATTTCTGCATTTCAAGCTTGAGCTTCATAAGAGGTCAATGACGTTTTTGCTGTGCAGTTTGGACTTGCCAGCGGTTCTGCAACAGGCCTCAAAACCCCAAAACACAAACGCTCACATTGGCTTTTCTCCAACCCCACCATCATGGTTTGACGTCTACAGCTCTACTGTCATAGAGCATACACTTTTCTCCACAGCCCACTGTCGTCCCAGTAAGTGGTCGACTCTTTACCACACAGATGTAATCTCTCCAGCAAACTATCCTTTCTGGTGGCTGGGGGAGGAAACGTGATATATTTTTGTAGCGTCTGCTGTTGCTCTTTCCCAACCGTTCCATGACAAGCACACGAAAAGCCAAAGCAAACCCTCTGACTGTGTTTGCAGTGTAACATGCTTCTCTCTGGTTCCCGAAGGAGCTTCATGTCACCATGTTGCCCTTGGGCCTGTAATCCATCAAATCCCAAAGTGGGATTGAGTTCTGCTCTGTTCTCCTTTTCATTAGCTAGCTCGAAGGAATTCGAAGCTTTGGGTCGCTTCTTAAATATATAAACATCAAAGCTAATCTGGACTTTTGGTTTGAAAGCTCTTTGTTTTTCCATCTCTGGATTCTCAGCTTCTGTTATTCTTCAGATTCTGAAGGGGACAGAGGAAATGAAAGGAGAAATGGAGGATGTGAAGGAGGACTTTGTTTTTGTATGGCTCGTCAATCACAGTGACAGGGTCTCACACAGGCTAATGCGGTTTGTCCAATAGACATGAGCGAATTTAAAGGGATGGTTCACCCAAAAATAAAAAATCTGTCATCATCTACTCATCCTCCACTTGTTCCAAACCCGTTTGAATTTCTTTCTTCTGTTGAACACAAAAGATGTTTTGAAAATTGTTGGAAACCCGCAGCCATTAACATCCAAAGTAGCAACTAAAAATACTATTGACATCCCCTTGTTGTTCTTACTCACCAAAGTGTGTTTTGGAGGTGTTTTTTTCTTCTTCTTCAATAAATCAATGCTATTAGTCAATTTTTACGTCTGTCTACCCATTTTACAAATATATTTAATCAATGAAGTGTATTAAAAATAGCTTGTGACTCAATCTTGTTGAATCCACTGAAATCACTTCAGCCGCAGAAAATCTGTCTCACAACAGTAAATTATATATCTTGTTGGTGCATTTAATGTATCTAATGTGTTTATGAAGGTCACATTTTATGTGTATGAGGTTTGAGAGTGGACAGGTGGCAGAGATGGACAAAAAAAGGACATTAAATAGCCTGTCCATACAGTCGCATTACATCTTTAACTAAATTGGATTTAGCCAAATGTATTGTGGGGGAAAATGGGCTTATCTGTAGCTGCAACAAGCTTTGTAACCTGCTGATGAAAACGCAATGTGTTGCCGCCATTTTAGTGATTGACAAATTGCAAATTGTTGGTCAAAAACCTGGCTGTAACTGCATTAGATTTTTTTTTATAGCACATGCCCCTCAAATGGTCTGTGCACGGCCATGATGGAAGTCAATAGCTGAAAGCTGATGCAGCCGCTAAGAACCCTTTGAAACAAGTGGAGAACCAATGCCAAATTCCTCCTTCAGAGATGAGACCTTTTATCAATGTTTACATTTAAAATAAGTGGCAAGAAGGGTGGCATGCATTGGAAAATAATAAATTGTATGAAATACAACCTGAAATCTCAGAAACAGAGTTTTAATACATTTTATGATTAGATTTGATCAGGTGAATTTTAACAGGTTTTACCAAGAATAACCCATGGTTTTTGCTTAAAGATGAAGAGCCTGCTCAATGTTTGTACTGCACAACTCCCCTTACTGTAAAACACATTCTACTGGACTGTCCAGCTTTTAATGATCTCAGAAGGCTTTTTTATGAAATGAACTCTCTTAAGGACATTTTTAACAAAGTGACACTAGGAATTTTTTTTTGAATTTTTATCATGCATTAGCACTAAAAATCTTATTTAATTTATGAATTCGTTTGTTTCTTGGTTTTTGATTGTATATTGATTATTGAAATGTTCTTGCTATATGATGTTATCAGACAACAATTTTTATCTGGAGAGACTTTAAATGAAATATTTTTAAATGTGAATCCTTCGAAAATTGTACAATTTTTATCAAAAGTAAACCTTAAATAAGTTTTAGATTTTTATCTTATATACTATCATTATTATTATTATTATTTATATATTTCACCTTGTGTATAATTTATTGCTGTTGATGACTTTTAATTGTTAGAATATTTTTATAATTATGAAAGTGGTATTTATAAATGTGGTAAACTTGATCTGTTTTTTTTTTTTGCCATGACATAGCCATAGAAGCTAAAATGGCAATAAAATCAAAATTCTCTCTCTCTCTGTTATATAAAAAATGCATTACATTATATATTCAATAGCTGAAACAGCATTCTTCAAAATATCTTCATTTGTGTTCAACAGCAGAAAGAAACTCATTCATTTCATTTTGCATTTCATTTTTCATTTTTGGGGTGAACTATCCCTGCACACAGTCATTTTCTTTCATTAAAAAGGTTTTTACTCACAATACATCACCACAGTGTAGTACTAAAGGAAATGATAAATTGTTAAAGGTAATTTGAATAAATTGGATTTTTATTTTAAATATATTTAATATATTTGAGATTTTTTATCCTGGTGAAGAGGTATAAAATGCAATTGGGATTATGCTTTAATACAGGTGTAATCAGGGTCTAAAATGCTTTGATCTTGTCAAACATTTGTGAAAATCCATTAGATTGCATTGCTTTGAATACCCATAAAAGACCACCAGCTCTCTAGTCTAGCCTCTGATCTAACATGCAATCATTATGGGATGCGTTTTGAGAAAGTCCACCAAAACAAAATATTCATACTTTGTGTTGTACCAAAACATTATGATTGAAATCATAGTAATCATACACTTTTGCTTGGTTTCAGACTCTCTCAAAAACCATGTAGCATGGGTTTGCTCATTCAGTATTCAGTGTGTTGCACTGATTGCTCATGCCAAAACATGATGAAATGAGAGAGAAGGCTGTCAATGAAAAATTGTCACATGAGACTCATTTCAACACATGTTAATACTAGATAGAAATAGTAATCTGTCTTGGATGACCACTTGTTATCCAATCAACACATTTACATGCTAACTCTAGGTGGACCCATGTGTGAGTCGTTGAATCATTTATTAGGCCAATTTGTTTGAAATGTTGACCACTTCAATAACCAAAACTTCATTGTATGTTGTTTAATTGCCATGTTGACTACTTCAACAAAAAATGCCAAGTGTTCCAATCACCTTGACGTAAAGTAATATTTGTTTGTCACTTCTTTCTAAATGACAAAAAATCTGGATTTTTCAAATTCCAAATTTTTCAACTTATATATACGATAGAGATGCTAAATCAAACTAAAACTGAAGGTACAAAGGAATTTTGTGCCGATCATTTAAATCTTTTGTCACTCTTATGGTGGCCTGCAGATGAATCAATGTTTAGTTCTATGTTTTGATCTTAGGAAGAAAAAAAAGTGAACGTTGTAAATGGTTTATACTAGGGTTTCCAGTTACATAACACAATTTGATTGCAGGCTTCTTCTGTTCAGGAGTAATGAATCGCTCTGTACTGGAGTAGATTAACGTCATAGAACAGGATGTCTTAGTTTGTTGCCAGAGGAATGTGTCTACCACTTTAACATCTTGTCTGTCAAATTAAAATTTAGGTTTAAGCTTTGAAATAGTTGCAGTCTTTCCCGGAACTAAGAAGCAAGACCTGTTGATGTGCGGAGAAAGGGCCAAATCCCAGAATTCATTCACTTAAACTAAAAATTATTACACTTTGCACAAAAATGTTAAGCAACTTTGATAATAATAAGAAATGTTTCTTGTGCATGTTTCTTGGTACACAAGAGTAAATGACAACATATGAAACCAGAATACTCTTCTTTTAAATGATTATATAACTTTTCCTGTATTTTTATCAACATAAATGCAGCTTTTGCAGGAATTAAAAAGTTAATGATTCTATAGTTTTTGAACAGTAGTTGACTTAAATAATAATAAAAAATGTAATAATACATTAATAATGTATTAAAAAATGTACTAATGTATTTTCTATTATTCTTTAAAGTACTGCATTTACAAAAATATTTAATAACTTAAACATATTTTATATTATATATTTAAATTTAACTATGTAAACGATTATTTTAATTTAATTTAATTTTCATTCATTCATTCATTTTCTTTTCAGCTTAGTCCCTTTATTAATCTGGGGTCGCCACAACGGAATGAATCGCCAATTTATCCAGCACATGTTTTACGCAGCGAATGCCCTTCCAGCCACAACCCATCCTTGGGAAATTATTTTATTTTATTTTATTTTATTTTATTTTATTTTATTTTATTTTATTTTATTTTATTTTATTTTTATTTTATTTTATTTTATTTTATTTTATTATTTTACTTTATTTTATTTTATTTATTTTTATTTATTATTTTACTTTATTTTATTTTATTTTATCCAGACCTGTCACTGCAGCATCTCTGTCAAGTACCTCCCCAATTCCTTGCAAGCATGAGACCCTGCAGCATTTGTTGGTGTCAGATGTGAGTTATGTAGTTATTGAAATGGGCATTTCGGGAAGGCTCAGCATCACTGCTGGTTACCATTCATTCTCACGCAATAACCGACTGCAACATCGCAGGGTTTCTGTGACTCTTTTGATAGCTCTATGAAACCCGAATAGTCCCAGCGCCGAGCTTCTCTCAATACGCCTTCATTCCACAGCCAAGAAACCCAGCACCAGCAGCCAAGAAACCTGTGAGTGCTTCACAAAGAAGCCGGGCCTGAATGCGATTGGCTTCGGGAATGGATGGCTCTTTCAGTGAGATAAACCCAATCAAAGACAGCGTGAACAGATGGCTTTTCTCTTCCTTAAGCGTCGGAAGGTCTTACTGGCTTGGCTGTCCCTGCCAAGACATCTCTAGCTCATTGTTGGATCTTTGTCATTGTGAGCCGCTACTGACACAATGACCCACTGTTCAGGCTGATGGGTTGTTGTTGTTGTTTTTTTCTTATTCTGGATTTCAGTCAAAGCATTAAAGCCATGACCAAGAACCCCGAAAGCAACTCTGCAGGCTAAATGAGGCACACTTGTGTTTGCCATCAGTTTTGTTGTGTAACTTGATGTCCATTTAGTAAGGTCAGTCAGTTTGACACTAGATCGCTTTGAGGAGATGTCTGAAAAGTTGCTGCCAAGTTAGATGTTGACTAAATAGGCACAATGTTGTGTGTAAGATGGCACCTGTTAAGGAGGTCTTTGACACTCTTATTTGGCAATTTATTCAGATTGAAGTGGCAGCAAAGACATTTATAATGGTAAAATCTTTTATTTTAAATGAAAGTTTGGACTTCCTCTTCATTAGAGATATCTGAAAATCATGATTTGCACTGAGAAATGTCTCTTTCTGATGTACTAAAGAAGCATTTTAGATCATGTAAAATTACACTTTCAGATATGGTGTGGTCACGGGTGGTGCCTTTTTAAAAGCTAGGTTTGTACTTAAAGGGCTCATAATGGTACCTTTAAAGACAAAGTAAAATTCTGTCATCATTTACTCACACTCAAGTGGTTCCAAACCTGTCTGAGATTGTCTTCTATAGAACAAAATAGTAGATAAAAATGCTGAAACCCTATAATCATTGACTTCTATAGTATTTGTTTTTCATACAATGGAAGTCAATGGTTTCAGGTTTTCAGCTTTCTTCAAGCTATTTTCTTTCAACAGAAGATAAATAACAGAACTCATAAATAACTACTTAACACTGAGTAAATAGTGATTAAATTTAAATGTTTGTTTGAATCGATTGGATTAATAAACATGCAAATCATCTTCATTCATATTTTATATTGCGTATGTGTTTGAATTGAGATCCCAATCTTTTAATGATTAAACTATACACCGAATGCGTTAATGCAGGCTTACCAAGTAGTGACGGAAAACGCCTTTAATAACTTAAGAAAGCATTTAGACACCACCACGACTTCTTCCGTGTTTATTATATTTTACAGAAAAGCCTAAATGTTTTCACACATGGAATTTTAAGGATGCCGGAGGCAATCTGTCTTTGATTGTTACAAATGATGGATTAATTTCCAAGTAACTTATTAATCCACAAGTCACATGGGTTCTGAACCATGTGCTGGAGCCATTTCTTTCTTCTATTGTTAGGTGCGTTTGGTATGAAGCATGGCTGCAGCCGTTGATCAACAAGATTACCCAAGCGCAGGCAGTGGCGGAGTTGAAAATGGAGCCATCAGGTCAGACGCTTTGGGGGCTCAAAGTTGCGGATGTCATGATGATTATTGCAATAACAACAAAAGATTTAAAGTACAAGTAAAACAGAAAACAGTCTATACAAACTATAGTTCATTTTTTAAATAATAAGGGAATTATAAATTAAATTTAAGTAGCCTATATAACAAACGCATGAGAAATAAGGGGAAAATGAGAGGGCACATAAAAAGGAAATAAATATCCACGAATAGGCCTATTAAACACAAAACAATAAGCACAAATTCTAGGAGTTAAAACATCAGTCTTTAGGCTACTAGATGTTGAATGGTATGTCAATACTGTTCCAGTTCTTGTTTGAATATGCTAAAAAGGGGCTTACATTTATGTACGTTTATAGATCTCAATTTTCCAATATACTGTATATTAGTGTAACACCTAAAACAAGGTAAGTCTTAAACAATGATTAAGATTATTTTGTATAATGAAAGCATTTTGATTGAACAAAAGGAGCAAAATAAGTGAGCTACACTTAGTCGAAATTTCCCAGAATAAGCAAGATATATCAATGTCACTTTTAAAATTTCTGCGATGTCGGCCAGTCGTGTAATATCAGTGTCGTCATCGCAGCTCCTGCAGTCGCTCTTTAGCATCAATCATAAGTTTACGTTCGATAATTATTGTATTCATGTTTGAGTATTTGCTTTATTGTTTTTAGTTTGTGAATGAAGTCTTTTATTCTGTTGATGCAAATCGGGATTTAAGGCAGCTAAGGTAGTAGGTGGGTGAAGTAAGGGAAGAGGAAACAATTTTCAGACTGTGAGTTTGTATGTGGTGACTGGTGCTACTGATTAGCAATGGAGCCATTTCACTGATTTTGACGGCACAGCATGTGATAAAAATAAACAATGAAAAAAGGTTTCACAAAACGACTTGCGCGTCATTGTGTACCCGTACTGAGATAGTGGCTTAGAGCAAAATGCCGCTACACCGCGGGTTGTTATCCGATACCGAGGTGGACTATTAATAGTACATTTAAAATACCTACACTGTGGGGAAAAAAAAAAAGTTGACTCAACTTAAAATTTTAAGGCAACCAGCTTCAGGACATTTTTGAGTTTATTCCTCTTAAATCGAGTCAATAGCAGTACTTGGGTTGAAAGGTGAGTCAAATAAAAAAGCTCTGCAGCAAGTTGCCTTACAATTATGAGTTGAGTCAACTTTTGTTTTTGTTTTTTACAGTGTAGGTGGACTCTTTTGATACGAATGTGTACAGCTTTTGTTTATTAAAGTCAAATTTGTAAAAACAAATGAATGTAGTTATATAAATAAATAAATATATATAAATAGACCATTTTGAGGGATGTAAACAAAATCAATGGTCCCAACGTATTTCCTGTTTTACATTTTTAATTTCTATAGCTTCCGAGAATCCAAAAAACAGCCACATATTAAGAAATAATGTTACGATAGCTGTTTTAACAGTAAGTTATGGTTAAATTGCCCCTTGTTACAGTATACAGTATATGAAGTAGTTTGATAACAAGCAGGAAATGTTCATGGACCAGTGGCATGACCACATTGAAATGGTCTATATATACTTACGTATAGACATATTCTTATTCATACAGTCTGCTTGCACCCAGTGAAAGTTATGGTTAAGTGCGGACTATAATGTTTTATTTTTTTTCCAAAATGTTTACAGTGTCATATAGTTCTTATTGGTAATTTACCTCTTTGAATAGTTATGTTTTCCAGCTAGGGCTGCACGAATCATCGAAAAAAGATTGTGATCTTGATTTGACCCTTTTCTACGATTCAGCTAATTAGATTTTCACGGTCAGGAGAGAAGCGTAAAGGCAGTCGCACAAGTCTTCACATTGTTTTATATACAGTGTGTTGCTTAGCAACATGTACACCTCCCAATGGTGTTAAAATTGTCACATAATGTATTTATAAGGTATAATTCACCCAAAAATGTCATTTCTGTCTTGATGTAATGACGTATTCGCGGCCGTGAAATCACACATGAGCTGACGCACTGTTTGTTTACCACCAATAGGATGTGCACATGCCCGCCAATGATGTAGCATTTTAACCAACAGTAGGCTCTACACATAGGCCTAATATAATTATTGTTGTTTTACCATATGTTTGAGAAATAACAGTAATAATAGCCTACTTATTAACCTTTACTTTACATTTACAGAATGGTGAGAAAATCATAATCTTGATTTTAAGCAAAAAAATTGTGATTCTCAGTTTAGCCAGAATCCTGCAGCCCTATTTTCAGCAGAAAATCCAAATCCAACAAAGAGAATGGAATGCTTAGTTGCTCCACACATTACCTCCCGCAGCTCTCAATAGCCCATTAAATTATAGGGCTGCACGTTGATCCGTCCCATCGCTTTATGTGCTCCCACTTGGTCCCCGCTGGAGCATGAGTCAGCAGTTCTCCAAAGCTGCCGAGTGTCAAGATCATTACACTCAAGACCAGAACAGGACAAGTGAGCCAATCGGAAACCATTTCCTAAAAAAAGGGAGGGGAGGGAAAGTAAGTGAAAGAATGTGTAGGACAGGGAGGGGGGGTTGGATGACTCATTGGTGGGCTGCTCTCTGGCCTCTCACCGCAGCTCCGTCTGAAGTGTGTGCTCGTGGAGGGAGAGAACATGCTGCTGCGCTCTGTGGGAAGCTCAACTACTGGCAGCTACTGGAACCAGAAGAGCAGGTCTGTTCAGAGATGAAGAACAGCCTGAAACTATAACACGCTGACACAGCATTTAATATCCGAGGGGTTAAAAGAAGATAAGAGGTCATAGTGGTTTACTAAACAGCATTTCTGCTTCTTCCTGCTAGCTAGCAAGAAACCTGCATTATAGCTGCACAGCATGCCCAGCGTCTATGTCTATTTGTTCTCATTTTACACTCTTAAGGCTTGTTCTTACCAAGGGCAACAGCTATAATGATAACAGTATGTTTTAATAAGCACTAGAATTCTTTGGTAATAGAGAGATTTACTACTATAATGATAATAATGAAACAGTATAATGATTATAGTACAATCATAATACCATAAGCAACACTGAATGTTTTTCTATGTTTTCATTTGCAGCATAGTTTTAACATTAATATTCATTTGTGTCAATAAAGGGAGATCGTTCACCCAAAACTGAAAATTCTGTCATTATTTGACTTTATTTTTTTCTGCTAAACACAAAATAAGATATTTCGGTAACACTTTATAATAACTACACACTATGAATCATTTATTAAGCATAATCATATAGTTAATTCATTACAGTATTTGTTAAGCATTAACTCTACATTAATAAACGTTAGTAAGCAGTTCGTAACTACAGCTACAAATGCTCTATTCCTGACTTATAAACACATTATCAGATATACTATGAAAATTTCCTTGCTCTGTTAATTATTATTTGGGAAATATTTAAAAAAAGAGAAAAAAAAGAAAAGGGCGGCTAATAATTTTGACTTTGCAGAGAAAAAAAATATCGCAATGTCAAATTTTTCCAATATCGTGCAGCCCTAATTAGATATACTGTACCTGTATATGTATTTATATATTTAGATGATTATTTTTTACCAAAGTGCATGATCTGGGTAAGTCCACATCTTAAACAGAAAACTATGCTTTTAACCTAGTTAGAACAACTTTCAATTCTGTTTGGTTGTATTTTTTGGAAATATACAGCATACATTTTTTCAGGAAACAGCAAATCATTATTATGGGATTGGTGACCATAGTTTTGGAAATTAAATAAAACAGGAGCTTATACAATTAAAGTAGTTAATGACATAAATGCAGTGTGTGGTTATAGTAAACAAAACATTTTCATTTTATTGGTGTGGATGCTACTCTGTGTTTTAATTTTAGTTGACTATTTTACAAAGTGAGAAAATCTGTTGCCTTAAAATTACGTACTTAATGTTTGTGCATAATTGTAAAAATGAAGTTGTCACCTTAATAGTTGTGTTACGCTGACTAATAAAAGCTATTCAAACAAAACAAAAAAGTGACCACAGCAAATGTTCTTTTAAGTTGGACCAACCTAAGTTCATTCAATTAGCATTTTCCAAAAATGTTAAGCTTTGAAACTTGAAAATGATTTTTTTGTAAATAAAGTTTCTGTCTAATTAATTAAAATGAGTAATTTGTTTACTTGGAAAAAAATAAGTAACCATATTTACTGGTTTCCATACTGACATTTAATGTAAAACACGGAGAGAAACAAATGTAACCTGAAATATTTAAATTGTTGTTTTTTTTTGTGGACAAAATTTTGCTCATAATTCAGACACTCAAAATATGACATTTGCTGTTTGTTTAAATTATTATAAGTCTTTATTAGAGACAACCTAACTGTTTTAAGTTCAATCCACTTACATTTGTAAAAAAAACTGACAAGTTAATATTACATTTTTAAATACTAATAAGTTAATACTTAATTCCTTCATGTTGTCCCAACACAAAGCAATTGTGTGGAACCCAGTTTTTTTTTTTCTTTTTCTTTTTTTTCTTTTGCAGTGTACTACTTAACATTTTGTGGCAAATTGCTGTGATGCACTGTAAAAAAATGTTGCTCACTTAAATTAAGCATCAATTAAACTGACTTTAAAAAATCAAGCTTAAATTTGTTTAACTTGATTAACCTGATTAATCTGATTAACTTTCTAGATTAGGGTAAAGTAACATAAAAACATAAGTTGTCATGACTTTTTTTATTGAGTATGTTTTTTTTACAGTGTAAATGTGATGAAGACTGTTTGCATTTTTTACAGTGTGACTACTTAACATTTTGTGGCAATGTTTCAGATTGCTGTGAATTAGCTTTTATTTTAATACATTTATTTCACACTAATAATTAGAGTTAGTGATCAAATTTGGGGTTTAATTTAAGCTTTAAAGATTTTGGACAAATCACATTCTACAAATAGTAATTTACCTACTTGAATTAACCTTGGTCTTAGTTTTCTTCTTGAAGATGGTTTATATACAGTGGTCAGCATATATAATTACACCCCTCACAAATCTATCTTTTAAATTAATGTTTTTAATAAAAAGCTATACAATATTATATTTGTGCATATACATTAGATTATCAGTTCTGAAGCCAAATCTGGAGCTTATCTAACAAAATAACTTACGATAACGGTCCAAAAATATAGAAAGAAGTTATAGAAAAATATTAAATACAAATTTAAAAAAAGGAAAAATCAAGAGAAACAAAAAGATGTAAAAAATTTAGTTGAAACTTTTTAGGTTTTTTTTTTTTTTTTTTTAAACAAAATTTTGCTTGAATTTAATTGTATTATCTTTGAATTTCTCAATATGTTTGGTGATAAAAATATAATTTTAATAAATATATCTGTTAAATAAATCTGTTTTGATTAAATGCACCAAAATACATTGCCTAAATGGATAAAAATATTCATTTTCCAAATGGGCTGTACTCAATTATGCTGAGCACTGTATTGCATCAGTAAATGAGAAAGCAGTTGTTAACTTTTTTTAAAAGTTTAACTTTTAAGTTTTCCTTTAAATTTGCCTATTGTAACATCAATCATGCTTCAAGTACTTAAATGTTTTATTTTGCCATTTGCAGAATTAGAAGCCCATAAAAAATCAAAAGTGTCCCTGCCTTTTGAGTGGTCACTTGCACACTGCTTTGTTTGAGTCACATGTTTGGGTGGCTGATCTGTGTTGTCGCCACTCTTCTGTTTGTAGTGACTGAATGCTCACCTCCCTAGTCAAACATGGGCGAGAATAAACATTGTCGGTAATGGAAATGCGGTCTTGCTGTGTTTACCCCTGCATCAGGAGAACTCATGTCTGGATAAACCTAGCGAGATAACCAACCTGATTTGGTCAGAAGCCCCTTCGAGGGTTATTTAACACCAAATGCCCCTTTAAGTCCCTGTGGACTTGCGAGGAACCAACTGAATCAAAATGAACTCAGCTTGACCGTAACTGCACTCTACAAGCTGTAGTGAATTTGCAAGAATATTTACTGCTTCCTGCGGTCAGCGAAACTTCGTAATAGCGAGCATTTGGACTGTGTTTGTTCAAGCTGTTGTTTATCCCTGTTCATAAACAAACGTGATATGTAAACGCTTTGTCACAGGCCACTTTTTAGGCCACTATTGAATGTTCTGTTAAGTCTCAAGTTTCCTTCAGAGCCCTGGATGTTTCTTCATCCATGTAATGTGCATCTTCTACGTGACGAATACAGCAAAACATCGAGCAGCCATTAGGCGTGAGAATTTGGAGGCATGTAATTAGCCAATTCTCCATATGACTGGAAAATTACAGAGTGGAGCAGGCGATCAGCGAATTTCATGCATTCATAATATTTTGCTCTATTTATTTTTTGGGGCGCTACAAAGCTGTTTTCTGACTGTCAGTCATCTCTGTAGAATATATGAGATCTATAATAGAGTGTCAGTGTTAAAAGAGATGTTAAAGACTTAAATTTATCATTGAGTCATCCTCATTGTGGTCCAAATTTATATGAATTACTTAAAATGAGATATTTAGCAGATTGTTCAAGCTGCTCTTTTACTATAATGAAATAGGACATGGTTGCCATTGTCTTTTATTGAGTGCAAAAGAGCAATTTAGACAAAAACTGAAAGATAATTTGTGGATGATCTAATCTTTTAATCAGATTTGGGAGGTGCTGAGGTTTTGAGGTTATAAAGTAAAGTAAATTCTTATAAAAATAAGCGTTTGTGTGAGTCACATCACAGTCTGGATCAGATTGAACAAATGATGGGACATTTTCTGCTGTGAGTTTGACACGCTAGATGTTTTTCATTTAAAAGTTGAGTCACTGTGATATTATCAGCTTATTGTCTCCTTTTAAGTGACTGAATTTAGCCTGCAAAAACCATGCAGAGTTTTGTAGCCGGAGAGTCTTGAAATTCAGTTCAGAATTTCAAATAATTGCATCAGTCTGTGGATGTTCTGTTGGGTAATGTACCCATTATTTGGAGCGGAGAGAACTGTACCATTGAACTGATGGATTGTCTAGATAAGGTGATTTAAGATTTAATTTTTTAACAAAAAAGTATTTTGAAATGAGTCACATTTGTATACAGTTGAAGTCAGAATTATTAGCCCTTTTAATTTTTTTTCTCTTTTAATTATTTCCCAAATGATGTTTAACAGAGCAAGGACATTTTCACAGTATTTCTGATATATTTTTTTCTTCTGGAGAAAGTCTTATTTGTTTTATTTTGGATAGAATAAAAGCAGTTTTGAGGTCAAAATTATTAGCCCCTTTAAGCTATATATTTTTTCGATAGTCTACAGAACAAACCATCATTATACAGTACAATAACTTGGCTAATTACCCTAACCTGCCTAGTTAAATTAATTAACCTAGTTAAGCCTTTAAATGGCCCTTTAAGCTATATAGAGGTGTCTTAAAAAATATCTTGTAAAATATTATTTACTGTCATCATGGCAAAGATAAAATAAATCAGTTATTAGAAATGAGTTATTAAAACTATTATGTTTAGAAATGTGTAGAAAAAATCTCTCCGTTAAACAGAAATTGGGGAAAAAAATAAACAGGGGGGCTAATAATTCGCATCTCATCTGTATATGCTTCACTACACAGACAGGTAAATATATATTAAAAAACAATAATCAATACAATGTGGAATGTAAAATTTTCTGCATTTTATTTGTTATGCCCAAGTTTGACTAGAACTAGATAACTACCATCCACCTGTAACCCCTCTGGATAAAGTGAGAAGAAAGGAAAAAATCAATAAAATCACTGTTAGAGATGAACAGAATAATCAATAAAAGTATTTATTGAAGTATATGATTACATAAATAATAAAAATATAAATAAATAACGGAATTAATATGAAAAAATAAACAATTATAATAAGTAGAAGAAATTATGTAAAGAGTGGGGATTCTTATAATAAACGATTTACCATTAACTGAAATGTGCGATTTTAACCGATTAAGGGTATCAGTTAAACAATTAATATTATATAATATAATATAATATAATATAATATAATATAATATAATAATATAATATAATATAATATAATATAATATAATATAATATAATATATTATATATATTATAAGATTTTATTTTATTATTGTTATTGGTTTTAATTGACTGCATAAATGTGCATCACATATTAACTCGCAGGACGGTAACACATGCAACCACCCATGCCTACAGACATATTTTGCCAAAGAAGCAAAATGACAGAAGAATATTGCTGGTCACAGTTTGACACAAACGAGTTGATGACAAACCAGCGCTGATGCTGATTGCCTCTGTCCTGAATCTGGGTCATAAACACTTCTGTTTATTTGCATAATTGAAGAAAGAAGCCGCAAAACCAAACCGCACTAAAAATGTGCGCTGCTTTGGAAACAAGCCGGTCACATGATGGAGCGTCGGGATTTTCTCTCTTTCAGAGCGCGCTCCTGCACCGCTAATAAGCAACGAATAGGCTATAGTTGTGATGATTTCAAGAGTTCAAACTTAGCTGATGATTGATTATAAAGCTTGTTTGGCATGCTGTCCCGAGAGAGAGCCCTGAGCTCATAAGATCCTCGAGCCTGGGGCTCCCTCCCGTTTGCAAGGCGAGAAGGGAGTTTGAGCTCAGGTAGATCTCGAGAACTCCCCTGCTGTAGTAGCTAATGAACAGTGATTGCCCTTATGATGACTACTTACTAGGTGCATGTCTACAGTGCTGATTTGGATTAGTCAATTAACTGAGGTTGCATGTTTTTGGATAGTGGAAGGAAACCGGGGAACCCGGGGGAAACCCACGTGAGAACGTGTAAACTCCGCACAGAAACGTCGGCTGGGTAAGGACTAGTACCAGTGACGTTCTTGCTGTGAGGCAACAGTGCTAACCACCGGGCCATCGTGCCACCCATCTAGGAAATTAGGAGGAGTAGGGCTGGAAGGGGGAATTCCTCAAAACGAAGATGGTTGTTTTATGGAATCGTCTGATTGGTGAATCATAAATTGAATAATGTGGGGCCGGCTGCAAGCAATCATAAGCACGTGATCCTCTCGAAATTAGTTTATAAATAAACTTCACTTAGTGTACAACCAACAAACCAACCTTTTGTCCATTTGGAAAATTACAATTATTAATAGTTCTTATATAATATCCATTTTTAAAATAGCCTACATAATCTTTGAATCAAACAAATTTAAAGATTTTCTTGATTTTTGCATAATAATAATGCCACACCAAACTAAGGGTTTCATTTTCATTCATTCATTCATTTTCCTGTCGGCTTTGTCCCTTGCGGGGTCGCCACAGCGGAATGAACCGCCAACTTATCCAGCACGATTTTACGCAGCGGATGCCCTTCCAGCCGCAACCCATCTCTGGGAACTTCCACACACACATTCACACTCATACACTATGGACAATTTAGCTTACCCAATTCACCTGTACTGCATGTCTTTGGACTGTGGGGGAAACCGGAGCACCCGGAGGAAACCCACGCGAACCCAGGGAGAACATGCAAACTCCACACAGAAACGCCAACTGACCCAGCCTAGCCGAGGTTCGAACCTGCGACCCAGCGACGTTCTTGCTGTGAGGCAACAGCACTACCTACTGCGCCACTGGGTTGCCGGGTTTCATTTTATAGCTTATAAAACATGTATGCAAATTAATGCAGTATCATATGTAAACAACATAATTGTTAAATGCTATAGTAGATTCAATTTGTCATTTACGTTGTTATATTCGGTTGCTAATATGTTCGCATTTTAAATATTGCATTTTAAAATACTGATTTATTTTAACGTGTCGGACACAAAATAGACACGTCAATTATTATTATTTGTTATATTAAATAATAGTTTAATATTAATCTGACCAGTTAACGGTTAATATTTGGTTAACAAGCGGCGGTTGTCGGTTGGCAAAAATAACCAAAATGAGCATCCCTAGTAAAGAGTAAAATTCTGGTAGAGTGCACAGACAACAAAGTAGTAAAATACAAGATGTGGACAAATTTACCCTTGATAACCTCACACAGAAACCAATGAGGTCAAAGACATTTAGAATGTGGATCCAAGTTTTATAGAAATGATCAGTAGATCCTCAAATAGAGTACTTCACTACTTCTAGAGAGAGGAATGACATAAGATCTGTTAACGTTTTAGTAAAGCAAAATGTGTCTTCTAGCAACTAGACGGCAAATGTGATAATGTTGGATTGTTGTTTAAAGAGGAGAGAACATAGATACACTAAGGATGGTGACCAAAAATGTGGAGGAAGAGAAATATGTAATATAATTTCAAACAAAATTTGACTGAAACAAAGTTCTTATTGAGTTTGTTTCAGCAGTTTTAAGCAGCTCACCAAAGCTTTTGAGGGAGTTTTTTTGGGGGGTTCATAAACACCTTCAAGCTTCCATTGGTCTGTTGCATTTATGCAATCAGTGGGTGTGTTTGGAACTTCTTAGGTGTTCAATATCATTGCTCCTGATTTGTTTCTTATTCCATGAGGGTCAGACAGGAGAAAAACATCCAAAAAAACGTATGCCACATGAATACACTGGAGAGTCGAGTAGCAAAGCTAGTACAGATGTATCCGCACCTGTACGATTACTCTTAAAGACTCAGAGGTTGTCACACAGCGAACAAGAAGCCCACCTTGTTGTGAGTTTGCACACACCAGCGGCACCATTCACTGTCTATCTGTGACAAATAGAAAACAAAATAAAGATGTGATGGGGAAGGCTAATTGCCAGATGTTTATGAAACTTTTTTTTCATAACTGTACCTACTGCAGTGCAGGGATGTAGGAGGGTTTGAACACTTCTTTTTGCCCTCAAACAAAGAACAAAAAAAGCTTTGTTTGAAGTAAATCAGGCCTTAACAATGACCTCGGACCAGAGCTCTTCAGAAAAGCTGACCTCTAACTCCTCCCAGTTTCACTTCATACAAGATAGAGATGTCCTGAAAGAAACCAACATGAGATAAATAAAAGAACTTTTGTTAAATGAGGGAGATGACAATACGTTCTCAAGCAGGGATTTTTCAGGTAGTTCAGGGAAACTAGGGGAATGAGTTATTACAAAATGATGAAAAGTTGAAAATGCCTTAATAACTATTTAGCATGTAAATTTTATTTGGATATAAGGTCATTAAAATGAAATGAAAATGAAAGATGCTTTTATCACTTGATTTTTTTAAAGGTGTGATCAATTGCAGATGGCAAAAACAAGGCATTGTTGCATGTAGGGCTAAGAAGTGAAAGTGAATTTAATGATGTTAATTTGATCTTATATTTTTGTGATAATCACTTAAAAATTATAAGAAATTATAGAAATGATTCACTTTGATTGAGTTAAATAAATCATCTCTAGTGTGATTACTACTCTGTTAGAGTAGTTCATTTGTGTGAGGATGCAATCTGAACCTTATGCGCATCAAAAAAGCTGCCCAAGACCTCTAAAAAAAGATTGATCTTGTCGGCACCAATAGCCTCAGGGGCAGTGTGCTGACAGGTCACTATCCATTCTCCAACTTTGCTTCCTGTCTAGTAAACTGTCCTAACCTGATAAAGGCAGAAATAGCGAAAAACTAAATAAAACTTAACTCCTTAAAAAAAAAGAAAATCAACTTAAAGTGTGGTTTGCCTGCAAAATAAATGCAGCACAACTCAAAGACAGCTAAACAAACCATCCATACTTGCACATTCTGTCCTTTTCAAGGTGACACCTTGTGACCCAACATCCTGTTTTTTGTTTTTTCTTGTCACGTTCACTGTGTTCCCTATTACAGTTAAGAGCAGGCACTGGAAATGGTGTCTCCTTGCTGCAGATGTTTGTTTGTGTGTATTGGAGAAATTCCTTCCACTGTTTTGATTCCTTTGTTTCCTTTACTGCACTTTGTAAATTCTTCACTAGTTCTCAGCTGATAAAAATACTAACACATGCACATTCAGCCTGCACATTTAGCTCAACAAACAAACAGTTTTTTTCCAATGCTCAGTAAGATTGTATTGGATGTTTGGGCTCTGTCTCAAAAAGGACAGTGTGAATGCGAAGCAAACCAGGACTAAATATAGAAGTCATGAGTAAATAAGGAAAGTTTATTATAGGATGCCAGTACGCATACTACTTGAATGTTGTATTAATGAAATTATAAAGATTAAATTTGAATTTCTCGACCAACTTTTTAATGGTATTAATTCATAGCACAGAGTATTTTCTTCGTGCTGTGGTTAGCACCGTCGCCTCACAGCAAGAAGGTTGCTGGTTTTAGATCCGGTTGTGTGTATCTGTGTGGAGTTTGCATGTTCTCCCCATGTTCACATGGGTTCCCTCGGGGTGCTCTGGTTTCCCCTACAGTCCAAAGACATGTGCTATAGGTGAATTGGGTAAGCTAAATTGTCCGTAATGTATTCATATATGTCCTGGTCCTCCTGGTTGGGGGTTGAGCATTGGGCTAACGACCCACCTCATAAAAACTAGATGTTACGAAACACCAACATGGTGTGGCTAAATATCAATTTCGAAATAAAATGGTCCAGGGAGTAAGTAAGGAAGGGTATTTTCTTTGTCAGAAGTGGTCCTTGATGGTGGCTGATGTTCATGCATACACGCAGTATTGTGTATGCGTACTGAGAATACATCTGACATTGCAATATTTTGTTTTCTGTGAGATATATATATATAGCTATATCAATACAATTTCACCAGATGGCTTTAATCGTTTTATTGTTTTTTTTAAGAAATCATTCATTTAGATTGATTAGGGTGATTTTGTAAGGGTATAAATGATGTATAAAAATAATAAACAAATTACAAGCAAAATGATTACAATAGAACACTGAAAAAAGTTAAATAAACGGTGTTTTCCGGAGTCTTGAACAGTATTCAGGTACAGAAATTGGATAGTCTTCATTGTATTGTACAAATGTGTTTTTTGTGCCCAAATGCTTTTAAAACACATGCAAATAACAAAGTTACTGTTATAGTTACACTTTGCAATGACTCTGTTGTGCTGATCAATTATAATCCCAACCCAACATTGCATATCCTGCGATATGACTATTGCGGACACACATTGTGATATCGATGCTGAAACGATATATTGTGCAGCCTTAGATGTAACACTCAAGTAATGCTAATTTTATTCATGCTGGAAGCTGAAGGGCAGCCAGACTAAATGCAAATACAAAACACTTATGACATTTCTGGACAAAGACATTAAGCTTTCGGTGCAGTACAATAATGTGCGGAATTGGATAATGTTGTGACTTGTTGAGAGAAATAAAAAAAACAACAACAAAAACTACAACAATATATGGGTTAGCTGTGTTTTATATATATATATATATATATATATATATATATATATATATATATATATATATATATATATATATATATATATATATATATATATATATATATATATATATATATATATATATAAAACTGATATATATTTGGATAAGAAAAAGGTGTAAGTCAATACTACTGCAACATCACAAAATAATTTATTTTCTCTCTCATTGTATGATAATTAGTTACATTGGCTCACAGAAAGAGGTTGTTTAATTAAACGCCTCACTGACTTTTGTATAGTTTAATTTTGGAGCAAAAACATGGTTTTAATCTAATAAATAGTCTTGTTTTGAGGTTGTGTAAAGCTAAAATGCTCTCAAGCAGACTTGTGCATCTGTTGCCAGAATGGGATTGTTTTATCCCACTTTTGTTTTGTTTAATTTTGAAAAGCAAATCCATGGAAGATCTCTTCAATGCTTCTTTAAGAAGGGCATTCAATACAGAGGGAAAGAAGAAGAAATGAGAAGTTTTGTAACAGTAAGGCAAAGCAAGTGTATTTATGTAGCACATTTCATACACAATGGTAATTCAAAGTTCTTTACATAAACAGGAATAAAAGAGACAAGAAAACAATGATTAAAAGTATTTAAAATGATAAAAACTGATTAAAGTGTGTTAAAACGGGTCATAAAAGAATAAAAAATAAAAGAAAGACATAATAGTGTGATCTGTGGGACGTAGCACAGTGTTTATTCAGTAAAGGCACAGCTAAACAGATGTGTTTTCACAGATTTGAATGTGCCTAATGTTGGAGCACATCTGATCATTTCTGGAAGCTGATTCCAGCAGCGGGGGGTGTAGTAGTTGAAGGCCGATTCACCCTGCTTTGACTGAACCCTTGGAATTAGTTTATATGATGCTAAAGATCGAAGTGATCTGTTAGGTTTGTAAAGACCTTTTTCTTAGAACGCAAAACTACCCATTATGCTTTGCGTGTATGCGCAAGGAGAATGCTAAGAACTTCCGGTCGGCAGCTTTTGCATATAAACAGTCACATTTAAACAGCTTTGAAACGATAGTTTTAATCTATTTTACCTGCTTTTATCATCTTTGAACTAATATTGTCGAGTAGCGCCACCTCCTGGACTGATCATTTAGGAAAACAACTGCTGTGAGGTATTTTTCTCCTCAATGTCAGACGGCATCTTCTGCCGTTTAAATGGAGCCTCGTCATCGCTAAAGTCAACATTTTCTTTTTTTTTCAAATAGATAACCAGCCCAAACAAATGTAATTCACCAAAATGTTTGACACACACACGTAGCCTAATGTACTGCCCCACTAACACATTGATTTAATAACTGTGACAAAGTGAAAACAAAGTGACATTTTGAAATGACAGCAAAACACAAACCGTGGTAAATACAACACAAATTAAACATAAACAGCTCGCGATTAGAATGAACAGCAAATCAGCCAGCAGAGTATCAATAACAGACTTTTATTGGTCATTTTTGTAAATTGCATGACTTACACACCTGTTAAGTTTCATGCCAGTAATCTGGTTTGCTCTATGATGCAGTGAAGTATTGTGTGTGTATTGAAGAGCCGCCGAGCTAAGAGCTGACAGGCCGGGGAAACACGCATACACGCACTGTATTTCTGACGGCAGACGCGTGAGCTAGGAGAACACTTTTCTCTCGCGCTTGAACCACACATGACAGATTATAACGGCTTTAACACACACCTTTCAAAGTTGTGTGTCACTAAAACACTCCTTAATCCACTCAAAATGCTCTTGAAACCCATTTTCAGAGCTCAAATTACCAGTTGTAAACGCTATGGCGCCCTCCATGCAGCAGCCAAGTCTTGTTCAAGCCTTGTATTGAGGTCCTAGGCCATTTAGTGATTTATAGACGAGTAATAATACTTTAAAATCTATTCTGAATGTAACTGGGAGCCAATGTAAAGACCTGAGGACAGGTGTGATGTGCTCTGATTTTCCGGTAATCCGCCCTGCTGGTGATAAAAGCATGAACAAGTTTTTCTAAGTCTTCACTGAAAACAAAGCATCTGATTCTTGCAATGTTTTTGAGATGGTAGTATGCTGATTTTGACATGACTTTGATCCTACTCCAGAATCACACCAAGATTCTTGACATTAATATTTAGTTTTTTGACTCCAAGAGCCAGGGTACGCAATCACCTCGAGAACCTCATCTCTGTTCCCAAAATGCAATGACTTCATTTTTCTCTTTGTCTAACTGAGAAAGTTTTGGCACATTCAACTTTTCATTGTAACTATTATTAATGCATTGGTAGAGGATGGTTTCCAGAGATGGGTTGAGGCTGGAAGGGCATCCGCTGCGTAAAATCGTGCTGGATAAGTTGGCGGTTCATTCCGCTGTGGCGACCCCGGATTAATAAAGGGACTAAGCCGACAAGAAAATGAATGAATGAATGGTAGAGGATGTCAATCGGGCTGAAGTCATTTAATGTAATAAAAGACTAAAACGTTTTGATTTGAAAAGGCGTTTTTTTTTTGCTATCAGTCGGTTTTGATTATAAGTGCAAATTTTTTTGTACTATATTAAAAAGATTGTTTTGAAAGCTATGGTCCCTGCTGACTTTTTTGTATGGTTAAAAAACAAAACAAAATAGAGGTGTAGAGGTACTGCGCTGAAGTCGGAAATAACTTTACAGGCTGCAAATCTGCACAGCGTTCTCTCAGACGCAAGATTTATGAAGTAACCAGGAAAGGCTTCTGTGGTTTGCTAGAAGTATGTTGTTTCAGTAAGAAAGCTACCATTTTAGGAGAGACGGTGCAAAGCTGTGAATGCTTTCTAAGCTCTCACAAACATTCCTTCAAAACCTCATAATACACCCTGCGGACCGTCGTGGTTACACTAAAAGCAACTCTCCTGGAACACAGGAAAACAGCTCGCGGGCTCTTTCAGACCTGGCATGGACCAAACTGTGGATTAAGTCTGATGTCCTGACTTTGTCCTCCTCCTGTTGCTTTTATTATTTCTTGCAGGGTCTGTTTATCAAATGTGTGTCTGGGTTACGCATGCTTGGGGACGTGTAGATTGACAGCGCTTGCTCTCCATGAAAAAACATCATGCGGTTTTGGCCACACAAGTCATGAGGTGAAGGTTTGTCTTTGTGGTAACTTGTGAAAACATAATGTCCTTGCAGAAGCTTATTGAAACCAAGGTATTCCGACTAATAATTGTAAAGATGGCTCACTGTGGAACACAAACCAGAAATGAACAAATCTGAATGTTTTTGTCTTTTGAAGAACATGAAAAAGTTCATGAATGAATTCATAACTTAATTGTTATGTTCAAAAATCGAAATAGTTTCATTAATAGGACATCTTATACCTAGATAAAAAAGGAGATGGAGATTGTCAGTCGCCCCAAAGGGATGATCAAATATTAGAAATTTCCATATGGCTTAAAGGTTTTTAAACAGCATGCATACAGATGATGATACAACTTTCTCTACTAGATAAACTTGCTTAAAATGTAAACTAAATATGTTTATCTGCAACAAACAGGCTGCCTTTTAAAATGTTTAGCTCGTTAAAAAGCGTCAAAGTAAATCATTCATTCATTAATTTTCCTTCGGCTCAGTGCCTTTATTTATCAGTGGTCCCCACAGTGCAATGAACCGCCAAATTATCTGGCATATGTTTTACGCAGCGGATGCCCTTCCAGCCGCAACCCAGCCTTACACATTCACACACAATCACTATGGCTAATTTATCTTATTCAATTCACCTATACCTCATGACTCTGGGGGAAACCAGAGCACCCAGAGGAAACCCATGCAAACACGGGGAGATCATGCAAACTCCACACAGAAATGCCAACTGGCCCAGCTGGGACTTCAACCAGCGACCTTGCTGTGAGTTGACAGTGCTAACCACTGATCCACCGTGCCGCCCATAAAGTAAATCAGTCCAAAACAATGTTTGTTTTGACTTGTTTCAAGAGTTTGAAGAGGTTTGTCAAAGTTACCTTCTGGAAAAGTTTCCTCCAGCAGGATAACATGGTTGAGCTACCGAGGTGGTTATGTAGCAGGAGGGTGTGGCTCTGAAGCTCCGCCCTCTTTGTCATGCAATTTTTCTATGGTTTCATTTCTTCTGTGTTATTAAAGACATGAAGACACCGAGCTGCAGTAGTAATTGGAAACGGCAAATTCATACTGAGAAGCTGCTTTCATGAAAGCCGTGTATCTTTTAGATTGGAGGGTATACAGACAAAATTCTCTCCATGATGATGATAATTCGGACAATCAGTGCAATTATTAAATGTGATGTGTGGGAGACAGTTTTGCATGTGAATTATTCTGTTTACAAACCAAGATTTCCTGACATACTTTCAATCTGAATTATTTTATAACTTTATTTAGTAGCAGTAGTAGTTAATAACATAATAGTGTTTGAAATAACTTCTTATTGTGATCTGACATGGCTGCGTATTATAGAATGACAAGTAAATAATACTTTTTAGTGGTTAATAAAGTGATAAAGGCTAGGTAATTTAGCATTGCATAATAAATATATTTTATTTTTTTATTTTTTTATATTTTAAATATTTTATTCTTATAAAATTGTTCAAGGTTGTCATGAAGTACACAGTAAATCATATATTGCTTTAGTTGTTGATTGTCTTCATGTTTAATACAACATGAAGAATAGTTGAAAGCTGTGTCCCGAATGGCACACTGTACACTGTGCACTTATGCACTTACACACTCAACAGCATAGTATATAAATGTATTGTCGCCCGTTTTTTTACTTTCCCAGATGACGTTTGACGGTTACCAAATTAGTGAAATAAATGACCAAATTATCATATAATATCTGCCATGAGTATAACTGCATTCACCACCAGGAGGCGGCATAGACACTGTCGTAGGAGAATTTTGTTTTTACATTCCAAATAATAATAAGAATTCCTTACATTTATATAGTGCTTTTCTGGGTACTCAAAGCGCTTTACACATAGGGGGGAATCTCCTCATCCACCACCAGTGTGCAGCATCCACCTGGATGACGCGATGGCAGCCATTTTGCACCAGACCGCACACCACACACCAGCTGATTGGTGGAGAGGAGACAGAGTGATGAAGCCAATTATGATATGGGGAGGTTTAGGAGGCCATGATGGACAGAGGCCAGTGGGCAGATTTGGGCAGGATGCCAGGGTTAAACCCCTACTCTTTTTCGAAGGACATTCTGGGATTTTTAATGACCACAGAGAGTCAGGACCTCAGTTTAACGTCTCATCCGAAAGACGGCGCTCACTGAGCAGTATAGAGTCCCCGTCACTATACTGGGGCATTAGGACCCACACAGACCGCAGGTTGGGCACCCCCTGCTGGCCTCACTAACACCACTTCCGGCAGCAACCTAGCTTTCCCATGTGGTCTCCCATCCAGGTACTGACCGGGCGCAGCCCTGCTTGGCTTCAGTGGGCGAGATGTGAGAGTTGCAGAGAGCTAGCTGCCGGCTAAAAATATGAAAAATAAAAAAGTAATCAAACGACAGCACCTGATAGCTCCACCCCTTCAGCTACATGAGCAAAACTGCAGCCGTTAAGTGTGTGAAGTGTCCAACATTCCACACTTCTTTTTAACTGTTAAGTGCATCATCCGGGTATTTAAAGTACATGTAATCTCTTTAGAATAAAACAAATATTTCAGTGTCAATGCCCTGCTTGCACTATTTATACTACAAAATGGCGTATAATGGTGTGTAAGTCTGCAATTTGGGACGCACCTGGTGTCTTTACTTCTGAAATGCATATGTGGACTGTATGTGCAAGGTTGCCCTCTAGTGTCCAGTATGAATGAAACAGATATTACGTTATTTGTGTGCTCACAACACTCTTTCTTTTAGTTTAAATATAGAAAAATAATTATTTTTTCTAAAGACACAACATTCTTTATTGTCTCTCAGTGCATAAATTATCATCATTGATATTTTTATCACAGTAACTACCAGAAAGTATTGTTATATTTTAATAATTAGTTGTATCCACACTGTCATTTTAGCTGCTTGCTATTTTTGCAGCATGTTGGTATAAAGATATTCAGTGATCAAAATGAAGAGAGCTTTAAAAATATTAAATATTTAATTACATTAGTTGAGTAGTTCACCCAAAAATGAAAATTCTGTCATCATTTACTCACCATTCAGTTTGAGTTCAAAACCTATTAGAGTTTCTTTTCTTCTGTTCAATACAAAAATGCTAATAGCTGACATCCATTTACTTGCTTAAATGTTTTCTTTTGGGTTCCACAGAAGAAAGAAACTTACAAAGGCTTAAAACCAAATGATGGGGTAATTTTCACTTATGGGTAAAGCATCCCTTTAAAAGTAATTTCTTGCAAGAAATCAGGCGGAAAGTAGAAGAAATTGGTTAAAAACATGTTTATATGCAAACTGATCGAAAGATGTTACTGTTGGACACCATTTTGTTCTTTAACTCTATTCACAGCAGGACTGTGCAATTAATTGAAATTTGATTTTGATTTTCAGATGCGCTTCCTTTATTAAAGTACTTTCAATTCGTTCATGTTTTTAAGAGAGCAAAAGAGAACTCGTGCTGTTCTGGTTACAAACGAGCAGAACACACACATAAAAGTCATCTTTTAGCTCAAGCTGTGCCTAAGTGCTCAAATACATGCAAATTAATGTGTCAAAATGTGGCGCTTGGCGATTATTCACATAAACAATCAAAATAATGAACATAAAGAGAATTCTAAAAGAGTGTAATCGTAAATCAGAACTGTGTGGCTCTTAAAGTGACAGTGCGCTATAGTCCTGTTGCTGACTGCTTATCACAACTAATGAAACGACAAAAGACAAAGAGAAAATCTCTCACTGCTGACTGCTGACACAGGCTGTGGTGTTGACACGATGCTCAGTTGGTACTAATGGGCCCAAAGTGTGCCATTAAAATATCCCCCACACCCTTACAACACCACCACCAGCCTGAACCGTTGATACAAGGCAGGATGGATCCATGCTTTCATCTTGTTGACGCCAAATTCTCACCCTACCATCCAGGCAACGTTTTTCCAATCTTCTATTGTCCAAGTTTGGTGAGCCTGTGTGAATTGTAGACTCAGTTTCCTGTTAGCTGACAGGAGCGACATCCGGTGTGGTCTTCTGCTGCTGTAGCTCATCTGCCTCAAGGTTGGACGTGTTGTGCGTTCAGAGATGCTCTTCTGCATACCTCTGATGTTAGGAGCGGTTATTTGAGTTACTGTTGCCTTTTTATCAGCTGGAACCAGTCTGGCCAATCTCCTTTGACCTATAGCATCAACAAGGCGTTTGCACCCACAGAACTGCCGCTCACTGGAAATTTTCTCTTTTTCAGACCATTCTCTGTAAACCCTAGAGATGATTGTGTATGAAAATCCCAGTAGATTAGCAGTTTCTGAACTACTCAGACCAGCCTGTCTGGCACCAACAACCATACCACGTTCAAAGTCACTTAAATCACCTTTCTTCCCCATTCTGATGCTCGGTTTGAACTGCAGCATATCATCTTGACCATGTCTACATGCCAAAATGCAGTTGCTGCCATGTGATTGGTTGATTAGAAATTTCCATTAACAAGCAGTTGGCCTGTGAATGTATATATAACACAGATATTAGTTTTAAATAATCATGATTACTATTTTTCCAATAATCCAGCAGCCCTAATTCACAAAAATATCCATGCAAGATGGTGGGATACAGAGATACGGATGCGTCTGTGCTGTTCTCAAAAAAAAAAAAAAAAAAAAACATCAGATGAAGGTGTCTCAGTACACAGAATGCGACATGATCATTGGATTTGGATGTGCATTGTTGCCTTGCTACGTGCGTGTGCTCCCTGCGGAGGCTCCATTTTTCAGCTTTTGGAAGCAGCATGAATTGATATGTGTTGAAGTCTCGCCTGGTGCCTTCATTTCAAACTCTAGTGAAAGTACACAATCTAAATCTTCACACTTCTTTCCCTACAAACTCTCGTTTGAAAGGAAAGGAAAAAAATCAGATTTATTTCTTTGGGGAACAGAAAACAGGCAAGGACATGTCAGTTCAACGAGAAGCGTGCATGCTTTTGTGTGTCTACAGTACTGTAAAGTTAGAAATATGGAGAGCTGCGCTGACCGTGGCCACTGGGCCGTCAGAAAATGGTTTATGATTAAATTTAATAACTAGAGAATACTGTCCTCCAAATCTGGCAGACGGTTGTGTGTGCATGCACGTTTCGAGCACTCGAGGTGGCTAAGCCGTAAATATGTGTTTAGCCGCTGAGGTTAATCTCTCGTCCGGTGCAGAATAGAGATAGGCTGCCATCATAAATCTCATTCAAATACTTTTGCACAACATTTGCAGGTGGATCTTTCTCCTTTCTGGGCAGCCAATTGGCATTGTAAATCCAAATGTTTTTTATTATCATTCACATTTTTGCAGTCAGTTTTATTGGTATTTTTATTTATTTTAGTAATAATAATAATAATAATGATAATAATAATAATCATGATGATAATAATAATAATAATAATTATTATTATTATTATTATTATCATCATGATTATTATTATTATTAATAACAATATTTATTTTTTTTAATTTTTTTAAAACATCGGTGTATTAAATGGATGAAAAGCGGCATTGAAATACTTTATTTCCAGTAGATTTGGTTTTTCAATAAATATTATGATTTTCCTATCTTGAAATTACCATTTTTTTCCTCAAAACATTTAAGCAGAATAATTAAGCAATTTAAGCAGTGTTATTATTGATTATAATACAAATATTTCTCAAGGCAATAGTTCAAAAGAACAATTACTTGCAATTCACCAACACCGGTGTTTTTTCTTCTTCTGATGAACACATATAAGATATTTTTAAGAATGTTGGGCATGATTTTTGAAAAAACAAGTGAATGAAGTAAAAATAATTCTATTTCTAAACTTATTATTCTAGTTTTTATTATTAAGCTCCATTAAATCAAAATTCAGAATTTAGGACTGGATTAGTTAAGTTATTTATGAAGCACAGTTAAAACAACACAGCAATGACTAATAGTGCTGTACAATGATAAAAATGAATCTGCACGAAAGGACTTAGAGACAAATAAAACACCAGAGCAGTACTGTAAGAAACTGTTATGTCACTAAAGACTAGAGCAGTGTTGCTTACATCATTAAGATTGTATTTAAATTACTTTTCAAATTACTTTGTCTAAAAATTGATTTAATTACTTAATAAGTAATTAAATTACTTGACTCCATACTGCTTAAAAGTCCAGTGCATAGTTAATATTAAACTTTTGTGATTTAGTAAAAATAAATGAACACTTAAGAAAATGTACATGTTAACATTAATTTCATGCTCAATTAGTTTCTTGAGCATGTGCAGTTGTCAGACAAATCTAACCTTCTTTTGTTGAAAAATCAAGTTTGGCAAAATATTCATTCATTCATTTTCTTTTCGGTTTAGTCCCTTTATTATTCTGGGGTCGCCACACCGGAATGAACCGCCAACCTATCCAGCACATGTTCTACGCAGCGGATGCCCTTCCAGCTGCAACCCATCTCTGGGAAACATTCATACACACTCATACACTACGGACAATTTAGCCTACCCAATTCTCCTGTACCGCATGTCTTTGGACTGTGGGGGAAACCGGAGCACACGGAGGAAACCTACGCGAATGCAGGCAGAACATGCAAACTCCACAAAGAAACGCCAACTGACCCAGCTGAGGCTCAAACCAGCGACCTTCTTGCTGTGAGGCGGCAGCACTACCCACTGCGCCACTGCGTCTCTGTTTTGCAAAATATCTAAAAAAATTAAAATTGTATAGCAAAAGATAATGCAAACACTCTCATTCATTCACTCATTTGTACCGATTTTTCGGGGCTGGGTCGCGGGGGCTGCAGTCTTAGGAGAGAACCCTACACTTCCCTCTCCCCAGACACTTCCTCCAGCTCCTCCGGGGGGGATCCAGAGGCGTTCCCAGGCCAGCCGAAAGACATAGTCCCTCCAGCATGTCCTGGGTCTTCCCCAAGGCCTCCTCGCTGTGGGACATGCCTGAAACACCTCCCCAGGTAGGCGTCCAGGAGGCATCCGAAACAGATGCCCGAGCCACCTCAACTGACTTCTCTCGATGTGGAGGAGCAGCGGCTCTACTCCAAGCTCCTCCCGGATGACAGAGCTCCTCATCCTATATGGGTGCGCCCTGCCACTCTGCGAAGGAAACTCATTTCGGCCGCTTGTATTCGAGATTTTGTCCTTTCGGTCATGACCCAAAGCTCATGACCATAGGTGAGAGTAGGAACGTAGATTGACTGGTAAATGGAGAGCTTTGCCTTTCGGCTCAGCTCCTTCTTTACCACAACGGACCGGTACATTGGCCGCATTACTGCTGCCGCTGCACTAATCCGCCTGTCAATCTCACGTTCCATTCTTCCCTCACTCATGAACAAAACCCAGAGATACTTGAACTCCTCCACCTGGGGTAAGGACTTAGATGAGATGGCAAACCACCTTTTTGCGGTAGAGCACCATGGCCTCGGACTTGGAGGTGCTGATTCTCATCCCAGCTACGTCACACTCGGCAGCAAACTGCCCCAGTGCATGCTGAAGGTCCATGTTTGATAAAGCCAACAGAACATCGTCTGCGAATAACAGAGATGAAATTCTGTGATCCCCGAACTGGACCCCGTCCAGCCCAAGCCTGCGCCTTGAAATTCTTTCCATAAAAATTATGAAAAGAATTGGTGACAAAGGGCGGCCCTGCCGGAGTCCAACATGCACTGGAAACAAGTCTGACTTATTGCCGCCAATGCAAACCAGACTCCTACTCTGTTCATACAGAGACGAGACGGCCCTCAACAGAGTGCCTCTGACCCATACTCCAAGAGCACCCTTCACAGAATGCCACAAGGAACAAGGGGGACTGGAGGGTGCGCTCCAATTATAGGGGGATCACACTCCTCAGCCTCCCGGGGAAAGTCTATGCCAGGGTACAGAAATTAATAATAATAATGGGATAGTATCCATTATACACCGTTTAAACAAGATGTTTTACAAAATCAAGAGCCCACTTAAAAATTCTCAGTTTTTCTGGGTTTACTAGAGTAATTAGGTATGTGTTTGAATAAAAGGTTTAAATTTATAATACAGAAAATTGTTATTCATTTTTAATGTAATCAATCAAGCAAGCAATTAAGTATGGTGATAACTGTCAGTTACTGTAATTGCTTACTCCTATTCACCTGTAGGGTCTTCCGTGAGGTCTCAGGTTGAAACACCAATATCACATTGCATATTGGTTTGCGCAGAAGGAAATATTAATATTCCGAATTGCATTTGACACTTAAACCAAAAACGTCTCCCCGGCCCTCCAAATTTGACTCTAATGTGTGCGCTTATGAAATCAAATGTCTTTTAGCTGCGCCCAGAATAATCTTGGGATTCTGGCTTAAAGTCATTAAGTCACTGCACGAGTCTGTGGGTTTGTGATGATTAAAGGACAGTTGACTGCATCTCGCACACACTTTCCACCTTCCACGGCCGCAATACATCATCCTAATGAACCTGTGTAGCCTGGGCACGCAGTACTTGATTAATCCACAGTCATTAAATCCAGTCTGCCGAGGACATCAGGAGAGAAGAGCATCCAGAGCTCCAGCTTCCATTAATCTGCGGGATAACTGGCCAAAAGCACAGAGCAAGAAGACATATCAAACTTGCTTCCCACACTTTTCTTCTTAAATATTTTAGAGAGTCCCACAATGGAACCGTTGTGTAGGAAAAAGTATTGAATTATTGTAACATTAAGCAAGTTAAAAGGCATAGTTCGGGTTTTGGATGGAGCTGAAATACTCGTTTGATTATTTTTAGATCTTTTTCCCAGACATTGTTGGTTAGGTTAGGTTAGACTCAGACTCAATTGTATTATCCCATTTAGGGAAAGCAAAATTGCAGCTAGGTGCCATAACAAAGGCGAAGTTCTATATATACATTACCAAAATATTATCACACAACATACAATGCATCATTTTTCAGATGCATCTCCCTCCCCGCTGGACTCGTTTAATGACCTAATGGCCTTAGGTTTTAGGTTAATGACCAGAGCAAGGCCATTAGGTTTTAGGTTAATGACCTAATGGCCTTGCTCTGTTAAACATCGTTTGGGAAATATTTAAAAAAGAAAAAAAAAATCAAAGGGGGGCTAATAATTCTGACTTCAAATGTACATATTTACATAAAATAGGTTTACATTTTTGCACGCCTTGCAAAAGATTGTGAACACTTGATTTTTAATATAATTTTTATGGTTACCTGGATAATCTAAGATATATTTTAGCTTTGTGATGGCTGTTCTTGAGTCTTTTGTTTGTACTGAACACTTAAACTGCTGCTGTGCTTCAGAAAAAATCCTCCATGTCCTGTAGAATCTTCAGTTTTGCAGCATATTTAAACACTTTCTCGCAGTAACTTTATGATTTTGAGATCTATCTTTTTCTACCATGAACACACGAGGCACTTTCAGTAAACACAACTAATAAAAAAAGGTTTAAAATCTTACTGATGTTCCAGCACAGAGTTGCCAATTTCCAGGTTTTCACTTTAAAACTAGCGCAATGGCAAGTCAAACCCAAACTGAAAATATGCCACCACCAGGGCTTGACATTAACTTTTTTGATCACCGGCCACTGTGGTTAGAAGTTTTTCAACATTGCCAACCACTCGCCATTTTCACTAGCCACAATTTTGTTGTTGGTAAAATATATTTTATGTGCATAAGTTTGACTTTGGCATGCTAAAATGACTTGATTTAGATTTTGTGTTAAGTCTATACGCCTCCTCATTCATTTCACTTTTTGTGTGTTGTGTATGACCTTGCTCAAATGGGTTGTGGTTTCATGGTGTTGCATTGCAATTAGTTCTTATTTCACATGACTTGTCAGGATTCAAAATTAAAGATTTACTACTTTCTCTGGCCACACCAAAAATAAATAAACAAATAACTAATTATTTATTAGCTACAAATTTCAAAAACTAATTAAAAAAATAAAAACAAGCGAAATATAGCTGTATACATGTGCTTTTCATTCAACAAAACCTTTCTTTAAAAAAAAAAAGACATTTTAAAAAGAATTATTGTCATGTATCTAAAAGTATGCACAGTAGTCTGTCCAAGCTAAAGGTCCCAGAACACCATATAACTATACATAAATGGGGAGTTAATCTCCTATTAAAGCAATGTTAATGTAAAGGATAATAATTAAACCATAAATAAAAAAAATAAGTAAGCAAAAGAAAGCAGGTGAAAACATACCATGTACAATAAGGATGATCATGTGCACACAGTTAACTTAATTTGTTCAAAGACTGGTTAAAGCGATAGGTTAAAGCTTACAAAAAATCTGAAGCTCTTGAAAGCAGCAGGACTGTGAGTGCACGAGCATCACTTTTTGTCCAGTTTATTTCAAAGAGAACTGATCGCACAAGTGGCGTTTGCAGGCAATGTTGCTTCATGCGCAAGATTTATAAACACTCACGCACGGATCACATCAGCAGTGCGTGCGATATTAAAGCCCTGGTCAGTTAGTGAAGGAAGCCCGCATCTCACTGTGCACGTGATCATCCTCTCATTCGATATTCACCTGCTTTCTTTTGCTTGCCTGAACAGTTATTTTGTCAGTCATGCTGCTTCTCGATTAACTACAATTTAAAATAATTTTTAACCAGACAAAGTAGCTAGTGGGAGCGGCTCTCTAACCTGCCACAACTGAAATCCACCCGCATTTGGCGGGTATTCATGTCAAGCCCTGGCCACCGCCCATTCAGAGAGTACATATTTTACATCAATGCACACATAGCTTTTTTTTAAAACAAATAATATATATTACTAATTATAAATGTTCCATTATAATAATAAAATCATCTTACCTTAAGACCAACAGTCTTCCTTCTGGAAATGACACAGTCTCTCCTGTACTTCACAAAAGTGTCCATGCTTCGTTTCATCATCCTAGCACCTTTTTTGTTCAGTTGTAGAAAGTAAATTCAGTTGAGTCAAATAGTTGAGTGCATCCATTTAAATATAATTTATGTCAGACCTTTAAACGACAGACATAAAAAGCAACCTGCAGCAATTGGTTAGAAGTAGTCCAATTCTGTGAACTTGTCAATCCTGCTTCAGAAGGAAACATGAAGCATTAAGAGCCAGGGGTGAAAACCTTTGAAATTTGAAGATCAGGGTAAATTGTAGGGATAGTTCACACAAAAATAATACATTTTCTCACTCTCAAGTTTTTCCAAACCTTTATGAGTTTTTTTTTTCTTCTGTTGAACACAAAAGTCGCCGTCAGTGGTTGCAGGTTTCCAGCTTTCTTCAAAATATCCTCTTTTGTGTTCAACAGAAGGAAGAAAATCAAACAGGTTTGGAACAATTAAAGGGGAATAAATGATGGGAGAATTTTTGGGTGAACTCTTCCTTTAATTTGTTTCCTGGCAAACAGGCAAATGTCTTCTGCTACTTCTGAAGGGCAGTATTAAATGGGAACCAATGATTTTTAAACAAAAAAAGAAAAAGATCAGTGTTTATCAATGTTTTAACATTACTTTGTAACAGATTTCACCCCCCAGCTCTTAATGCATTGTGTTTCCTTCTGGAGCATCAGTGTGTGTTTGAACTGTTTTAAATAGTTGTGGATGAGTGCCTCAATTGTCCTGATTATGAAGAGATGGATCTCAAAATCATACAGATCACATGCTTATTACAAAAAATTATACCAATCTTTGCAGAGGGTAATTTGAATACTTAATTTCACTGTTTGCTTTTTCTTGTAAATTATTTGTAAACATCTTTGATGAAAAGTATATGACTCAGGACAATACTAAATCAAAATAACAAAAAATAGCATTATAACCTAATTATTTTACAATTGTTCACATCTTCACCAATTCTGCAACAAGCTTTTGAGCAGGACTGTATACTTTCTTTGATTTCACTTGCGTATACATTAGCTTAAAGCTAGGCTACATCTGAAGGCAACATTTTACAGTTTAATAAACTATTATTTTAATAAAAAAAAAATCTATTAACTACTAACTATTATGAAAAAGAACAATAATTATTATGTAACGGTTTTATAAAAACATCACAGCATTTTATTGTTGAGACTATTTCATCTAAAAATAATCCAATCAATATATACATGTATAAACTTGATCACTACCATATAAGTGATCTTTAAAGCCATGGCACATCTAAAAGTTACAGTTTAATAAAATAGTATTCTTTTTAAATGTCACCATTTATTTTATATACAGTTAAAGTCAGAATTATTAGCCCCCCTGTTTATTTTTTCCCCCCAATTTCTGTTTAACGGAGAGAAGATCTTTTCAACACATTTCTAAACATAATAGTTTTAATTACTCATTTCTAATAACTGATTTATTTTATCTTTGTCATGATGACAGTAAATAATATTTGACTAGATATTTTTCAAGACACTTCAATACAGCTTAAAGTGACATTTAAAGGCTTAACTAGGTTAATTAGGTTAACTAGGCAGGTTAGGGTAATTAGGCAAGTTATTGTATAAAGATCATTTGTTCTGTAGAGTATCGAAAACAAAAATAGCTTAAAGGGGCTAATAATTTTGTCCCTCTCTATATATATAATAATTCTGACTTCAACTGTATAACGATTTATAATGATGTAAAGCATATTCTATATTCATTGTATTTGTATTGTTGAGACATTAGGAAAGTGAATGAAGATTTGAGGGAATATAACATAAGCATAAAGTTTCAGCATTGATAATCAGTCTAATTGTAGCTCTTCTCTTTTCCCAATGGTTCTACAAGTGCAGTATTGTAGGTGTCATAGGCAGCAGTTTTGAGGCAGAAATGTTGCACATTCCTTTTGCCTGGAAAAGGATATTAACATGATGGATTGTGGATCTTCTTGTTTTCCACAGACGAGACAGAAATTTTCCAGCCGCACATGCATTCCTAATAAAGCAGAGGATGAGCACAGATGGACTGTTTTAAATGAAGCCTCTTTCCCTCACAACAAACATGCTGAGGTTATAGGCTTGATGATCTAACCTGTTTACTGGAGTAAACACATGCACGCTTATGTCAAACTAAACCAGTTTCTCATTTGCGTTATAAACAGGAAGAGGGAAGAATTTGCAGACTTTCTTTTCTCATTTTTTCCATCACTTGATCTGTAGACCCTGCTCCATATGCGCTTAAAAATAAAGGTTCTTAATTGCCTTTTATGGTTCCATGAACAACCTTTAAAATTTGTGAAACCTTTCTATTGCACAGAAGATTGTTTACAGACATAAATATACATGTTATAATTGTATCATTTTTTTTAGTGTTTAAAATACTTCCCTTTTATAAGAACCCTTCATGAAATGTAGAGTAGCCAAGAAATGCTTCTTCGTGACGTCAATTAAAACAACAACAACAACAACAACAACAACAACAACAACAACAGCACTTAGAACTATTTGGAACATTTTTAGGAATGTGAAGCTATACAGAACCTTAGTGTTCTTGTTTAGTATTGAAATAATTAAATATATATATTTCCATATTTACTTAAATTTTATTTTCTATTATTTAATGAAATTTTATTTTATTTTATTGAATGTATTTATTTTTAAATGTTATTTATTTAAATTTTATTTACTTAAATTTATTTTAATTTAATTAATTTTAATTAATTTTATTTTATTTTATTTACTTTTATTTTATTTTATTATTTTATGTAATTTTATTTTATTTTAATATCTAATTTTAATTTATTTTTTAACTTTTTTGCATTTGTAATTGCATTACAATTTCTGACCCTTAGGCTGATTTTTATTTTTAAACCCATTTAATCAGGCACAAAACATACATGAATTATGATAAAAAATGTAAGTACATCATAATTTAGTATTTAAAAATACATATATATAGTGTAATGTAATGTGCATTTATCTATTTACATTTATGGCCACACATCCAAAGCACTTTACAATCAATATATACATTTATTCATTTAATATGATCCTTTCAAATGATAATTTTTTAACAATTCCTAAGAGGTAATGAACATGGCGTCTGCATGATTAAACTAAATCTATAATGACTGTCACTATTTCAAGTGAAAACTGAAAAATTATTGTACAATGTCAGTTCACTGCATTACAATTAGGTCTGCAAATATTCCCTTACTCTTTTGTGTTTTCTAAAGTGCTGACATTTATAACCAATCACACACATTTCTCTAGAGCTCATGAATGCAAAAGAGCAGAACCAATTTAGCAAAAGTGCATTGCTGAAGAGACTTCAGTCAAGGTCTGAAGCATTTGTCTGTTTTGACATTTCCACAAATACAAAAAAATGTTTTCATATATCTATTAATTTACAATATTAATCATTATTTCAATATCACTAATGATTTCTACCATAGTATTGCAAATTGTATAATTTATACAGCTTAAAACAGTTTGTTGATAACATTTTAAAGTATCTGATTGATTACATGAAAGTACAAGTGTACAAGTGTTACATGAAAGTAACATCTGACATGAAAGACAACATACAGTTGAAGTCTCACTTTGATTTTTTTTTTTCTTTTTTAAATATTTCCCAAATCATGTTTAACAGAGCAAGGAAATTTTGTATGTCTGATAATATTTTGTTCTTCTGCAGAAAGTCTTATTTGTCTTATTTCTGCCAGAATAAAAGCAGTTTTTAATTTTTTAAGAGCCATTTTAAGGTCATGTCTTGAAAATGTCTTGAAAAATATCTAGTCAAATATTATTTACTGTCATCATGGCAAAGATAAAATAAATCAGTTATTGAATATGAGTTAATAAAACTATTATGTTTAGAATAAATCTCTCTGTTAAACAAAAATCTGACTCTTTTTCTGACTGGTGTAATTGAGTGTGTATGTATATATAGTTGCATATTTGTACAACAACATCAATGTTTTAGTCACTTACTGCTGTGACATTGTTTTGCCCTCAAGATTATAAGCTGTTATAATTGACATAAGTGATTGTCATTAGGCAGGGGAATGTCTGTTTTTTGGCTAACGGGCAGTGGAGTGCAGAAGTGACCTCTTTAAGACTGTAGCGGGGGCTGATCAACTGTGCTTACTGTTCCCTGGGGACCAACAAAATGTGTGTGTGTGTGTGTGTGCGCAAGTTTGTGCATTCATTTGTGTATGCCAGTGCCAGTTAGAGGGTTTGGCCCAACCCGAGGAAGTGTTGATAAAAGCGACTGGCCGGAAAGCTTGTGTAAATTATTACATTCCCGTTTAGCCTTGTAAGGTTATTTTACCCTCCAGTGCAGTGCTGGACTCCACCTTCACTCTCCCGGCTTCTTCCAGAACAGGACAAACTGGTTTATATGTTGTGAGGAAACTAGTTTTGCTCTTTTGTTACATCAGAGGGTAGGCGTTATCATGCTGTTAGTATTCTCCAAATAATCATGCTTATTAATCAGTCTCTTTTAAGGCGAGATGCTGCAGTTAAAAACACATGTTTTTGGACTTGTTTGCTTTTCTTTAAGTGTTTTTTTCTCAGTCCTAATGGAACGAAAACATCCAAAAATACACTTAAAAGTATTTCTGCTATCAGAATTCAGCTATCAGTGTGGATTTTAAAACAACATATTTTTAAAAGGCTGTTTTCTCAAATGAATGTTTCTTCTTTTCCTCGTGCACTGAGCTATAAATCACGTCTTTACGTCTGTCACACAACAAAATTTCACAGATTTATTCTTATCTGTAGGTTTTTCCAGAAGGATATGTTCATAAATAATTTGCCTGATTATTTCGAACATTTTATTCAATTTACTCTTTTTTGCAATTTTTTTTTGTCTGTTTGCAATATTTTCTGAAATGTAAACTGATAAAAGAGACTCAAAATACTAAACAAAAGAACATTTTGAATGACATATTGATTAATTTTCATATTTAAACATAACTACTTGTTTAAAATAAGACATAACTACTTGTTATAAAACATATAACCTACAGTAAACACAGAATACATAAACAACAATAGAACATAAATGAAAATGGCAGGAATGTGTACAGTATAAACAGCAATGACATTCACGCTAATATTGAGATTTAGCATTCATAGGCATTATGATTAGGCTAATATAATAATAATAATTATAATTCTAACAGTAATAATAATAATAATAATAATGACAACAACAACAACAACAATAATAATATTAATAATAATAATAATAATAATAATAATAATACCAGTAGTAATAATAATGATAATACTAATAATAACTGTAATAATAATAATAATAATAATAATAATAATAATAAAAATAACAACAGTAATAATAATAATAACAGTAGTAATAATAATACTAATAATAACAGTAAATATAATATTAATAATAATAATAACAACAGTAATAATAATAATACTAATATTAATAGCAACAGTATTAATAATAATAACGGAATTAATAATAATAATAATAATAATAACAACAGTAATAATAATAATAATAATAATAATAATAATAATATCAGTAATAATAAAAAAATATAATTTTAATAACAGTAGTAATAAGAAAAATAACAGTAATAATAATAACATTATTAATAATAATAATATCAGTAATAATAATAATAATAATAATAATAATAATAATAATAATAACAGTAATAATAAAAAAATAATAATAATAACAGTAGTAATAAGAAAAATAACAGTAATAAGAGTAACATTAATAATAATAATAATAATAATAATAATAACCGTAATAATAATAATAATAATAATAATAATAATAACCCTAATACTACTACTACTACTACTAATAATAATAATAATAATAATAATAATAATAATGATAATAATAATGTTTGATGATGAGAAAAGTAACATTTTGTGATGACAAAAATGATATCAATACCAATAAAGATGGTGATAATAATAATAATAATAATAATAATAATAATAATAATAATAATAATAATAATAATAATAATGCCAAAGTTGATGGTGAGGAAACCTATATTTTGTGATGATGGCAACAGTGATATCAATACTAATAAAGATGGTGGTAATAATAATAATAAAGATGATGATTATGATAAGGATGATGATGATGATGATGTAATAACAATGATAATGATATAATGGAACATATCCAATGCACACCACATCAATCCTAGCGTTTGAGTCTGTGATCTTTTTTTTGGAACTTTTTTTTGACATGCACAACATTTTAGAATCGTTTCAGAGATTCGCCACCATTGTCTCGCCTTAAAACATGTCAAATTTTGTGCTCCCATTGTGCACTGCGACATTCCACTTACCAGAATTCCCCCAGACTCACACCACACATCGCTCGCATACTTCCTGTGTCTGAGCTGAACACAATTAGACTCTCTCGTCATGTGAAAAATTCCCAAACTCTCCAAAAAAGCGAAACTGACCAAGTCTGAAATGTCTCCGCAGAGCCTGGATGAGCTTGATGACGATGACGGAGAGGAGAAGGAGAGGAAGATGGAGGAAAACCTTACACAGCACAACACGGTCCAAAACGAGGCCTTGACCTCTGAACATGAAGCGCCTCATTCGGTACAAGTGAGTTTAAGTGTTTGTACAGGATGATCTGACTGTAGTGTTTATATTGCAGCCGCCGGTCTGTCGTACAGAGGCAGTGTTGACCAGTGAAACAAACACTATTAGACTGATAATACTGAAAGCAGAAGAGACCACACTTCCTGGTGCCTCAAGCCACTCTGCAGAGCAAGATAATATGATTTGACACTGGACTTGATAGTGTTTTGTCTTTTCTATACCTTGTGTTGCAACCCGTCTGGATGAGATGTGACAAAGGGGATCAGGACAGCATCATGTTTTTGACTTGAGCTTATAGAAGTTTAAAGTAAACCTTGAGGGGTGAGCAGAGACTATAACAAAAGAAGCAGACAGTTACTAAAGAAAGAAACAAAATACAATAATAGAATGACAATGTTAAAATAGCAGTGTACAATATTGAATACATATTAGATAGGAAATATTTGTGTTTTTGTAAATAATATTTTTTTAACTTTTCAAATTACTTTTGTTCTTCAAGGACGCATTGAGTTGCCGAATAGTGACAGTTGTTTATTAAAAAGTGTGTATACTGTACAGTTAAAGTCAGAATTATTAACCCCCATTTATTTTTTCCCCAATTTCTGTTTAATGGAAAGAAGATTTTTTTCAACACATTTCTAAACATATTTTAATAAGTCATTTCTAATAACTGATTTATTTTATCTTTGCCATGATGACAGTAAATAATATTTGACTAGATGTTTTTTAAGACACTTCTATACAGCTTAAAGTGACATTTAAAGGCTTAACTAGGTTAATTAGGTTAACTAGGCAGATTAGGGTAATTAGGCAAGTTATTGTATAATGATGGTTTGTTCTGTAGACTATAGCAAAAAATTGCTTAAAGGGGCTAATAATTTTGACCTTAAAATGGCTTTTAAAAAAATTAAAAACCGAAATAAAACAAATAAGACGTTCTCTAGAAGAAAAAATATTATCAGACATACTGTGAACATTTCCTTGCTCTGCTAAACATAATGTAGGAAATAAAAAAAATAAAAAAATGTTACAAATATTGACGAATATATAATATTATTTCTTTTCATCAGAAAATTGCATTTCCAAAATATACATTTTCACACTTCAAATAACATAACATAAGTTGACCAGCTTATGGAAATACACAATAAATAAATATATTTATATCAAACCAAGAATATGAATTAAAAATCTCTTGCAAAATGTCTGCAAGAGAAATGTTTGTGATGTATTTGTATAATACATATGTTTTACATCCATTATTAACTATTAAAAACTCTGACATCATTCATGACTTCAACTGTATATACTTAGTGAAAATTATTAAACCTCTTGTAAATTTGTTTTTCAAATATTTCCAAATTATAATTAACAGGGCAACAATTTTTTCTTCTTCTTGAGAAAGTCTTTTTTGTTTTATTTTCGCTAATTTAAATTTTTTTTAAACCATTTTAAAGTCAATATTTTTAGCCCCCTTAAGCTATATATTTTTTTCGATTGTCTATAGTCCAAACCATTGATATACAATGACTTGCCTAATTACCCTAACTTGCCTAATTAACCCAGTTAAGTCTTTAAATGGCACTTTAAGCTGAATACTTGTCATTTGAAAAATATCTGGTAAAATATTTTATATACTCATCATGGCGAAGATAATGAAATACTATTATGTTTAGAATTGTGTTGAAAAAATCTCTGTCTTAAAAAGAAATTGGGGAAAAAAATATACAGGACGGCTAATTCAGGAGGGCTAATAATTCTGACTTCAACTGTGTATATTCATAGTAATAATAATGATGCAAAATGTTTCTTGATATCAGCACATTATGATGAATTCTGAGGAATCTTGTGTCACTTAACTAATGTCTTGTAAAAAAACAAATCAGCTTGTATTAATTTAAAAATATATTGGAATAGAGAATTATTTATAAGTATAACAGTATTTCAAAATGATACTGGTTTGCAGTATTTTTTAAAGCACATTTATGAAAGAACCTTCCAAATTCCAAATGATTAAACATCAGTGTATATTAAAAAGTTTTTAAGCAATATTTTACATAATTTTTCTCCTTTTAAAAAAGACTTTTAACCACTTGGTTTTAGATTTTCATATTTCACTATGTCCTAGATACTAGGTGGTTGGAAAGAATGAAATAAAAGATAAAAACATAAAATCCTAGGTCCAAACCAGTTTACTGATTGGCAGACAAATAATTATTAGGAACTGGAAATCAGAAGATGCCTCTTCCCTTCAAGAATGTACAGTAGAACTTGCTAGAGTGGGTGCATTTGAAAAAAAAAAAAGTCTTATAATGCAAATGGACAAGCTAAACCTATGCTATAAAAAATGGTCCATGTACTTAACCTGTTAGGAAATGGACCAGTAATAATAATAAATGCTTAATAATAATAAACCTATGCTATAAAAAATGGTCCAAGTACTTAACCTGTTAGGAAATGGACCAGTAATAATAATAAATGCTTAATATTAATAAACCTATGCTATAAAAAATGGTCCAAGTACATAACCTGTTTGAAAATGGACCAGTAATAATAATAAATGCTTAATATTAATAAACCTATAAAAAATGGTCCAAGTACATAACCTGTTTGAAAATGGACCAGTAATAATAATAAATGCTTAATAATAATAAACCTATGCTATAAAAAATGGTCCAAGTACTTAACCTGTTTGAAAATGGACCAGTAATAATAATAAATGCTTAATAATAATAAACCTATGCTATAAAAAATGGTCCAAGTACTTAACCTGTTTGAAAATGGACCAGTAATAATAATAAATGCTTAATAATAATAAACCTATGCTATAAAAAATGGTCCAAGTACTTAACCTGTTTGAAAATGGACCAGTAATAATAATAAATGCTTAATATCAATAAACCTATGCTATAAAAAATGGTCCAAGTACTTAACCTGTTTGAAAATGGACCAGTAATAATAATAAATGCTTAATAATAATAAACCTATGCTATAAAAAATGGTCCAAGTACTTAACCTGTTTGAAAATGGACCAGTAATAATAATAAATGCTTAATAATAATAAACCTATGCTATAAAAAATGGTCCAAGTACTTAACCTGTTTGAAAATGGACCAGTAATAATAATAAATGCTTAATAATAATAAACCTATGCTATAAAAATGGTCCAAGTACTTAACCTGTTTGAAAATGGACCAGTAATAATAATAAATGCTTAATATCAATAAACCTATGCTATAAAAAATGGTCCAAGTACTTAACCTGTTTGAAAATGGACCAGTAATAATAATAAATGCTTAATAATAATAAACCTATGCTATAAAAAATGGTCCAAGTACTTAACCTGTTTGAAAATGGACCAGTAATAATAATAAATGCTTAATAATAATAAACCTATGCTATAAAAAATGGTCCAAGTACTTAACCTGTTTGAAAATGGACCAGTAATAATAATAAATGCTTAATAATAATAAACCTATGCTATAAAAATGGTCCAAGTACTTAACCTGTTTGAAAATGGACCAGTAATAATAATAAATGCTTAATATCAATAAACCTATGCTATAAAAAATGGTCCAAGTACTTAACCTGTTTGAAAATGGACCAGTAATAATAATAAATGCTTAATAATAATAAACCTATGCTATAAAAAATGGTCCAAGTACTTAACCTGTTTGAAAATGGACCAGTAATAATAATAAATGCTCAATAATAATAAACCTATGCTATAAAAAATGGTCCAAGTACTTAACCTGTTTAAAAATGGACCAGTAATAATAATAAATGCTTAATATTAATAAACCTATGCTATAAAAAATGGTCCAAGTACTTAACCTGTTTGAAAATGGACCAGTAATAATAAATGCTTAATAATAATAAACCTATGCTATAAAAAATGGTCCAAGTACTTAACCTGTTTGAAGATGGACCAGTAATAATAATAAATGCTTAATAGTAATAAACCTATGCTATAAAAAATGGTCCAAGTACTTAACCTGTTTGAAAATGGACCAGTAATAATAATAAATGCTTAATAATAATAAACCTATGCTATAAAAATGGTCCAAGTACTTAACCTGTTTGAAAATGGACCAGTAATAATAATAAATGCTTAATATCAATAAACCTATGCTATAAAAAATGGTCCAAGTACTTAACCTGTTTGAAAATGGACCAGTAATAATAATAAATGCTTAATAATAATAAACCTATGCTATAAAAAATGGTCCAAGTACTTAACCTGTTTGAAAATGGACCAGTAATAATAATAAATGCTTAATAATAATAAACCTATGCTATAAAAATGGTCCAAGTACTTAACCTGTTTGAAAATGGACCAGTAATAATAATAAATGCTTAATAATAATACACCTATGCTATAAAAAATGGTCCAAGTACTTAACCTGCTTGAAAATGGACCAGTATTAATAATAAATGCTTAATAATAATAAACCTATGCTATAAAAATGGTCCAAGTACTTAACCTGTTTGAAAATGGACCAGTAAAAATAATAAATGCTTAATAATAATAAACCTATGCTATAAAAATGGTCCAAGTACTTAACCTGTTAGAAAATGGACCAGTAATAATAATAAATGCTTAATAATAATAAACCTATGCTATAAAAAATGGTCCAAGTACTTAACCTGCTTGAAAATGGACCAGTATTAATAATAAATGCTTAATAATAATAAACCTATGCTATAAAAAATGGTCCATGTACTTAACCTGTTTGGAAATGGAGCAGTAATAAATGTGTGAGAAATATACTGATTGTGACAGTATAAATGTGATATGTTACTGACTGAACTTAGTTATTCCTTTATTTTTTTTTGTTTGTATTTTATTTAAATTTTCTCTTCATTATATAAAGGTTGAGGCTTTAACTGTATTTAATTATTTGCCAAGTCGGGACCTTAAAGTCATAGTTAGGGATTAGTTTGGGTTGGGTTTGTTAATAGGGTAAAATGTTGATTCTTTACAGAGTTGTATTCTGAATTCCATTGTGAAATTTGCCTGAGAATCAATAAAACTGTTACCCCCGGTTTCAAAAACAAGGTTTAAGGCTAGTCATGGATTAAATTGCATGTTTGAGCTGTCTCAACTGAAAATAACTTGCAGTGAGAGGTCTAAAAACATGTCAGTGTCATTTTTTGTCTCCAGGTGCACACCAGTAATGTATTTTTCTAAGGCCATTTTTATAAATGTGGCTTAAATAGCCTAATTTAACTAAGGTCTAGTCCTGGCTTAAGCTAAGCCCTGTTTGTGAAACTGGGCCTTAATCTCTGAAAAAGACTTTTAACCAAATTATATTTACAAAAATACCTTCATTTATATTAAAATAAATGTTTCAAATGTTATCTTAATTTCTAAAGTATGCCAGCTTTTTTGTTTAGCTTTATTTTTTAATTACCCTAACATAGCTTACTTGTATGTGATGTTTTGAAGAAAGTTGCAGTATTTTTTGTTCTGTTTAGTGGACTTATATACTGACCCAGGGCTGAAAAAGACATCATAAGATACTCCACAGAACACTTTATTCCAGATTTTATAAAGTTGAATGAAGGCTTTACATGAGGAACAGCTCAAACTTCAAATCATTATTGAGATCAAGTCCTGCTTACAGTTGTAATTTTCAGAGGCTCACTGAAGGATGAGGAGTGCTAACTGCGAATGCTGGAGCTTCGAGAACATCATGACATGTTTTTTCAAAATAATGCATTGTTTTATTATAATTAATTTCCTCCTTTTGAGTGGTTGATTCCATGTAGCTTTGGGTAGTTGGATGCATAAACTATTAGTATATGATTTCCGACACTATAATCACATTGACTTTATGTGTGTGTGTGTGAGTGCATGTCATCTATTACTTTCCCTGAAAGATCATCGCTAAATACTCAGTTAGAATTTCAAACCTATCATTGCACAATTTGAAAGGACTTTTAGTTGTTTGTGACTGGAGGCATCGTGAAAAGAGCTTCTCTGAAAAGCCATCAAAATGTGCTTCAGTACGATTCATAATTACATTTAAATGAAGAAATGTATTGTTGTTAGAGTAGATACACATGTTTCTGCTGATCCTCGTCATGTTCAGTTGTAAATGCCAACCCTCAGTGCTCCAGATGTTGGCATCTGCTCGCATTGGACCGTGGATGTTATACAACAGACTGTTCTGGTACTCTTTTTCCATTGGCCATGAGCGCTATTCAAAATGAGAAATTTTATTTGAAACATCAGTTTGGCCACAGCCATATCACCCTGCAGCCCAAGACTGGTCAGTACCAGGATGGGAGACCACATGGGAAAACTAGGTTGCTGTTGGAAGTGGTGTTAGTGAGGCCAGCAGGGGGCGCTTAACCTGTGGTCTGTTTGAGTACTAATGCCCCAGTATAGTGAAGGGGACAACATACTGTCAGTGTGCGCTGTCTTTTGGATGAGACGTTAAACCGAGGTCCGAGGTCATTAAAATCCCATGGCCCTTCTTGTAAAGGGTAGGGGTGTAATCCCGGTGTTCTGGCCAAATTCCCTCCATCGGCCCTAACCCATCATGGCCTCCTCTTCTACACTTGGGTGTATGGCCATACACGATAAATGCGCTATATAAATACACATTACTCTCTTACAGTTATTTAATATATATACAGAATGCTCTGACCTGACACCCACATTCAACCTTATGACAGATAAATGAGTGACAGCGCAAATACCATAATATTTTGGACTGAGAGCCCATAACATACATTTAATAATGCATAATATTTTTATGAAAACAATTATGATAAATGTTTTGCTGCTCCAGAAAATAAAGTTAACCTCAAGAGTCTAATTTTTTTAGTCTTGTGATGTATTCATTCATTCATTCATTCATTCATTCATTCATTCATTCATTCATTTTCCTCAGCTTAGTCTCTTTTTTCATGAGTGATATGAACCGTCAACTTATCCAGCATATGTTTTACACAGCTCTGAAGTGCTGTATTGTATGTTTGCTAGTTTTCTCCCGACAATGTTGACGTGATGTTGAAGTTCTGCACCATCTAAGGCACCTGCGGTAGAACCCAAAAGGCAGAGGAAGATGCTAACCATCACACAAAAAGTTGATCTTCTGGACATGCTAAAGGAAGGTAGAAGTTACGTGCATGTAGGGCGTAGTGCTATTCAGAATCTCATATATCAGACATATATTCAGAACCTATAATTGATCAAATTTTTTCAGGACAATTTTTTCAACTACTTTCCCTACGTGTCACATGACCCTGCTCTGTTAAAGGCCGTGGCTGATTTCTGCTTCTGCGGCCACTTTGCAGCCACATCTGATCACTGGTCAAGTAGGAAGATTCTTGAGCCTTACTTTGCTCTACATTGATGATGATTAGATGTTGCGCCAGAGACGGCATATAAAACTTGTCAGTGAACTATGAGGGCAAAGATATTAAATAAATTAATCATTGATTAATCGTAATCGAGTTAAAATGCTCAATTAATCAAGATTTTTATTTTAGGCCAAATCACCCACAACTAGTAGGGTGCCATTATGTAATACATAAATGGTTTGATCTTTAGTTTCATTCTATAATACTGGACTCATTTTTCTACGAAGGTTTGAACTTTGAGAGTGTTTAAACAAGAGAGAAAAGTGTGAACATGTTAATGCCTTTGTGAGAAAAGTGTATAGTGAGGTGTTTATTACCTTAAAACACCTATAATAATTGTAAAAAATAAAGCTGGCTACTTTGCAGATTTCATCTATTGCAGGTTATTTTTAGAACGTAACTTCCTCTAATAACGAGGGACCACTATACTCACACAACACTGCACTGGACACTGAACACTACACCACTGGATATAAGAGCAATTTTTAAAATTGCACATAACTGACATACCGGAGCGGTAATCTAACTATACATATACTGTAAATAGGTAACTATACACCTAACCTAAGATAAACTATACAAGTACTTAAATGTAAAACAGAAACAATATTTAGCAAAAAAGGTGTGTAGGTAGGTGTATTCTCAAGTAAACACGGTTTACCTTTACCATTTTTTTTTTTACTGCATTTGAAGTAACTTCATGTAAAATCATGATACATCAAAAAACGAGCTGACCTACAATGCATTTTTTTTTTGGTGAGCATAATTGTTCTGTTGTCACTCCATGAGACCGTTGCTTGTGTGGTGTTACATAATGAGACCAACATCCAGAAGCGTTTCAGAGTGTTCCCTCTTATTACAAGTGACGACAAAGATAACATTATATTTGTGCTTTTCTACACATCACGATGGCAGATCTTTGTCAGACACGTGACAGCAGACCATCTCAAAATGTGCAGATTTTTCCCTGCTGCATTCATCAGTTGTTTGGAATGGCTTTTGTGGAACACCATGCCATATTTCATTGCTCTCTGACCTCCCACTAGACACGGTCGTAAACTACGAGCTGTCTTCAGTATTAATGCCATGCCTGACAGCTCTCAGGTTCACCGATTACAGGGTCGAATGCACACGATGCGTCTCTGGATATTCACTATACAGTCTGTTCAAGGCTGCTGGTAATTAAGGATGCAGTAAATTCAAATATCATAGCTTTATGAGTACAATTCCTAGATATTTTACACCAGGACAAGCTTTTGCCTTCTGGTTCCACGTGTGTGTCTCTCCGACATAGTCCTGATCAGCTCAAGGCCTCCATCTGCTTCTGTTTAGTTGTGCTTTACCTTTTTTTCTGCCAAACAAGGAAAACACAAAGTGATACCGGAGAACCGCTAGAACTCGCAGAACCGTTCGGAACATTCCACAGGATCATCTTGCTCCAGTGTGGCGCCAGTTCATAGTTGGAAAAACTCAGCTCCATCTGGGCTTTGTGTAGCCGTCTTCTCATATTTTGAAGCTTTGCCTCCAAACTCAGTAAGCTCCCTACCTAGAAATAATTCAGTCGGGCACTTTTCCACATTATTCATTTTGCAGAAAGGTACAGATTTATTTCAGATTCTTTCTCAGGAACCAGTGATCTGAATAGCTTGACAGCATTTTGAGGCAGCAAGCAATACATGAGTATGGCATTCAGAACACAGTCTTGGCATCACAGCACAGTATGTCCATAACTTGAATGATCTAAATTGCTGTCTATGCAGCACACCGTAGCTACAGTAATATTCAGGCATGAAACTTATGGGCCAAATTTTTGTATAGTCATCATTTTCAAAAGGATTAAGTTTCATATGCACAATTAAAAAAAAAAAATCCAACATTGGACATAATGGATGGCTCATTACAGAAAAGATCATCACAGAGAGGCACTAAATAACTTTGAAGAACCTTCTCATTTACTGCTGGTTGCTAGTGGAATGGCCTGTCAAACCAGATCTTTAGATCCTGTAGTTATTTAGCAGATGCTTTTATCCAAAGTCACTTACAATGAGGAAAGAATCAAATCAGTTCATCGTAAAGAGAAAGCTCTCTCGTCAAGAGCTACAAAAATTGCAGTACAGTAGGCAAGGAATAAGAGATTTATTTAAGTCAAGTGCTCACAGAAAAGATGTATTTTAGGTGCTATTGTTCATTGCCAGCGATTCAACAATCCAATTGAAATTGGCAAGATCATTCCACCAATGAGGAACATTAAATGAAAAGGTTCTGGAAAGTGATTTAGAGCCTCTCTGTGATGGTACCGCAAAGTGGTGGTCACTTACCGAACAAAGCGTTCTGGAGTGGGTGTAACGGATCACAAATCTCACACTACGGTTTTTGAGTCATCAGGTTTTTTCGGATCAGCAAAAAAGGGAGGAGACAAATGTCATTTGCTTTTCATTTATACAAAAATATTACTGCAAATAAAATTGGTTTTAACAAACTGAACGTAGAACGTGTACTTTTAATAAAAATAAAAATCAAGAAAGATCCAGCTGAAAAAAGAAAAATATTCAATACAAAAAATGGTCTTTGCTACTGTTGCTGATAATGCTAAATATAGGAATCTAACATTTTGTGCAACATATATTTATTTTCAATTAATGATTCAACAATTCACACATAAAACTTCATGTTTCATTATAGGTGGATCATTTTTGAAAACCTATTCAGTGACATTTTGATGGTTGTCTGTTGCCACCTATTGGTTACACTATGTAATTGCTACAACATTCACCAGCGTCAGGTTCCATTAAACGGTGATTTTAATCTTTACCATAAACATCAGTGTTTATATCTGAACTATAAACTGTTCTCCCAGTACTTCTGTGTTATTTAATTGTTTGTAACTGAAAAAGTGTAAAAACTGAATCTCTCTCGATCAAGCACAGATTTGAATGCAGCGCTTTGAAGGATTAATAAACATATGCAAATCATTATCATTTATCATTCATGTAGTGGGTTTGAATTGAGATCCTGATCTTTTAATGATTAATTGTGCAGCTTTACACTGAATGTATTAATGCAGGCTAAACAAGCAGTGACAGAAAACACCTTTAATTAATAACCTAAGAAAGCATTTAGGTCCCACCACAACTTTTTCCGTCATCATTATATTTTAAAGGGAAGCCAAAATGCTTTCATACACATGATTTGAATGACGTGGAAGGCGATCTCTCTGTGATTATTATAAATGTTGGATTAACCTACAAGTTCAACAAAAGTTACAGATCACAAATCAATCTTGGTTCGTTACACCCCTAGTGCAGAGACTGTGGCCATTTTGTTTGCAAGCATTAGAGTTTTGAATTTATTACAAGTGTCAACTGTTTGCCAGTGCAGGGAGATAAAGAGATGTGTGACTTGGGCTTGTTGAAGTCCAGACGAGTTGCAGCATTTTGGATTATTTGGAGAGCTTTCAATTAGGAGAGCACTACAGTAGTCCAGTCTAGAAATAACAAGAGATTGAACCAGAAGCTGTGCTGACTCCTCAGTTTGACCTTTCTGCTGTTGTAAAGTGCAAACCTGTTTGATCATGCTGTTTTTGCAATGTGGTCTTTGAAGATTGAATTGAAAATTAAAAGATCACGCCTAGATTCCTGTTTAATTTGGAAAGGATAATTGTAGATCCAGAAGTTATGATGTATAGTCTGAGTTGCAGGGAGGACAAGACGTTTGTTTTTAGCCAGATAAAGCTAGGTGCTGATTTTTGCCATGCAAGCCGAGATGTCCGTGCAGCCAGTGTGAGATTCATGTAGTTACTGTTGGATCATCTCTATGAAATGAGAGCTAGAGCAGCGTGTCTTCAGCATAGCAATGGATTGGAAAAGCCATGTTCTGGAATGATGGAACTCAGCAATATGGTGTAAATAGAGAAGAGAAGGGGTCCCAGAACTGATCCCTAAGTAACCCCCGTGACCAGCTGATGTGCTTTAGATACCTCTCCACTCCAGACAACACTGAAAGACCTACCGGTAAGGTATGGCTCAAACCAGCGGAGCGAGGCTCCAGTAATATCCATTGATGAGAGGGTGGATAGGAGAATCAGAGGATTTTCTATATCAAAGGCAGCAGACAGGACCAGTAGAACTGATGATTTGGAACCAGCTTTAGCAATCCAAAGGGCTTCAGTGACTGACAGTAGTGCAGTCTCAATGGAATGGCCACTTTTGAAGCTTGATTGGTTAGCATCCAGCAGGTTGTTCTGTAAAAGAAATGTCGAAACTTGGTTGAAGACCATATATATATCAAAAATTTTTGCTTTGAATGGGAGGAGAGAAAACGGTCACACTTTATTTTGATGGTCCGTTTGTTGAATTTAAGTTACATTGCAACTAATTCTCATTAGATTATAAGTAGACTGTTAGGTTATGGTTAGTGTAAATTGACATGTACTTGCAAAGTTTCTTATAGTCAGTTAAATGTCTGTCGAAGGAGCAGTATCAACAGTTATAAAGCAGACAGTCTACAAATACTCAAATACACCATCAAAATATAGTGTTATCAAGAAAACACCAGACCCCTGGCATTAAAGGAATAGTTAACCCAAAAAATGCAAATGCACGCTATTTACTCACCCTCAAGTGGTTTCTTTTTTGTGTTAAACACAAAGGAAGATATTTTGAAGAAAGATGAAAACCCACAAACATATAAATATATTGTAAATATATAAAGCAAAAATATCATGTAAATATATATTTACAGTACAGTATGGTTGGGACAAAACAAAATGTGAGAAAATTAAGCTGGCAGAGAGGACGTAGGTGGTGCTGAAGTAAAGAAAATTGCAAAACCCAAACTTCCTGAAAAGTTTTCTAATCAAAAATAAACAAACACGTGAAGAGGCCTTCTGCGTATCCTAACCATTCTACTCTGTCTAGCAAACAGTAGAAAGCGGTGGCACTTGTCTTTAATCTAATGTACTATACAAAGAGCAATCCTACATGCTGCAATGTATGCTATGTGACGTTTATACTGTACACTTTGTCTGAGCCTTGTAAATAAATATAGTAGATGGAATGGATAATGTAAATGTTAGATAGAGAGGATGACAGAACGTGAACACACAATGAAAACAAACAAAGAACTGAATATACGGTTAGACAGGGTTTTGTTAAGTAAGCTGCAACATAACACAACAAGGGGGTACAAAGGTGGGCCGGAGAGTGGTCTGATGCTCTCATTTATCTTAGAGGGGTTTGCCTATTGGTGATAGTGAATGATTGACAGTTGAATGGACCAATGACCTGAACCTAAGAAAGTAAAAGCAGAGAGAGACACCCATAACCACTGACATCCATCTGAAAAACAAATACTATGGAATCCAATGGTTACAGGTTTCCAGCTTTCTTCAGAATATTTTCTTTTGTGTTCAACAGAAGAGAGAAACTCGGAAGGTTTGGAGCAAGTGAGGGGTGAATAAATGATGACAGAATTGACATTTTTGGGTGAACTATCCTTTTAATTAAGAGACAGCCGACAACACTGTGCTGTTTACTGCATCTAACTTAAATAAAAAAACAAACAAACAAACAAACAAACAAACTCTAAGCTGTTAATTTTCCTTAAGTCCTTCCTGTTGTAGTTTTGCTAATCTAAATGATGTCAAATCATAATTGAATTAAACTGACAGCTTTTATATCTCAGTAAAAAGTGGAGCATTAGAGTTGTGCTCAGACCACAAAATTGAGAAGAGCAGCTCCGACTGGAGGACAATGACTTTGTCAAACTTTATCGTGTGGTCTATTATGGTTCAGTTCATGCTACAGGGTGTCACCAAAAAAAAAAGTCCTGTAAATGTATAGACTTTTAGTTGTAAATGTTGTCACTGATGAAATGTATCCAAATGTGTGTGAACTGAATCATTTTTATGACCTAAATATAAGAGTGAGAACATTAATCTCCTACTGTGTGATTGTGGCAAATATGTCAAATATTTTTGGACCTTGATTAGGACATTACATTATCGGACACGCAAGTGGAAATCTTACTAGGGTTTAAGACGCATTAGTTGCATGACTATATGGGGTTAATTTAGAGTCTTAAAGTGTTGATACTCATTTGCATTTTTAATTAGCACTTCTGGTATGAAGACAGTGGATGCTCTGGGTGGGATTTCCCATGCGTCACCAAAACTGACCCCAGCAAGAAGAACGACAAGATAGTGGCAGTGTAATTTTCACCTGACAAAGGCGCCTGTTAATGATGTGATGGAGAAAAGGCACATTTGCATAGTGCAATTAAATGCCGTTTCCTTTTAAAACGTTGCCTAACCGCTGGAATTCTCAGCCTTTGCTTTCTATTTTTGACATTTTATTTAATTATATTTTTGGAGCATAAACTAAGGGCTTTCAGCGTTTGCATTCAATCTTATGAAGGCAGTGCGGGTAAATATGAAATGTGCATGGGCCAGCCGGCTTTTCTCCGGCAGGATTTGAATGTTTATGGCATACAGCAAGATTTAGGGCACACGAGCGCAGCTTCAGAATGCCAGAGCAGGCCTGTGCTGGACTTTATTACACTGGACTTGTGAGATCCTGCGATTTTACCTTTTAAATTAGCTGTCAAAATCACAAAGGCCGTCAGATGGCAAACAGCTATGAATTTCCTTTTTAAGCAATGTGCAGTTTATCAGAAAAGAAATTGGGCTGAATACAATGAATATATTTGCTTTCTCCATCTCAGTCTCCCAGTCTTTCTCTCTCTCTCTCTCTCTCTCTCTCTCTCTCTCTCTCTCTCTCTCTGCTTAGACTTTATCTTCTGTTTCTTTGCTCCCAAGTTTTCATGTCTCCAAAATATTTTTCACAGCGTTTATGGGTTTCAGCTTTGACAATTATGCAATGGCTATATTAATTTATCATCACCCAATTACCATTACACAGTATTCAATTCATCTTTCAATTCATCTTCATTTGTATAGCGCTTATACAATGTAGATTGTGTCAAAGCAGCTTCACATGGAAGATTATAGTGAATTGAAACAGTGTCAGTTCAATTTTCAGAGATTAAGTTCAGGTTAGTTTAGCTCAGTTCAGTGTGGGTTAATAATCACTACTGGGAGTCCAAACACTGAAGAGCAAATCCATCGATGCGCAGCTCTACAGATCCCGAACCATGCAAGCCAGTGGCGACAGCGGCGAGGAAAAAACTTCACCAATTGGCGAAAGCGAAGATTTAAAAAACCTCGAGAGAAACCAGGCTCAGTTGGGCATGACCATTTCCCCTATGGCCAAACGTCTTGTGCAGAGCTGCAGTCTAGGCGCAGCACGGTGGACCTCGGCGAAGACTCGTCTGTCCTTGGAGCATCACAGGAATCAGTTTCATGCTCTCACTCCACGATGACCACCACAGCAGGATACGGCCTGGTCCAGAAAACCTTGGGATCATCTCGTCGCTGGTCTTGGATCGCATCAGTGGCGCTGCATAGTCTGAGGGCCTCAAGATGAGTACCCCCAGGTGGAAATACAGAATAAGGAGAATAATTAGCGTAGCTGTTGTTCATAGTGTATAAAAACAAGAAGCAAAATGCTGCGTGGGGCACATCATGCATCATACCGCTATGTACTGTAATGCATTGAGTGTATGCTTTGCTAAAAAGATAGGTCTTTAATCTAGTTTTGAAGAGTGAGAGTGTGTCTGAGCCTCGGACATTATCAGGAAGGCTATTCCAGAGTTTAGGGGCCATAAATGAGAAGGCTCGACCTCCTTTACTTGATTAAAAGGTCATAAGAAGTCAACAGTGTTCATTCACAAGCCATTTGACTTCAATGATGTAATGAATTTGTGAGTGTATAAGAGTAACAGCTTAAGAAATTTAAATATGAGATGGTGGGTTAGGGTGGGAGGGTAGGGTTTTGAATGGGACTTGCTTTTAATTATGAAACTGAAAATTGCACTACATTAGACTTCTCATTGACACAGTTTGAGGCAAGGCAAGTTTATTTATATAACTCATTTCATACACAATGGTAATTCAAAGTGCTTTACATAAACACGAATAAAAGAAACAAGAAAATAAAAATAATTAAAAGAATTTAAAATGATTAAAAACAGATTAAAAAGTGTTAAAACAGGTCATAAAAGAATGAAAAAGAAAAGAAAAACATAATTGTGCGATTCGTGGGCCATAGCCCAGTGCTCATTCAGTAAAGGCACAGCTAAACAGATGTGTTTTCAGTCTTGATTTGAATGTGCCTAATGTTGGAGCACATCTGATCATTTCTGGAAGCTGATTCCAGCAGATTATGGTTGACCTCAGTGGCTACTCTTCGTGATTTTAAACATGTTGATTAAAGTAGGAATGCATATTGTGGCATTATTGGTTTTTGGCCGAAAGAGAATATGGTCAGCATAGTTCAAACCACCAAAAAAAGTTATCTGTTAAGCATTATTTGTTATGGCATAGATGACGAAAATATGTGGGCTAGAGAAAGTAATTTATAAATGAGAAGAAATACTGTGAAGACAATCATGCAGGATGAATCATTCTCAATCAGAGCAGCAACAGATTGTAAGAGCATATGTTTGGACCGATTTTGAAGGTAGAATGCGGCATTGCTTTGAACCGTTTTGTGAGGCTTAGGCTGTGCATTTGATTGAAACTTGCAGGCTACATTGCTCGGAGGTTTAATTTCTCAGCAACCGCAATCTAGATTCACAACAAGAATAGGCTCGGGCCTTTTTTGATTATGCTTTATTATGGTTAAAATTGCATATTTCCCCATCTTTTTCCTTGATCTTTGTGTATTTAATGAGATGATGATATCATAGTGGTGGTGCAGATTTAGATTACCGTCATGTTGCTTCAGCCACATAATATTTGGAGGGGGTTGGAGGCAATAAGAGAAACAATTAGTTTATTGTAATGGAAAACAGGAGCACGCACTCAGACACAAATAAAAATAATGAGATATCCGAGTATCTGTGTTGTGGTGAATATGAAATCTAGAAACTAGTTGTACCTAACTAAACATGGCACTCCTAAAACATAATGGTGTGAAAGTGTTAACAGTTGGATATCAGTCCTGAGAAAGAGTCTGAGAATACTAAACGTAACCTGTAGGTCATGGCAATGATGGAAGATGTTTTGATGCATTCTGTGGAGCAAAGAAACACAATCATAAGGGTCAGTTTAGTGTGAGTTACAGCGACTCCGTCTATTGCTATATATTTACTTAGTTTGATTGATCGTTTATATCAGAGAAAGGGGCGTATGATTGGAGTGAGTCACAGCGTTCAAAGGCCAATAGAACCAAGCGAGAGGCTGTTGTGTGTGGGCTTGTCTACATGTTTATCCTTATGTACTGTATTTATGCCTGTCTGTCTGTTTTTCCACTGAAGCCTAATTTCTCATTCTCATGTCTTTATTTTTGTTCTTTTTTTTTTTTTTGCAGGACACTCCAAGATCCAGAAGTCATAAGAGGTGAGTGTGACTGAATGTAATATCTGTCAGCAGTTGAGATGCATTTATTTGCAGAGATCGGTTTTAGCCATTGACCGCAGCTCTTGAGCATTCAGTCATCTGGTGGCTTCTGTCAAATTCCAAGAAAGTGTCCCGGCTTGAAAATTTGCCTTAGCAAAATAGCCAAGAAAGAAGCATCTCGTCAGAAGAAAGATTTAAAGCCTGCGAAAGGACAGGCCGGCTTAACTGGACTCATTTTCAGAGCCATTGTAAGACCGCCAGGAGCTTTGGTCCTCTCAGTTGGCAGCGCAGTCAGGCCTGAATTAGTTTCCACTTGAAGGATACAAGTGGACTGTTTGTATCAAGCTGAGCGGACAAATTTAAAAGGAAAGTTATAGGAAGTGAAAAGTTTGAGCCTATAGTTTCTCCCCCGATTCCTCACCCCAAAGCAAACAGTGCGCGAGCCTGACAAAGAAACATCCAGCGTGACTCTGTGTCACCTCTCACGTAAACATTTCCTGTCTCCACAATGGCTGTTTTTCTTAAACGCTTCCAAATGTCACATAAATTTGACACAGCAATTGAGATGAGATTGATGATCCAATTGTATTTTTGAAGGTATTTGTTGTAAAGATTGTTTTAAAGCCATTCAGAAAAGCCTTTGCCGAAGTACACTGTAAAAATATTAACAATGGCATGGCAGTATGGTAGCAAGGATTTGGAACACCTCAACAAGTATCACACCTTGGATACTAGACATCACATAAAATAAGTAAAAATCACATTGAAATGTTGACTTGTGGAAGGCATTTCAGTGATAAATGTATCCAGTAACTTTGGATTAGTGAAATGAAAATCAGAGCTCCCAGTTTGTTAACAGCTGAGCTGCATCTGAAATGGTATGTGCTGGTGAGAACGTTTTAGGGGTGTAACGGATCACGGTTGATCTGTGATTCATATGGATCACAACCCACGGTTCGCAACACGTGACCCGTGGATTGATGCATTTTTTTTTTTAAACTTTTGTTTTTTAAACAATCACAGAGAAAGATTACCTCTCGCATCATTTAAATCACTGTTCAATGTACTGAATAAAAGCATTTAGGCTTTCCTGTAAAATATAATGATGACGAGAGAAGTTGTGGTGGGTTTTTCGGGATGTGGAGGATTTCTTAGGTTATTAAAGGTGTTTTCTGTCACAACTTGTTTAGCCTGCATTAATGCATTCATTGTAAGCTACTAGGGCTGTGCAAAAATATTGATACATCTAACTATCGCGATAATTTCTTTTACGATAGTGTATCGATAGTCCAACCTCAAGTATCGATTCAAGTTGTGCCAAATTACCTCCTCCTCCGCTCCTGTAGATGTCGCTAACTCGCAATTAACAAAACACTAAGTAGTACGGTATCAGAAGCAAGCAAGAGTGATCATGGCATAAAATATAAAGGTGCCTCCAGCTTTTAGAGCTTATGTGTGGCTGCACTTTGGTTTTAAGGCTATTAGGGTTGGGTCGATGGCCTATAGACATCATGATGCTGAGGCGGCATCACTGATCCTCCGCACCGACTCCGTTGCAAACCCGCTCGTGAAAAACACACACTCAGGCCCCGTTTACACTGATACAGCTTAGTTTTAAAATGTCATTTTAGAACGGAAATGATCCACATCCAAACTGGCATTTCATCTGGCATTTCTGAACAGCCCTCCGTCTGCTGAAAACGCACATCACGTGACTACACACACACACACGCGCGCACACTGTCATGCGCTCGTCTGAGCTCCAGAGAACAGTGTACGAACTGTATATTTTATAGTCATTGGTACGGACAGTTTATCAAGGATGTACCGCTGGATCGCATCTCACTATAAGTTAGTTGTTAAACGTGATATTTAATTAATGTTGTCTCTATCTAACGACTCTTCTGTCTTTTGATTCTCTCAGGTAACGTGTCACAGCATCAGTACACTGCTTCAGTCTTTCGCTTTCACGCTTGTACTTAGTAATTTTAGTGAAAACCTCAGATAGTGTTGGTTGGTTGGTTCCTGTTGTTTGTGCACTTTTTTTACCAAGCAAGTGTGTGGACGCCACAAAAGCACAGTTCACTCTGCCTAGTCATGCCAGAGTCCCGCGGAAAAAAAAAGTGATTGACAGGTGGTAATTTGTGTGTAACTTATCTTTATTTATGTATTTATTTATTTAGGCTACACGGGTCAGGTAGTTGAAACAGTAGGCTACAAATAATGAATTAGTTATGAATTTATTAATTATTCATAAATAATTAATTCACCTCCCCCTATAGGCCGTCACACACCGGATGCGCCGCTCAGCGCCACGACACGGCGCGCACATGACAGTTGAAAGTATCGCACACCAGACGCGCACATTTGCAGGCTATTTAAAACGAAACTAATCAGATGGTGCTCTGTGGCGTGACAGAAATATGAACAGTGTCCCGACTTGCGGCGCCGGTGTGTGTACTCTGATTGAGATCTATTTTTAGAATTCTGAAATGCGCGTCGCCGCGCGGCGCGTCGCCGAGCGCCGCTTCTGGTGTGCGACCTGCTTATGACGACGATGCCATGGTCCATCGCCATGTTTCACATTAGACATTGTACGATGCCAAATTGGTCAACATAGCCCAACCCTAAACGCTATAGCAGGGAGTACTGAATTAGACAAAAAATAAATGCCATTTGTAAGCTTTGCAATATACATAGTTCTCTGTTCAATCACACTGTGCAGTTTTAATGAATTGGAATGGATGGAAAATAAATAGGAATTGGAATTTTATTTGTCTGCCGACTTTATCAAGTTGTCAATATAATGTGACACACATACTAATACAAACTATTGCAATATATCACAATATTAATTGTAATGTATCGTGACCCATGTATCGCGATATGTATCGTATCGCGAGGCCCTTGCCAATACACAGCCCTATAAGCTACACGATTAATCATTAAAAGATCGGGATCTCAACACCCACACAACATAAAGAATAAATGATAGTGATTTGCATATGTTTATTAATCCTTCGAATCACTGCATTCAAATCTGTGTTTGTATAACATAAAAATCTAGAAAGAGATTCAGTCTTTAGTCTTTTGAGTTAGTTATGAAGTTGCACGGTGAAATAACACTGAAGTACTGGGAGAACAGTTTATAGTTTGGATAAAACCACTGATGTTTATAGTAAAGATTAAAATCCCTGTCATATGCATTTAACAAGGCTCAAAAATGAAAGTTGTAGACAGCAATTGCATTATTTAACCAATAGGTGGGGACAATCAGCCATGAAAATATGCCACTTAATTCTTCAAAAATGACACATCTAGCAATGAAACATGAAGTTTTATGAGTGAATAACTGAATCATTTATTGAAAATGAGACTAAAAATAAATATGGGTTGTACAAATTATAATGTTAGATTTCTACATTTAGCGTCATCAGCAACATAGTTAACAGTGAATTTTTCACAGTATTGAATATTTTATAATTTATTTTTATTCAGCTGATTATTTCTTCATTTAGTTTGCAATAAAATTACAAGTTCTAAGATCTGTTTGTTGAAACCAAAAGTTTCTTGCTGTACTGTTTCTGTAATAAACAGAAAGCAAATTACAATTGTCTTCTCGTCTTTTTGGCTGATGAAAATTTTTTCCATCAGAAAAATGGTCCGATCCGTGAGATTCGTGATCCGTTACACCACTAGAACATATATTTATTTTATAAAGAATATTGTTTATAATGTGAACCTAGCTTGAATGTATTGTGCACCTCTAACATTAGCCATGTTGTCATTATCATGAGAGCAACCAGCACTTTCACAGCCATTAACAAATCCTCCCCATGACCTCATGTCAGTGTACCTCCGGATGTCAGCGGAAGCACTGCTGTAGGTCATGCAGGCACTTTCTGCATCCTCTTTCATGAGTATTTTGCATTCAGAGATCCTATTTTTGTTGTATACTGTCTGTTCTTGGCCATCCACAAGATGGGTAAGACATGGTATTTGGGATGCAGCCTTGTACATTTTGTACAGAAAGCGGCAATGCATTGTGGGTCTGGGGCCACGCAGACAAAAGCCCATCTGAAGCACAGTCTGGCCATTTGATTAGTTGCCCGTCTTTCTGCCCCAGTAGCCACACTCGAACACCCAGGACTCTTCCGCAGCCGGTGGGACAGGTGGACGGCAGAACGGGCAGCTGAGATTGCTACCAATGCACCCACAATGCATCAGAACAAAAGGAGAAGCTAGTGGTTCCATGAAATTCCAGCTCCATTGCCATATTCAGTGCTTCGGAGACAAGTGTAATGTTTATTTCTGTACCACGGTTAGTTGAGTAGTAAGCAAGAATTGATTGTTGAGCAACGGACACAGTTGTGTGGAATTGTTTTGAAAAGGAGTTAAACGTTCAGCCAGATAGTATGGCCAGCGTATTTGGAGGTGGCTCCTGCCCTTCTTTCTCTTTATGCATTACACGCACACACACACACACCCCCACCCCTGCTGGGTTTCCAGGAGCAGATCATTACCTCTGCCTCCTCCCGTTTCCTCTCCACAGGAGACTAATGCAGCAGAGTGGCTGTTACATTCCCAGGACATGAACATTCAGATTGGACATCTGCTCCGTTCTCCCAGTCTATCAGATTCAGACTATACTACACTGATAGAGGCCGAGCGAAATACATCACACGCACCTTATTCAGGCGCGTTACTAGAGCGATTTCCTTCAGGGCTTACTTGATTGTTATTTCTGTGGTTGTTTGTGTTGAATAAGTGCTGTGCCATGTTTGAAAGAGGCCAATTTTGAGTTGTGAAAGTACAGTTTTAGATTTTGAGAAGAAAAAAAGTTGTGGCACCTATGCTAGACCGTTGCAAGGGCATCGGTGGTTAGGCAATTTGCTAGAAATGAAAGTGTGTTAAGTGTGAAAAGTACAGTATAAGTGGGCATTCAATTGTTAGAAGCTGAGGGTAGCAACAAAGCCTTATGAAATGTTTAAGAAATGCAGCACCTGTCTCAATGAAGTAGTTACAGAGTAGTGTTTTTATGGGTTGGATGAAAAGTTGAATCTTAGGGTGCTTTCACATCTGTAGTTCGGTTCATTTGGTCCGGATCAAGGGCAACAAATAATACATTGTAGCATTGTTTGCCGTCTTTGGGTCGTTTCCACACCACACTGATTGCTTTGATCCGAACCAGTTGAAAAGAACCAAAATGCAGTCATTTGACAAAACCCACATCCCTCATTGGCCAGATGTTGTTGAACATATTTCCTAAACTGCTTTTCGATTGGTCAGAATTCACATGTGGGAAATTGCCAATGGAACTCCCGCAAGTAAACAAACCGGCAGACACAAAATATGGCTTTTGACTAGGGAGCTACGACTGCGCTGGCTGATTGTATCCCTGCTCATAGTATACTATATAGTTTGTGTACATCACTTTAGACAAACTTTAGAGTTTGAGAATGAAGTGCGGCTGTGGCTGAAAAACAATGTTTTAAGAGCGGCATTGCAAATGGCGAAGGCGCATAGCATGTCACTTCAGGAGGAAGCATGAATTAATTTAGCTAAACTGCGACATGGTCATCTTCCGGAAATATTACCAATGATCCATCAGGCAATGTTTTCCCCCTCTCTCTTCTTGTTGGTAAAGCGCTGTCAACAAATACTTTTCCTCCACATTCCATAATGCACAGCGGATCGGCCTACAGCAGCTGGATTAGTTCAAAAATGCGCAGTACTTTTTGCGGTTGGGTCTGTTTTAGTTCGGATCGTGTTCTCACCACAAACGAACCGCTCCAGGGTTCTTTTGAAAGCGTACCGAGACCATCTCTTTAAGGAGGTCTCGGTACGCTTTTTTGGTCTGCTTTTGGTGCGCCCTCGAGTACGATTGCTACATTCGCACCTGCCCAAATGAACCGCACCCATAGGGAAAACGAACTCTAGTGCGATTCAACCAAACTAAATAAGCCAGGTCTGAAAGCACCCTTAATAACAAGTGATAATATTACTAACTTTGACATGACCTGGCAGCTACCTGAATGGGAGAGCACATGGGAAAGCTAGCTTGCTGCCGGAAATGGTGTTAGTGCGACTTGCGGTCTGTGCGGATCGTAACGCCTCAGTATAGTGAAGGGGACTCTATACGGTCAGTGAGCAGCACAATTTTTTGGATGAGACGATAAAGTGAGGTGCTAAATATTTGTGGTCATTAAAAATCCCAGGATGTACTTAAAAAAAAAAAGAGTAGGGGTTTAACCCCGGCATCCTGGCCAAATTTGCACACTAGCCTCTGTCCATCATGGCCTCTTAACCATCCCCATACCATTAATGGCTTCATTACTCTGTCTCCTCTACACCAATCAGCAATCAATAGTGTGGTGTGCGGTGTGGCGCAATCTGGCTGCCGTTGCACACTGGTGGTGGACGAGGAGACCCCCCCCCCCATGCGTAAAGCGCTTTGAGTGTCCAGAAAAGTGCTCTATAAATGTGGGCAACTATAATAGTTTAGATAAAATAGTTTAGGTTCATAAGTATTGGCAGGTTTGGTTTCTTGCAGGCTTAATTCAGTAAGCTTCAGCTGAAAATGCTCATTAGATGAACCATTTATTGTTCCTCTTCATTAACAGGAGGATTAGAAGTGTGCGTGCGTGTTTAGTTTAGTTTAGTTTATTTGTTTACAGGGTCAATGCACATTAATAAACATTACTGTAAAATGTGCCAGAATTAGCCAAGAATGGCTATTTTTCATCTGTAGACCCCTTACAGAATGTTAAAAAGTCACACCTAAAATAGAAGCACAGCATAATAACAAAGTACACTATCATATATAAAATACAATTAAAAAAGCAAAAAAAAAAAAACAAAAACAGATTGATGGCAGCAGAAAAGGACAAAAAAGCCAAAGACAAACAGTACAAATAATTGGCTGATTTGCCAATAACCAACTTTTAACATGAAACTGAGTAGAACGAAGTGATCTTCTTATTGTTGGTGGGATGATGTTCCATTCCCTAGCGGCTTTAACTGAAAATACCGACTGGCTGAATTTACTTTTTTGAGAGGAATAATACAATCCACTCTTTCACCAACTCTAGTAGTTCGGTGAGCAGTCGATCTAACTTTCACAAACTGATTTAGTGGTGAAGTCGGGTTATGTAGGGTCTTAAACATTAAACAAATATGTACATATTTAATTAAATTTTCCCAACTAAGCAAGTTATGTTTCTTTAATATTAAACAATGGTGAAATTGAACTGATTTCTTATCAAGGGTTTTTAAGGATTGTTTGTATAATGATTCAAGTGGCTTCAAAGTAGTAATGTTAGCTTGGGACCAAGTGGTTAAACAATAAGTGATATGAGAGATAATCGTGGAGTGATAATAGATTAGGGCAGCCTCGCAGGACATCTGAACACGAATAAATCAAAAATTTGGTAAACTGAATCTGACCCGGTTACAAACCTTTTTAAGCTGTGACTTAAATGATAGTTTTGAATCTATCAAAACACCAAGGTACTTGTACTCAGATACAACTTGTAATCTTTCCCCTGATACAAATACATCTGGTACTTCACTTAACCTATTATTCTTAGAAAAGAACATACACACAGTTTTAGAGATGTTCAACTGTAAACGGCACTGTTCTAACCAGGCTGAAAGATGTACCAGCGATTCTGTAAGTTTGTTTGCGACTTGCAACACACTACTACTATGAATAAATATAACAGTGTCATCCGCATACATTTGTATATTATTATTATTTGGACAAATGGATGGAATTGGAAGATCATTGATATATAAAGTAAAAAGTAAAGGGCCCAAAATAGATCCTTGTGGGACACCAGTGGACATACCTAATGGAGCAGATTTGTAATTCTGTATATTAACACACCGTGTGCGACCAGACGGGTATGATTCTATCCATTTTAAAGTTTGTGGGGAGAAATGAAAATCTACTAATTTGGACATAAGAATTCTATGATTTACAGTATCAAAGGCCTTCCTCAAGTCAAGAAACAGCCCCAACGACACGACCCCCCCCCCCCATTATCTAATAAAGACTTGACTTTTTGGGTGAAGTAGCAATTTGCCATCTCACTTGAGTAATTTGCTCTGAAGCCAAACTGCAATGGATCTAAAGCAAAGGAACTTATTATTTAAGTAATTTTGTCAGTTTTTCTGCAATCGTTGATACTAATATACTGATAGGTCTGTAATTACTAGTAGAGTGTGGATCGCCACTTTTAAATACAGGCACAATGACAGATGATTTCCAAGCACTAGGAAACATCCCCTCAGAAATGGACAGATTGATAATTTTAGTGATCGGCTTTACTAAAGACTCACTAAGCTGTTTTAAAATGATCACATCCATCCCAAATATATCCTTTGCTCTGGATGATTTAAGTGATGTGATTGCTCTTTTGACATCTGATTCGGATACTAACCTTAGAGAAAAAGCTTGTTCTACTGTACTTACTTGATGAACTTCTGAATAGATGGGGGAGAAACACTGTGTAATTGAAGCTACCGAGTCCACAAAATAATGATTAAATCCTTCAGCTATATCAGCTGGCTTATTTATCAGTTCCCCATTTACCATCAATTCAAGTGATGATCTATCTTTTCTTTTATCTCCTTTTAAGTAGTTCAACTGGTTCCATATTAATTTGGAATTACCTCTTGCTTCTTCAATTATTCTCAGGAAAAAATCTGCCTTTGCTTTTCTCATACACTTTACCACCTTGTTTCATAACACAGTGAAATGTTGTCTATCATGACTCAACTTTGATCGATTTGCGATTTTTAAAGCAAGATTCTGCTTTTTCATTATTTTTAAGATATCAGAATTCATCCAGGGAACTGTATGTTTTTTGTTTTTAGGCTTAAAAGTACAACTAAAATCTGTCATTGTGCTCTCAAGTTTTTTTGAGAAAATTCGACTATCCTCATCCTGATCTGTTCCAGTAAGTAATTCATCCCAATCAATCTGAAGGACAGCCCTACTAAAATCATCTAGTTTGGGTTTTGGAATACCATAAAAATCATATTTTCTAACAAACGAATTTAATCTCTTACTAGATCATTTTCTGGCGACTAAAATTAAATTGTGATCAGATATACCTGTTAACATATTAAATGTTTTTAAAATTCTCCCTGCTCTATTACTAAAATGTAATCAATTGAATTGATCTTGTAGTATTGGTTAATCTTGTAGGCCCATTAATCATTTGCTGAAGATCAAAATGATCAGTTATTTGTTTGAGATGCTTTCTAACCGATTTATCATCCCAATTAATATTAAAATCTCCCATGATAATGACTTCTTTACTAAAATTACACTGTTTTAATACTTACAAAATAAAAATTTGAAGATGGTTGAAAAATTGCAGTGTTAAATATACAGTGTGATTTTTTTTGGTGTTTTTCAGTGTTAAAACCGGAGTACATTTTAATCCACTAGTGTGAAAGAGCGTATATTTAAGAGTTTTTTTTTTTTCAGTGTCAAACCTTTAACCCGATATGCAGTGTATTTTCCACTAGTGATGGGAAGTCCAGTTTTTTTTTTTACTTGAACCAGTTCTTTCAGACAAATAGTGATCAATCTAGTATGTTTTATTTAAACTTGAAACATGTCTTGTTGCATTTTAAAATACAAAGAGTTGAATGTGTTGAAATTATTTCTGAAAAGATTAATGAACAGTTAATAAATTAAAACAATTTTCAACATATTTGATCACTGTTATCTGTCACACACACCAATTGATAATATAGGAAAAAAGGTAATATATGAACACTTTAAAGGGTAAAACACACTCCAGTTCAATGAAAGAATAAACTCTTACTGTGTTAAAATGAACTGAGAGTAATGTACAAATTTCACACCTTAGAAAGTGTTATTTTAACTCCAAAATTGAGGGAGTCATATGTACACCCAAGGAGTGTTAAGTTAAACTCAAATTGAGTTAAATGTACACTGATTTTTTTGCTGTGTGGACGATAAATGACCATTAGTGTGAAAGACATCTGTGGTGATGGTATAAGATTCAGACCGATACATTCCAGATCTGTGTCATTAGCCCAGGCAATTTCATTACACTGGATACCAGATTTCACATAAATCATAACTCCACCTCCCTTTAAATCAACTCTATCTTTTCTAAATATTTTAAAACCAGGCACTTCTAATGCTGCAGACGGTGAGTTTTTATGAAGCCATGTTTCCGATAAGCAAAGAAAATCTAAGTTATAGAATCTAGTAAAAGATGATGAATTTGATCACTTTTTGATATGATACTTTGTGCGTTCAAATGACCACCTAAGAGACCCTTTGGTTTTACTTTAGGATCCCAAATGGTTCTTGAATGATTAACTGTCTGAAAAAAAATCTTTTTCTTATTTTTTTGAATGGCTGGATTAATAATTTTTGTTTTGACATGTTGCATAGACTTTGCAAACACTTTTGAAATAACTAGACCAGTATTTACAGAAGTAGAACTATATTTGGAAACTCAATTGGCATAGAGTTCCCTTCATTCTATAGTGGCATCGAGATGCGTGAACTTTTCCAAAAGTCCGCAACGCTTCCACTTGTCTGTGTAATGAGAGATGCTCTGAGAATAGGCAGGACAACAATTTTAGATGACAACTTTGTATTGAATGCTGCAAACAGAGCTCCAGAGTCCCCATCAGCCTGGTGTTAGGGTCAGGTGACTGAACGTAGTTCCCCTCAGAGGAGGACATTTTTTTAAATATTAATTTAGTGTGTTTTTGCATTTACAATTTAAAGCAGTACATTAACCCTCCCTTACCACAACCATGACATTGAAAGAAAAACATAAAAGTAAAATACATATTATTCCAGACTTTCTGAGGCCCCGTTTACACTAGTACGTTTTAGTTTTAAAATGGCGTTTTAGAATGAAAATTATCCGCATCCACACTTGCGTTTCTGAACAGCACTCCGTCTACATTAAAACGGTGAAAACGCGCATCACGTGACCACACAGACACTCTCTGGCATGCACTGCAGCGTGCTTTGAGCACACACCCATATGAGAGCTGTGCACATCGGACTGTTCATCACGGATCTACCGCTGGATCTAATCTCACTACATTTGTTAAACGTGATATTTAATTCATCTTGTTGTCTATATCCATAGATATATACATTAGATGTCGCCTACCCTGCTGTTGTCTATTAGAACGAATGCGTCAATAGAGGCGCCATTTTAGTACAGGGTAGCGCTTCTTTGAAATGAATGCGGGACCAAGGTGAAGTGGAGGACTGTGACCATCCAAAGCCAAGGAAAATCCACATAATCACATATATCTATGATCGGGAGTTTTCCCCGGTGGTCAGTATGCAAATATTTTTTTAAATTATGAAATATTATAATTTTAGATCACTTTTCTACATTGATGGATGAGTGACCGCATGAGCATTGCCGACAAAGAGTATGTGTTTGTGTGCATGGAAATGCATTATCCTCCTTCCCTGTTTAATTTGATCTAATCCATGTCCTGAAACACACCCCCTCTCCTGCTTTCACTTCTCATTCTGACGGAGGGAGCGATTCGTTTGTGAATGAATCTCTGTTATGAACGACTCGTTCACTTAACCGACAATAATGCATGTTTCTAGCACCGCAGTGTCTTGTTGTCATATTTCATAACATTGTTTGCTTATTTTATTCAACAAAACTAGCATAAGTCTAGAATTTAGTGCGAGTTGGTGCTACTTTGCCTTATGGTGAATGCAGTAAGAGACTGTATAATTATCAATACCATTACTTGTTAAGCACAAAAGTTCATAACATACAAAAAGATAACAAACAAAATCTTACCTATGAAATGTTCTGCCTTTGTGCTTTGTTTTCTTTGTTTGCTCGTTACTACATCCGTGCACAGCGCTAAAGTCCAGCATCTTCACATTGGCACACTGTCTTGACTAGTGCGGTTGAATGACATTTGTCCTAGGAGCACTGTACCAATGTGGCGGCGCTATTGACACATGCTCAGGGTCCCTATGTGATATCTAGTGTATATATCTATGGTCTATATCTAACTACATATTCCCCGACTTTGGTGTTTTGAATCTATTACTTGTTCTTAGCTAATGTGGTTTGGCTGAGCTCAAAGATAAGTTAGGTTAATATCTTAATTAATGTAACCGCGGACACGATTCTGCACATCTGACTGATTGTTTGCCTTTATTTTCTCTATTGTGTAAACTTATTGTGCGTTATACTTTTATAATGGCCATTATTGATCATTAAAACGGATATTCAGTGAAAGAAAGAGGGTATGTTTCGTATTTTCAATGAAAATGAAAGGAGGCAGTAATGTTATAGGCTGCATTTTGTTATAAATATGCATGAAGATGACGCTCATATCATGCAGCTACACGACGCCTCAACATTTTTGATGCTAATATAAAAATGAAAATAGGCAGTTCCTCACATCATGTTTTTATTTTATTGTCAAGATAGTGAAACAGCATAGCCAGGGTGATGTGAATGACTTTATAAAGTACACACTCAGGAGTTTGTTTTCCATATCAATCAGAGGATGTAAGACTGAACTGTGTAAAGGCTACTTAATATTGAGGAAAAGCCCCAATCAGAGAGGCGAATGTCTGCAGCCACGCCTCCGTTTCCAGATGTCTTCGTTTTCCCCCATCCACACTGAAACAGAGCAGCAGCCTTTTAGAATGAAAACAGCCTCTCCAGCGTTTTCAAAATGCTCCGTTTTCGGGTCTCGAAAACTCCGGCGTAGTGTGGACGGATGGCGTGACCGTAGCAAAACTTATGCGTTTTAAAACTAAAATGTATTAGTGTAAACGGGGCCTGAGTTTACAGTGAGAAAACAGAGTGTACCATATTTGTTCAGTCCATGTGTTATAATTTAACACAAGAGGCTTGGCAAGATCTAAAAGAATAGGAGGAATATACAAAAGAGGTGCATCTCAATAAAAAAAAACACAGGCCATATCATCTTGAATGACAGAACCTTCCAGATATCAAAGTTAACAGTGAGGGAATACATAATGTCCTATTATTATGAGATGAAGGGCTTGGTAACATTCAAAGAGTACAAGATAGAAGTAATGTAAAAAAAATAAAAATAAATAAATTTATTCTGAGGGCCAGGGAGTAATTCAAAGTATTTAATAAGGGGGGCCCATTTGTCTAGGAACTTGCTTTTCAAGCCTCGAATCATGTACTGTATTTAATCTTTTTTTTTTTATGAATGCAAGACAGCAGGACATTGTAGGCTTGCTGTTGCATTTGCCACTTTCAGGGCTGATGTGATGAAGTTTTTCTTTTTTTGCTGTGAAATGTGAGTGTTTGAAATGCAAAATAGCATGTTGTTATGAGTAGGGTCATTTTGTCTTTTAAGTTGAGAGCAGCCACGAGTGTTTTCTGTGGATGCAAACGTGTAGGCTTGAAAAAAACACACAAACATGAAAGTGCTTTTGCAGCACATGTACTGTAGCTTCTGTATTGCCATTTGAAATAAAACTGAATATGTAGGTGGAAATAATGTTGCATATGAGAGAGAGAGAGAGAGAGAGAGAGAGAGAGAGAGAGAGAGAGAGAGAGAGAGTATTAACAGCGACACAAAATAATATAGTGACATGGCTATGACCTAGGTTTACAGTGTTAAGGTGGTTTACATGGACATGTCCTGTGTCCTTGTAATTAAAAATGTTTTTTAAAGAAAAAGTTATAATTAATGTTTGATTTTGAGTGCGTTTACATGGACAACAATAATCCAATTTTGAATAGATTAAGACAATCGTCTGTAGAGGTTTGAGCCTACACTGGTCTCACAGTTCGGTTACGATTATCATGCCATCCACACGGTTCAATTCGATATATCGGTGCATCACGGTGCATTGACGATGCTTTCCATACATTTATATTTTCTTCACAGCAGCAATTATTGTTGTATTAAACTGTATAAATATATTTATATACTATTTGTAATACAATTGTGTCATTTAAAACAAACAGTCAGATATGAACTGTGCCTTTAAACAACACAAGCATGTATAGCCAAGTCCCATACCCCGACCCCTCACCACCACCACCACCACCACCACCACTTTTTGTGAAAACAGTGATCGTCACAGATCTTCACAGATGAGTGACACTGATAAACTGCAGCGACGATCACAGGTGATCCATGAGACATGCGTGATCCATCGTGTCTGTATGCAGAAGTATCGCTGTAAAACAGCCGAAAAGAGAGGAAAAGTCACACCAGCAGTTGAAAAGGGCCACAGTGAGAGAGAGAGATTTGATTTTTAATTTGACTTTAATCAACAATATTTAACATCACAATAGGGAGAGAGAGAGAGAGAGACGGAGAGATAAATATATAATTAATTAAAATTCAATTGCAAATAATTCGATTGCTGATGTCCATGTAAATGTAGTCAATGAAATGTTGCCACAGGTTTCCTTTGAGAGTTGGGTTTAGGTTAGGGTTATGTAATAAGTTTTACATTTAAAAAACATTATGCTTATGCAAAGTTATAATCCTGATTATATTTCCTGAGTGAATGTGAGAGTGAAAAGGAGTGTAAAAGAAGTGTAAAAACAGGTTGTTATGAATGATTATTTAGTGTGAGCAGCTGCACAGCAGTATCCCAGTGCCGAATCCTGCGTGGAGCAGCTCTGTTCTCCTGGCTAATGAAAGCACATTGCTGTAATGCTTTGTACTGTGCCATAAAAGGCTTTTCATACTCTGATAATGTCAGAGTTCAGTTTTCTTATTTCCGCTGGTGTGAAATAAATGATGCACTTTCCAAGCCATTAAGATGGAGAAAGGTTGAAGTGTCATTTTAAGGGATGAAAAAAGAATGTGTGAAAAGATGTTTTAGTAAGGTGTGTTTTATAAGCAGACCGCTGAATGGAAAGCTGTGCACTTAATGATTTATTTTTGTAGTTGTTGATGTGTTTTTGTTGTTGTTTCATCTTGCTTTTTTCAGAAGCACCTCCATTAGCGGTGTACAGACAGTGAGTCCCGAGTAGCCATTAGTTATTTAGCATGAGCCCTTATAGTTGATGTAGTATACATAAAATGTGGACATGTTGAAGATTAAAAGCAAGTATATTTGGCGTTAGGGTTTTTCAGTAGTGTATTTTTTGTTTTGTGCCCAGTGATGAAGAGGGAAGCAGACATCGTCATCGACATGGCCGGGACAGCAGTGGCGGCGCACCCACAGCCTTGGAGAGGAGGGTGGAGGAGCTGGAGAGGGTGAGTTGAGTTCACCATCAAATTTCCTACATATGTCCTCTTTCTAGGCCAGTTTGTAGGTGGGGCACACACACACACACACACACACACACACACACACACACACACACACTGACTGGATGGCCATTGTCTTTGACCTGAGGGAAATGGTGATGATTTGAGTTAGTTTCAGTAATGGCTTTGTGCTATCTTTTGGCTCATCCTAAATCCCCGGTGCAGTTTAAAAGTGCTGTAAGTTGTGTCAGCACAGTCCTGACCTTTTTGTGGAACACATGTCTGTCCTCAGTGCTTTTCTGAAATGCCAAGAGAGGTAAGTGTGCATGGGTCGTGCTGAAATGTCAGCACAGTGTCAATGCAGAAAATGAAATTGTTTCGTACTTATATGAAATGTGTGTGTGTGTGTGTGTGTGTGTGTGTGTGTGTGTGTGTGTGTGTGTGTATATATATATATATATATATATATATATATATATATATATATATATATATATATACATTATGTCTGATTTCATGGCAATTAATGGTAAAATCTTAGAAGAGATTGTGCAAATTATGAAAACATCAACCTGCAGTCTTGACACGCTCCCCACATCATTCTTCAAAACGGTGTTCAACTGTTTAGAAATGGATCTCCTACAAGTGATAAATGCTTCACTTCTCTCAGGGATTTTTCCAAACTCACTTAAAACTGCAGTTGTTAAACCCCTCTTGAAAAAGAGCAATCTGGATAGCACACTATTGAGCAGTTACAGGCCAATCTCAAATCTCCCTTTCATTGGCAAAATCATTGAAAAAGTTGTTTTCAACCAGGTTAACACGTTCTTAAACTCCAAGGGGTGTTTAGACAATTTTCAATCTGGTTTCAGAGCACATCACAGTACAGAGAGCGCTCTTATAAAGATAATCAATGATATCCGCCTAAATACAGATTCAGGTAAACTAACAGTGCTGGTATTGCTCGATCTTAGTGCTGCATTTGACACTGTCGATCACAGCATACTTCTGGATAGGCTGGAAAATTGGGTTGGGCTGTCTGGGACGGCCCTCAAATGGTTCAGATCTTATCTTGAAGGGAGAGGTTACTATGTCAGTATAGGTGACCATAGGTCGAGGTGGACACCGATGACATGTGGAGTCCCACAAGGCTCGATTCTGGCACCTCTCCTGTTCAACCTTTATATGCTCCCTCTGAGCCAAATAATGAGAAAGAACCACATTTCCTACCACAGCTATGCTGATGACACTCAGATCTACTTAGCCTTATTGCCTAATGACTACAGCCCTATTGACACCCTCTGCCAATGCATTGATGAAATGAACAGTTGGATGTGCCAAAACTTTCTTCAGTTAAACAAAGAGAAAACTGAAGTCATTGCGTTTGGGAACAGAGATGAGGTTCTCAAGGTGAATGCGTACCTTGGCATTAAAGGTCAAACAACAAAAAATAAGGTCAAGAATCTTGGTGTGACTCTGGAGTCAGATCTGAGTTTCAGTAGTCATGTCAAAGCAGTTAGTAAATCAGCATACTATCATCTCAAAAACATTGCAAGAATGAGATGCTTTGTTTCCAGTGAAGACTTCGAGAAACTTGTTCATGCTTTTATCAGCAGCAGGGTGGATTACTGTAACGGCCTCCTCACGGGCCTTCCCAAAAAGACAGTCAGACAGTTGCAACTCATCCAGAACGCTGCGGCCAGGATTCTGACCAGAACCAGGAAATCAGAGCACATCACACCTGTCCTCAGATCTTTACACTGGCTCCCAGTTACATTCAGAATAGATTTTAAAGTATTATTACTAGTCTATAAATCAATAAATGGCCTAGGACCTCAATACATTACAGATATGCTCACTGAATACAAACCTAGAAGAACACTCAGATCTGTAGGATCATATAAACTAGAAATTCCAAGAGTTCAGTCAAAGCAGGGTGAATCGGCTTTCAGCTACTACGCCCCTCGCTGCTGGAATCAACTCCCAGAAATGATCAGATGTGCTCCAACTTTAGGCACATTCAAATCCAGACTGAAAACACATCTGTTTAGCTGTGCCTTTACTGAATGAGCACTGTGCTACGTCCGACAGATCGCACTATTATGTTTTTCTCTTCTTTTTCATTCTTTTACAACCTGTTTAACATATTTTTTATCTGTTTTTATCTGTTTTTTTATTATCTGTTTTTATTTTTTCTTACACTTGTCTTTTTATTCCTGTTTATGTAAAGCACTTTGAATTGCCACTGTGTATGAAATGTGCTATATAAATAAACTTGCCTTGCCTTGCCTTGCCTATATATATATATATAGCATATAGGATGGGCCCAAAGTTTTGTAAGAGTAAAATGTGTAGCACTGTACTGTACATGTAGTGTTTGTATGCTGAGCAAGCCTGCATGTATTTGGTGTAATGATACAGGCGAAAGTGAAGATGAATTGTGCACTTGGCATGGGCCGGTATAAGATTCTGATGATATGATAACCTTGGTTAAAAAATATCAGGGTTTCACGGTATTGGGATTACTACTCTAAAAATCTTTTTGAAGGTCTGGGTAAAAAACAAAAACTTTTTTCCCCTTTGAACATAACACATTTCATTTTGAGAAACATTTAAAATATTTTGGAACAGTAAACATCCCAGCAAGCACAGGACGTCAACAAGACGTCAGATTGATGTTGCACCCCAACATCGTGGGACGTTGCATTTTGTTTGGAATTGAAAATCGTCAGAACCCAAAATCAGGCTGACGTCAGTGTCCATTGTCCAACCCAAAATCAAGCAAATATGAACATGTAATGATGTTACAGCTTGACGTTGTGTGATCATTAGCACTATGACATCTATTAAACGTTGGATATCAGTATTTGACATCAATATGAGGTTGGTTTAAAATGTGTGCTTGACATTGGATTTTGGCCTCTTTTTCTAACACAACCTAAATCAATCAAATATTAATGTCATTTGACCTCCTTATTGGACATCAAATTAACGCTGTATCGTCTTAGATGCTGGCTAGACATAAAATTTTGGTCACCTGACATCACGACCTACATCTAACCTATTATGAACGTCATATGATTCTGTGTGCCTGCTGGGATGTGAGGCTAAATAATTCAAATAAATCATTTAATCTGTTATTCTACTGTCCTTATTTGTTTGGAAAAAAAACAGATTTCTGTACAATTTAAAACGGAATCTTTGGAGATCTTTTCTGCTGGAGATACTATTGTCTCAAAAAACAAAACAAAAACAAAAAGAAACGTAAACCAAAAATCTTACACATACCTTAGGAATGGTATAGCAGAAAATGTTGGTAGATTTAAAACCTTGACTTTTCCTAACCGTGGTATACCTTGAAAACGATTATCGTCCTATGTTTATTGTGCACTACTTATTGTTGTGCAGTACTTATTGCTGACTGAATTGTTAATAAATAATGCTAATAATAATGATAATAATAATAATAATAATAGTCATGATCATCATCATCATCATGAACGAACGTCATCATTAGAAGAAGAGGAGGAGGAGGAGGAGAAGGAGGAGGAGGAGGAGGAAGAAGAAGAAGAAGAAGAAGAAGAAGAAGAAGAAGAAGAAGAAGAAGTTTGTCTGGGTAATAGATGGTAGTCTGTTGTTAGTCTAAACATTTACCCCCCCCTACAACAAGGGTAATTGGGCAAGTTATTGTTTAAGGATGGTTTGTTCTGTAGACTATTGAAAACAAAAATAGTTTAAAGAGGTTTTGACCTTAAAATGGTTTTTAGAAAAATGAAAAAGTGCCTTTATTGTAGCCGAAATAAAAGAAATAAAACTTTCTCCAGAAGAAAAAAATATTGTCTGTTAAACATCATTTGGGAATTTTTAAAAAAAGAAAATAAAAATTCAAAGGAGGGCTAATAATTCTGACTTGAACTGTAGTTGTTTTTAGTTCTTTCCTTTTGTTGGCCAAAACATGATGTCACATTATTAGTGCTGTGTAAGCATAATGTATTTTACATAGATATATATAAAAACAAAATAGAAAGTATTGCGTGTTTTATAATATGCTGTAATAAATTGAAACGTTTCTTAGGATTTACCATGTAGACATTACATGAAAAATGAGGTCATGAAAATTGACTTGAAATTCCTGGAAATGTCATGGAATTGTAGTAGTAAAAATGTGTATGAAACCTGTATTTGATACATTGTGTAAAGTGTGTGAAGTACAGCTTAAGCCATGTGCAGAATTTGCATTGTTTGGCTTGCCAGCTGATGAACTGAGTCTGACTCAAAGACAACAAAACATTATTACCTTTGCACCTTGGCTTGCAGACAAATTGTATTGCACTGAATATGTTTTAATCCACCTAGAGCATTGCACTGCCTTGAAAGTGTGACGTTGTATTTACAGTTGGATAAAAAGAAATATTGAATTAGAGGATGTAACAATTTGTGACACGTTTGGCAAGTGTTGTTATGATATTGGTCTGCTACAAATGTGCTTCCAGGGGGAATAATGGGAGTTATGTTGTATATAGGGGCGGATTAACCAATGGGCAAAATGGGCACAGGCCCAGGGGCCCGTGCGCACTTGGGGCCCCTGCGTGGGGAAAAAAAAAATAAAAGCTAATTTTGGAGTGTCTATTTAGGCTAAGTGCAAATAGCGCACCTCGTTGTAATAAGCTGGTTGAGTGCTTTGATCGACCGAGATAACATAACTAAAGAGAGCAGAAGACAGCATGTGGGAATGGCGCAGCTCTTAAAGTGCATAGAAACATGTTTTGAGGCGATCGATCATGAAACCGGTTCGAATCCAGCGTCTGATGAACACGTTTTTCTTTTTTTCCCCATTACATATTAGATTGGAAATACATTTATTTTTAATAGAAAAGAAATGTTTTTGTTTAAAAATTGAAATAAAGTATATAAAATATATCAAATGAGTCACAAGGTATTTAATAAGGATAATAAGAATAATAAATATTCTATAAACAGATATTTTCCATCTGGTGTTAAATGTTAGTGACATCTTAATAAAATTAATCCGTATTTACAATGTTAGTCGCCTTGCTTCACCCATATTCTCCGACCTCATGGAGAGAGAGACAGAGAGAGAGAGAGAGAGAGAGAGAGAGAGAGAGAGAGAGAGAGAGAGAGAGAGAGAGAGAGAGAGAGAGAGAGACAGAGAATGCCACTGAAGAGGAGAGAGACAGGAGAGAACTGGTACAGTGTGTGTGATTTGGGATACTTTCAGCTTTATAATCACGTGCTTTTTGCCTACTGTTCTTCATCACGAGGGAGACAGTAGGAATCATTAATCAGTGTGTGTGTATTATGGAAGACTCAGATTCATAGAACTGGATTGGAGAGGTGATATCTCCAAATCATATGCATTCTAAGTTTGTAGAAGTTATACATTAAAAATACCCTTAAATATAATTTTTTATTACTGCTTCAGTGAACTTGAAGAAGTATATTAAAATCCATTAATTTTCACTACTTATATTAGTATTTTTTAACTAAGTATGCTTTAAATGCTTTTAAAATCAGGAAAATCTTTGTAGACTCTAAATATATGTACTATATCATTTATTTAAAAAATGTGGGCAAAATATTATATTAATCTTATTTTTGAATTCAACTATAGAGGTGCGGCCTTGTAGGGGGCCCTACAAGACATTGTGCCCAGGGGCCTCTGAATTCTTAATCCGGGCCTGGGTGTATGTAAGTGTCATTTGTGTTTTTTCTTTTCTTTGTCTGTTTCTTTTGTCAGACCCTCATGCTTAGTCTATGTTAGTTTACCACTGTAAGATAGCACAGCACTGTCCCTGAATGTATCAGCCATGATTGTTGTGTATTGATTTATTTTTTGAATGTATTGTAAATGTTTTGAAAGTCTTATTTTATACAAATGTGTTTTTTGAATAAATATTTTTGGCTTTCTTGTCTTTACTATTTGTATCGATACTGTCAATATACTAGACAGTGTATTTATGGTTTGTTGAAGTGGGTTTATATTAAAAAAAGGTCTCTGTAAAAACAATGCTATCTGTACTTGGCATAAAAATAGAGGAGAGGTAAAAAAAAACAGAGTGTTTGAGGTGAGACGTTGTAACGTAGGGCTGTTTATGACTGAGCCATGTGTAGTCTATTGGTGTGATACAGGGCTTTGCAAGGCTTTGTATGTGATGAGCTGTGTGTTCACAGGAGCTGGCCTTGGAGAGGCAGGAGAACGAGCGGATGCTGAAAGCCTATCAGGAGCAGGACGAGTTGATCATGAAGCTGAAGGAAGAGATCGACCTGCTGAACAGGGTGAGAATGTGATTGGGGTTTGGAAATGGTTAAATTTGACCAGCATACATGGTGGGGTGTCATAGTAATGGGGAACACATACATACATACATACATACATACATACATACATACATACATACATACATACATACATACATACATACATACTGTAAGGAATCAGCTCTTTGGTTTAAATCACATTTAAACTCTGGGGATTTGAATGTAAAGATTGGAACATGATTTACATGGAATTATTTAAAGCTTACACTTAACCTAGTCATTTGTCCAGCAAATAGAACGGTCAGTGTAAAGCAATCCTGTATTATATTATTTTGTGGCCAACAATAACAATATAAAAACAGTATCTAATTATTAAATAAGCAAGGTAACAGTATCTGAAGGTGAGACAGTAACTTATAAAGCACAGAACACACCAACACGGATCTTAAAAACGAAACACAAGTTTATTGCTACTCTATAACACAACATACTAATCTACATAAAACAAATAAACGCACATACATACACACAAGCAGTTTGAGGAGAGTTATGACGGAGAGCGAGTAAGGATTCAACTTGTAGCATTTGCTAAGTTCTTAGCATTGCAACCTGAGAGAAACCATAAAAGCAGAGAATGTGGCTATTCTTTACTACTTAAATATTATTCACCACCAGTTCAGCAATGGATAGAAACATTGTTTGTGTTACTTGCGATTCTGATGGAATTTTGGTTTTCTCGGCTGATCCAAAGGGAGATCACGGTGGAGCTGATTGGTCAGCGTAGCAACTTCAGTGACGTGCTGGAATTCTCTCGTCGGTGGAGAGGGGTTTCCTTACTTTCAGGGAAGTTTGGAGTGGGTTGCTAGGGATACAGATGTTGGACGAGGCGGTTTGAAGTTTCAGTCTTGTGGAATCCTTCCTGGAATTTGGGCTCTCTGCGGAATTCTGTAGTTATGACAGAGTTTCAGAGTTGTGATGAGTTGGCCCGATGGCTTGTTGTTGAAGCGGTTGCGCAAGCAGATCGGGGGTCAGCGGGCAGCGAGTGAACATCGCGGTTTGCTCCGTGCTGCGACAAGGCTTCCGGCAAGGCGATGTACGGCCAGCACGAGAAGAGCGACGACGGCGATGAGAGGCAAAGACCCGGCAAAAGACGACAAAGAGAGTTTCCTGGTTGAAAGTTTCTAGGCTTGAGTATAGGTGTGGTCTACACAGGGATTGTCCAATAAGAGAAGCTGCGGGGTGGGATCACACCCCCATTCCCTCCTCCAGGAGGTTGGGTTAGCCCTTCCTGTGAGAATCACGCATTACCTGCCTTTAATTGGAAGCTATTAAAATAGAGTTTTATAACATGGACAGTTTTACTAGCATGGTTTCTTCATATAAAGCAATGCATTTGACACATTCCAAGCTTTCGATCAAGATTAAATATGGAATGTTTGACAAATGTTCTGTAGATTTCATGCAAAAGCAGCGTCTTTAACTCATGACCTCTTCCGAATGATTACGTTAAACACATGTAACATGTACACACAAAAACCTACAGAAACGTCAAATAAGCATACATTACTGAAATAAACACAGTTTCTCTTGAATGGCTGTTTAAACTTTGGAAGATTGGGATCGTTTGTGTGTCCACATTTGTAAGGATGTTTATTCCCTCGCAGACGCAGGTCGCGGTGTGAACCAAAAGGTAAAGTTAATTAGCACGTGTTTGTGATCGCAACTGGCAAGTGGTCCTGTGGATTGCTTTGCTGCGTGCATGTGGGTTGCTTTGAAATTGAAATCATAGCTCAGACACGTAGGCACCGTTCAATCTTCTAAGAATAATGTGGTGTGTGATTTGTTCAGTTGTTGAAAGATCCGTTGACTGCCCACGATACATACATGCATACATACATACATACATACATACATACATATAGAGTTGAAGTGAGAATTGTTAGCCTCCCCGAATTATTAGCTGTCCTGTTTTTTTCCCCAATTTCTGTTTAACAAGAGATTAAGAGATTTGTTCAAAACATTTCTAAACCCAATAGTTTTAATAAGTGATTTATTTTATCTTTGCCATGATGACAGTAAATAATATTTGACTAGATATTTTTTCAAGACACTTCTATACAGCTTAAAGTAACATTTAAAGGCTTAACTAGGTTAATTAGCTTAACTAGGCAGGTTAGGGTATTTAGGCAAGTTATTGTAGAACATGGTTTGTTCTGTAGACTATTGGAAACAAGACTAGTTTATAGGGGCTAATAATGTAGTGAGGTCGTGTGTTTTTTTTCCCTGTAAAAAGTATTGTGAAGAACGTGTTGAGATCAGGAATGGGCAGTATTTATGATACATGTATTTAAAATATGTATTTAAATACAAAATAGTATTTTGTAATTTGTATTTGACAGGGTTTATGAAAATGGCTTAATTTTTTGTTTGTCGTTAACCTACAGTGGCAATTAATACTTGATTGGCTGTATGAAATGCCAGTAGTTGATCAGTAGGTCCACTGTATAGTAGGTTTGTTGCCATACCATTAATTTATCTTATAATACTATATCAGCTGAAGTATCACAATACCAAATAGTATTGCGATACTGTACTTTCTAAGTGAAATGATAAAAAAAAAGTTAGAAATACTATATTTGATATGTTGTAATTGGTCTACTTGAATTGAATTTAGAATTGCCTTATTTGCACTTGACCTAAAATGTAGTCATTGTTTTTGTTTATTTTGTAGATAACTAACCAACAAAAAATAGATTAAAATAAGGAGACAAAATTATAGTGAAGCTATTTGTGTTGCTATTTTGGGTTTTTTTATGTAGTGTTTTTTTTTCCCAAAAAAAAAAAAAAAAAAATCCAAAATAATTCCACATTTGATTTTGTGACTCTTTTTTAAAAGATTGTTGCGGTTGTTGTAGTTACTAAATCATAGTGACAGGAACAGAAATGAAGTGATTAGAAAATGTAAATAAAGTCTTTATTTGACACCCTTTTAAAATATGAAGAGGTTGAGTAAGCATTGTACAGAGATGATGGCAGTTTTACTGGCCACATTTGCTATCAAAAACTGGTCATTTCACTAAGGTGTAATTGATGGAAGATTTGCAAAGAAATGTGATGCGCTAAAGTATTTAGTAGTATTTGGAAATAGATTTGATTGGGATACATGTGTTGCCGCTGTATTTTGATACACCTAAAATGAAGGTATTTAGTATTTTATTTGAAAATAGATTTGAATGCGTTTTTATGTGCAAAGTGCTGAAACGTATGTAATACTTTATTTCAAAGTGTTTTTTCGGTGAAGGCACCTGAAAGATGCCTCTTATGTGGAGAATGAAGTCCTGCATTACTCAGGAGTGACTTTGACAGTGTAAAATATGTTGATGGATCTTTAATTAGTATTTTGTATTGGATTGAAGTGAGGTGATTGGCTGGGCCATTCTACAGCGCTGAAACGTGTGAGAGTTTCTTTGACTGTGTTTTGGACCTTTAATTAATTGATCTTCCTACAGCTTAGTCCCTTAGTCCCAGTAGAGCACCTGGAGGAAACCCATGCGAACACGGGGAGAACATGCAAAGTTGACACAGAAATGCAAGGTGACCCAGCTGGGACTTGAAGAAGTGACCTTGTTGCTGTGAGGTGACAGTGCTAACCACTAAGCCACTGTGTAGCTGATAATGTAGAGGTTTGAGTGAAGCAGCTGATCTTCATTTACAATGAGGGAGGGCAGAGGGTCGCTGAAGAAGTTGTAAAAAAAGATTTCAGCTGCTGACTGGGATTTGAGTGCTTTTGTACAGCTGCCTGTGTCATTTGATTGAATTTGTAAAGTGATTAGTGTAGTTTTTTTTAGTATACAGTATGTATTTGTTTGGTTGTTATCAACCTGTAGAAAAATGTTAGTGTAAAAAAAAAAATGGTGGTGTGTTGTATACTTATGTACCCCAGTATATTTGATGCAAATCTACCTGTATATATACTGTACATATGATCATGTATTTTGTTCGTTTAAAAGCACAGAGGTTTTATGTTAGTTAAGTATTATACAGAATTGAATACAAATGCTTTTCTTAATGATTATTGGCAAGTGTGTGTGTGTGTAGGGATAAAAAGGAGATGTTTGATTTAGTGAGTAATCAGTAATTGTGTGCTTTTGATGAGAAAGAAAGAAAGAAAGAAAGAAAGAAAGAAAGAAAGAAAGAAAGAAAGAAAGAAAGAAAGGAATGAAGTGCAATGTATGTGATGCTTTAGTCATTGTGATGTAGTTGAATTTGCATATAGGGATTTGTAGATGGCAGTGTTATGAGTGCAGTTGAAACTTTAAAAGACATAAAGGAGGCTTTATACTGGCAGAATTAAAGGTAGAAAATGTGTTACTGAGGTGGTACAGTAGTTTTTCCGAAAGTATTTTATTATTTGTTCATAAGAGTTCCTTAAAGGTGTTGTATGTAAGTTTTTGACTCTTCTAAAGCATAAAAATACTATAATATGTGTGCAGATATTTAAGAAACATCCCAAGTGAACATACTTGTTTAACTGAAAAACAATGGTGAAGTCAGATTTTCTGCTTTGAAAATGGGTTTTCCGTGCCGGAACGCTGTCTTTGTTTAGATAAATTTCATATGCACGATGCCAGTTTAGCCAATTATATGTCAGCACCCTGGGTTGCCTTGTTGGAAAACAGCGTATTTCATTCATTCATTCAGAAAGACTCTGAAAGCGTGCGTCCGTGACCAAAAAGAACAGTATGGGAGACAGATGCAGTTCCACATGAGGTCATTAATTAGCAAATTACATAAATATTACGAACGTAAACATTAGGTGAGCAGGTTACATTGTAACCGCGTGTCCTAACAACACGCTGTGACGAGAGAGGCAGTGATCAGCTATTTGGCTGTTTGCACCAGACGAAACATGGCAGAAATGTAAATACAGCCTTTCAGAAGCACAGAATATGCACTCGCTCACGAAACGGTAAGGTTTAGAATCTATTTAATACATGTTAACCCACTTTAACATCAATGTAGATGCTGAATCACTCATATGTGTTTAGTTGTAAAGTTCAATTTCAGACGGTTTATTGTATTTTCAAGATCTGAGGTGAACTTCCTGCTTTCAGTATATGGCAACAAATGCCATATAAAATGCATTCAAACTCGCATTGTTAGCATTTAGCACAGAATAAAGCACACTAGGCTTACCTGAGGTGATCTAGCTGTCATAGGTTTCTGTTGTTCAGCTGTGAGAAATAGAAGCCATTTCTAATATATCAATTCGAGGTGTTGGTCAGGATAAAAACTCCTTTTAATATGGAAAATATTCCCTCTATCGCGTGTCGTTGCTTTTATTTAGAACACAGTTTAAATCACTCGCTCCTGTACACAATCTGGCATCCCAGCGTACTTTTATTATGATCCAGGAGTGCAATACCTAGTTCAACCACTGGGTGTGAAACTTACATACTGCACCTTTAAAGATACATATTTATACTCAATTAAATAGGAACGGATAGCTCGTAGCGATTGAATGGTACAAAAGTGAACTTTAGCAGTAGAAAAGAGCACCTTTTGAAAAGGTAGCGTCCCACTGACAGAGTTGGTAAGATTATTTGAGAGATTGCGATAGTGTGTATGAGTTGCAGTAGTCAGTGTAATGTGTGAAGAAGTAGTTGAAGTGTGTGCTTGAGTCTCATTGCGTCGGTACGGTGTGGATGTTGAGTGTTGTTTGATGTGTATTTGTTGTTGGATGAAGTGATTATGAGTGAGTGAAGAGCAAAGTTTAGCGTGCATTAAAACAGGTGTTAAAGAGTGCAGCATTGACAGACTGTGTGAAGCAGGTGAGTGGCAAGGTGAGGCAGTGACTTGTGTGTTTTGTGTAGAAAAGCAGGAGGCAAAGGGGGAAGCATCCATGGTTGCTTTGTGGGCTCTGTGATATTGAGGCATTCGTAAATGTGTGCGCGTGTAGAGGCTAGTGCGGTTTGTAGAGCAAGGGAAAGGAAAGGAGTAAAGCAAGTGGAGATTGAGCTGAATGTAGTGTGGAGCGTTTTGGATCGATTGGGTTTTGTGGTTGAGAAGAAGTGTAGATCGTAGATGTGATGGTAAGAAGGTCATGTGTTCAGTAGGGCACTGAGGTGGTGTATGTTGGGGTGGGAGTGAAATGTGAGTAGTGTCGTGGCAGTGAAAATGCGTGCCTGTGCTACAGGAGCAAGCGTTGAATTGAGGCTTTCCTGTTGTAATGGTCATGGGTGATGCTTGCTAGGCCGTGCCTTAGCTGAAGAGTTGCCTTGGTTGTGAGAGGTGAGGCTTATGCCTTATGACTTCAGACTGCATGATTTTGAAAGTGGTGGTGGTGTCACAAATGTTTTGATGTTGCATGATTTCAAAAAGAATTGCTGACAAGTTTGTCCAAACTACGTCTCACAACCAAACACACGTTAGAAGATATGAAAACAATGCGAGGTGATGTCATATATATCTTGTTAAGTACATAAGATATATATCTTATTAAGTACATCATGAGAAAGACACCTTTAGTGGGGTGGAAAATGTACTTATTTTGCTCACCTGGCTTTGAAGTGAGCAATTTGTCTTCAACTTTTGTTACGTTTTGACCCGGTTGTGGGTATTGCTCAGATCAAACAGACAGGGTGCTCCTGGCAAATTTCCATGATTTTTTCCTCAATTGGTTGGGTCCAAATAAAGTGTAAAGGAGCGCTTTTAAGTTGTCCCCCAACCTCCCTCTGGCCTGCAGGTATCCAGTAGTGAATGTTGCTCTCTGTCATTGGCTGTATTTAATTGTTGATGTTATTTTCAATCAGAGCACATTTGACTTGACATGATTTGAGCAGCTCCAGATGTTCTCTCAAATGGCTTCTTTGAGAGTTGATACTGTGTGATTGTCAGTCATGTGAATGAGCAGTGATTTCTTCAAACCTGTCGCCGACAGTTTGAACTGGGAATTACTGAATGGGCATCGTAAGTTTTGTGGTTAGCAACACAAGACTGTGTGTGGAAAGTGTAGCTGTGGTGGGTTGGTTGTTAGTGGGATGTACATGAGTGTAGCTGAGGCAAATAAGCTAGTTGTTGTGACTTATGCATGTGTTATGTAGTGTAGTACATAGTTGGAAAGCTTGAGCGTCATGTTGTAGGTACAGTAGGTGATTGTCTGTAAAGTGGCAGGTGTAGAAATGAGGGAAGGTTGATGAGCTGAAGTGTAAGGATTTGGTTGTGTTATGGTTGGTTTGGTACTTGTTTCCAATAATTGGCCAGGGAAGTGAGTGTTTTGCTATGTGATTTGACAGTATGGATAGTGGTGCTGGTGCACAGGCACTCCTCCTCTTCCTCCTCCTCCTCCTCCTCCTCCTCGTTGTTGTTGTTATTGCTGCTGCTGCTGCTGCTGCTGCTGCTCTTCTTCTTTTGGTTTTGTGTGTTTGTTTGTCTTTGTCTGTCTGTTTATATTTTGTCATGCATGTGTGGTATGTTTGGTTTGTGTGTTGTGCTGTTTGGTTGTGCTTATGTTGGACTTTTGTATAGTGTGGTGCTTGATGCTCTGTGCAGCTGTGTTGCGGCTGCTTGAAGTAGGTTGTTCCTGTGTTAATTTGGTTATGTGTCAGTGTAGTGTGTGCCATCATGGCACATGTTGAGAGTTGACAGTGTGTCTTTCACAGTTAACGTAGCAGAGTTGCGTGCGCTTGAGGTTGTGTTATTGTTGTAGTGTTTCCAGTGCAGGAAGTAGTGGAAGGTGAGTAGCGGTGCTTGTTTGTGTTGATAAATGTTTAGTTGCTGTAATTGAGCATGTGGTTGTGTTGCAACACAGGTGGAATGTGACAACAGCTAAGCAGTGTGCTAGAAGAGTTATTTGCTGCATGTGTTGCTTTGTTAGTGGGCCTGGTGCATTTGTAAGTATGTGTTTGAAATATAGAGTTGTGTGTGTGTGAGCAAACAAGTGTGATAGGCAGTGAAGCAACAATTTGGTCAAGCATTCCAGCCCTAGTAGAAATGCTGCTGAAAGTGAGAAGGGAGTGAAACAAAGGAGGACATGCTTGTTCCTAGCATGAGTAAACGGGAGAGCATTTGGTGTGGGAGCATTTTATTGGCAGCTGGACTGACAGGCTTAATAGGAGGCAAGAAGAAAGAGAGACATACCTTGAGCATGGTCCTGTCCCCTGCTGTTGTCCTCTGCTCGTTGGAGTCGCGCAGTTAGAGTCGCGCACAGTCGCGCCTTGTCTTTACCCCGCCGGTCTTCACACCGCAAGGGATGAACACCGCTCGACTGCCACCGCAGGGCTGCCGCTTACGCTGCCGCTCCAGCACAAATGCCTCCTCAAGTACTGCTCTCCTGATGACGCAGCAGCTGAACCACTGCTCCCTGACCAATGGGAAGCCGCCTCCGTAACTCCTGCCGCCTGCTCATTGGCTCTGGTACTCTGATGCTCTAACTACACCTGAAGCCACTTTCCAGCACTTTTCTCGTTACTGCATCGGCCTATCGTATGCCGCTTCCTGCCTCCTCCCACTTATTACACATCTATGACATGGGCTTCCTCTTCCAACCAATAAAAAGTCTTCCTCTGATACACGCTTGAGTTTCCTATTTGTGCACCAACACTTCTACGCACGCACACATGTCATGTATTACAACTAACACTAGTTATGTCATAACACTGTTAAGTAACGCTTTGCTGTTGAAATGAACCAACACGAACTCCAGCACTCTCACTAGCAGAGCTGTTCTAAAAGCACATCTTTATTGGCTCTTTTTTTCCAAATGGGGAGGAGCTACCCTATGTCCCACCCTCTCATCCTGTTTCACTTCAGGTTAAGTCAAACATCCAATACAAATGCACATTACCAAGCACTTCACAGGACCTTTCACACATACATTGATCAACTTCAATTCAACTCCTCACTATCACTCCTGCAGTCAATCAGAGGATGTGTTCGTGACTTTCTGCACATCCAACAAAAAGATAAGTGGACTGTCTCAGTCAACTGTGCTTTCACTTACCACAAATATTACCAAAGTAGCTGCCACATAGCTTTCAACAATCCATATATAAAACCACTCAATGTACTTGTAGGTGACAGGGCGCCTTGTTATTTGCACAACTCCTCTATTACCAAAAAAAAAAAAAAACAAAACATCTCCAGGATATCACATCTCAGCCTGATAATACAAGCCAATCCAAACCTACATAGCGCATTGCTTACCATAATAAATAACTAAGTAACACAACTACTTCATCTTTTAGGGAGTAACTCAATATTGGAACATTCCAAAGTCACTTCCCCCAACACACTCAACAACCACAATCAAGTCAAACTACCTTTTCTTTCCACTACCTGTCTTTTCCCAATAGCAATCCAACTACCATTAAAATATAGCCCCTTCACACGTACATACCATCGTGCTGACCAAATGAGTCATCCTCCATATTCCAAACCACCTTACAACCTAGCACCCAAGTAAAACCTGCCAAACTACTAGTCCTGCCCACTCTTAATCCACTGCACTACACGCTTAGTTGCAGGACAACACTTCTGATACTGCACAGGTCACACAGTCCACACATGGGTCCTCCCAAGCATTTGTGGAGTCAAAGAAAAGCCAAACAGCAGCAGTGCACATTCAGCACATCTGCCAAAGCAAACTGCACCTCGTTACAGTCATTCCAAAAATGCTTAACTCAGACAATCATTAGTCAGTCAGTCACTCACTCACTCACTCACTCACTCACTCACTCACTCACTCACTCACTCACTCACTCACTCACACACACACACACACACACACACACACACACACACACACACACACACACACACACACACACACACACACACACACACACACACACACACCACACACACACACACACACACACACACACACGCCTGCAAACCACCATTTTTCACATCTGCTTACTACACTACACTTCCTGACAAAAACAGCTTCCTACCAGTAATATTATCACTTCTTGGCGCTCCTTCATTCACAGCAGCGCTACACATTTGCACTCATTCCCCCATCTCACATTTGCAAGCTTACATTAGATCACATATCCCACTTCAAGAGGACAAATTGTTGCTGCATACTGTATATCACTCATACATCTGACAGCAACACAGCAAGTCTTTGTTGTGCATCAACCACCGGGTAATGTCAACATGTATCCAGGGTCATGTCAACATTGGTCCAAGAAGGATCAAGCACATCCAACAACAGTCACTCTACACACTCTAAAGGAAGCTGTCTGAAAGGGATATCCAGGTGCTAACCCACATTACATCAAAAATATACTTCATAACACAACAGATGCCCACTCGCTAAACAACTACAGCTGCACCTCAACTCTCCTGTTTCCACCCAAACTGCTCATCAGCCATGAGCCACATTTAACACGCTTACAGTATGGAGAAGGCCCAAACAAGCATATCGCAGGGTAGATCGCTCACGGTTTGGCCTACAATATCATGGCATTCCCTACACCCAATGCTTCTGCTAGACTGTTACATAACTGCAAAGGGCAACTCCACCATTCTGCAGTATCATGTCTTGCACTGCACTACATTCTGAAGCCAGTGCCATATCAACATGATAATGCACCAATACACACATAAAGACAGACTGCTTGTCATGTTCTGCATCTCTGCAAGAATCTCTACATTCCTCTGGCCACTGTGCAGCACTTCACCACAAATAGCTGCTGCGTTGGCTCCAAAAGAGGCCCTACACCACACTCATTCGCTATTCTGCTCTAAAACCATGCTGCGTCCGTTTCATTCTCCAACCCCTGTATAAGTGTATATACATATATTCCGCCAAGCGTTGTGTCTGTACATGTATAAAGCTGTCAAAGCAACACATCATCACACACAACCCACTCTACAACACATTCGTGTCAGGCCCTCCATTCTCATTCAGCTAATTCAGCCATTGCTACATTTTGCTTGATGCTCGTGCTCACCCGTTGGCCTACTCTGTCGGCTCTGCTCTCCTGTGGAGCATCGCACCACATCACCACTGCTCACCTCTGCTAGCCTGCCTGCCTCCCTGACCAACCCTCCAAATCAGTGACATGAAGCTTCATGTCGCAAACACATCAAGCATACTCTCTCTCTCTCTCTGTCTCTCTCTCTCTCTCTCTCTCTCTCTCTCTCTCTCTCTCTCTCTCTCTCTCTGTCTCTCTCTCTCTCTCTCTCTCTCTCTCTTTCCCTACTACTTGCTTTCACCTAACACCACACTTCTCATCCTGCTTTCTCTATCCAGCTTGTCAAACTCCACCACAGCTTATCTGCTCCAGTATCAGCCTCTCACTCAACACAACAACAACTCTCACTTCATTTCATCACTACACCTTCTATACATACTGCCTTAGTGTCAGAACAGACAGTTTGGAAAACACACAATTGACCCTTTTCACATTGCACTTTTTCCTCAGTGGCTTTGCTGCATGTCTCACAACGCTATTTACATTTGCACAACAGTTAATGCACTTCTCAAAACAATCAGTCATGTGTGCACATCATAGTAGCACTTTCTCATTCCTGCCAACAAATTGTCAAAGCTTTTGGACATGCATCCATTGCTTTCAGACAACTCTCTGCTGTTTGTAACATCATCATTTGCTTATGTCATGTCAGTCAAAATGAACTCAACTTGGCAATGCTGAAAAAGTCGTTCCATATTAAACTAATAGTCCTCATTTCATTACTTGAGTCATTCATTACATACAAAAATGTTGAACTAGTTGTCAAAATCTGTCAAGCTAATTTTATCAAAATTTTTTACATCATTTTTTTTTTCCTTTTTGTTCTGAAAATGTCTTCTAAATTGAACAATTTGATAAATGCTTTACACATGAATTGTTTACAGTTGTGCACAGCTCTACCCAAAGGATGTTTACGTTTCTTGTAAATAAGGGTGCATTTATTCTTTTGCACAGTGCTGTCAATAAATTACGATTGCAAAGAGCATCAAAATGTCACACAGTCACTGTCTTGTACTCAGACACCTCACTAAATGCAGTGATGTCTAACTTTACTGTACTTTTCAAATGGCTGTGCAAATAGTATATAGTGCTGTCTTGAGCATTCTCAGGAAGTGTCACCAAAATTGGACTGTTTTTGCATTGTAAAACATGCACAGAGTAAAGTGTCATAATGAAAACATGACAAAGCCATCCGACTATCTTCTTCATGAACAATGGTGCCAGGACCTTTCATTTTGATGACACAGATGCTTTCGTTGACATCAACACTTGCTTTCCATTTTGAGCAAGTGACGCACTTTTGCAGGTTATCCACTAGGTTTTGCAGTTTGCTCTAATTGTTTTAACAAATGCATCAACTGTTGTGCAAATGTAAACAGTGTTGTAAGAAATGCACCAAAGCCACTGAGAAAAACTGTAACACCCTGGTGCCCTGTGTCTGCGTGGACAGAGGAAAACAGACACATCTGAAAACCCCAGCATGATTGCTCATTAATCACTATCGACTACACAGCATTACAACTTGCATCCTTTCCTTCAAAGTTCACACTTCACAACTTTAATAGTAACAACCGACTCCCCGCAGATTGAAGGACACGTCAGGCCAATCTTCAAATGCTACAGTCTACTTTAGAACATCATTCACATCACCCTGGTCATGCCGTTTCACTATCTTCACGTAACCTATTCTCTTTATCAAATCAAAACACCATATAAAGCCCTGCCTCTCTTCATGTTAACACACCACTACATTCTTAAGTCATCATGCACCACCATCATCACTGCACTCATATTTATAATAGAACTTCCTCCTTTCCTTTTCATTCAACATAGATTCAATAGGCCCTTTCACATTACGCTTACTGTCTACGTTTGCCAACATGTGCTAAATGTTAGCCTATATGCATACAGGAAAGATTATAAGTGTATGCTTCAATACCCTGTCTCTTATGCTGAACGTCACATTTCATATTCAACAATGCTCATTACAAAAGTAGAAAGTACAAATAGAACTGCAAGCATCAATAATGGGGCCATGCTGTCCACAAGCACAATAAACAAAGCAGTCCAGATGCCACCAACAGCAAACTCTAAATCAACTCAAACTAGCACTTCATCTTACTCCAAATATCACTCACTCATCAAAAATAAATCAACAGTTATGCTAACTGTGCGCTACTTTGTACACTGAGACTAATAACCACGCGCACTAGATTAACTATGACTGAGGCTACTAACTAAGGCTAGCTCGTGCAAGTTCCTTATTTCCAATGGAGGGACGCGGCACAACGCGCTCACGCGTTTCAGACGCACCTCATTGAGATGAAAGGGGGCTTCTGTGAAGTCTGAGGAAGAAGCAGTACATGAAAAGTACACCGGTTTGCAGACACACTTAAAGTTAGAAATATTGGCGCCGATAAGAGCGATCATGATGTGGTGAATGTTGATCCGCCAGCCGAGATCAATCGACTGATTTCGGAGAGAGTGCTGAAAGACTCGGAGTGAATCCGCTGTTTAATGGCCTGAATCTCCATGCGTTGCATTCCCCGTGTGTTCAGCACAAATGTCCGCTGAATGTCAAATCTAACAGTGTACACCTAATCGCCAAAGAAGCTCGCCTTTACTAAGTTTAAAATCAAACTGCGGCTCATGACAAAGAACGGTATTGCGCCGGTGGTCATCACGAGAATCCTGCTCTGGCCCGCTTATTTATAGGGTCGGCTGACTCGCCTGCTTTATTCCACAAACACAGAAAAATGAAGATCACTACATAACGAGACTGAGCATTCAAAATGACCAAGCCCAAACCAAAACTTTTGAAGAGGTGCAGAAGTGGCACTTTTCTTACTTTCTTTTGTCCGATCTTTCCATTATAAAATTGACATCCATATAAAACAATAGTGCAAAATAAAGGTTTCTTACTGCAATGCTTCATTTTTGTTTGCTGCAAACCATACATTTATTTTTCAGAATGTAACAGCAGGACTTTTTATAGCAGACAACTCGCATTCAAGGCAAAATGATAATGACAAATGTAATTCTTTGTCAGTATTATTGTCATCTTTGTCATCATTAATATTTTTGAATTATTAGACATTCATTTTGGAATTATTGCACAAATATCAATAAGTCTGTAAGTTTTTTTGCTTTTTGTTAGTCCTAATTGATGTTGTTTGCAAATACAATAAATCCGTTAATATACAATCTGCAGTGGTGCTCGTTCATTTTTGGTGGGTGCTCCTACATTTTTTTTTCTGGTGCTTCTACATTTTCTTAAGTTGAGAGCACCGGTGCTACCAGGTAAAAAAAAACTTCATTTCAAGCTCTGCATTAGAAAAATACTGTTTTTTTTTTTATTTATTTATTTATTTATTTATTCATTCATTGTTCTGTCATTTATTTACAGTGTAAAATTATTTATGTTTAAATGTCAAAAACATTCCCTTATTTTTAAGCACAAAGAGAGAAATGGACTATTGTTTGTTTTTAATATTATTATATGCTGTATTAATTGGTTACTGAGCAGCAATAAATAACACTGTCAAATATAAGGAGTTTTCATCTTCTTTTCTAAACTAGTGCTGTTTCAAATGAATGAATGAATGCATGCATAATAATCGTGATAACCATGAAACCATGATTTTTTTTCCTCACACTATAATCGTACAACCAAAATCTAGAATCGTTGCATCCCTAATAGATAGATATATATCATTTTTTACAAGAACTGGCTAATATGAAGGGCAAAGGCCTATAGATTATGATCACTTTTAAAAAAATCAGATTGGCTCACGTCTTCACTTTTAATTCATCCATACAATTTGATTTTACTAAAATGAGCTTCATCTACACACCTTGGCCTTTTATATAAGCAACTTCTGATTCTAAATGACAAACTACAAGCCACGTTATTAATTGGCATTCCTACAACTTGGATAGGTGACAAGATTTTTGTCAGGTACTGTACATATGCACAACTTTAGCATCTACTCACTGTGCCCCATCCGCCTGTAACCACATGCCTTCGCTGCCTCTGCTAACAACACATGCTTTACACACTGATAGCAACTTTCCTCTCCCCTGCATCACATCATGCAACCCCCATCAAATACACACTGGACACAACAACATCCTTAATACACTACACATGACAAGGGACAAATGTACTCCACATAAAAACAAAACATTCACAAACCATACTAAAACAACAACTCAACTAATTCCTACTCACATACTCAAGCTCACTTTCAACCATCATACATGTCAACTCAGCGTATCTGGATAAGTTTCATAAAACAAACAATTAACATGCGCTTTCTTCAAATAACACTCTCTCTCTCTCTCTCTCTCTCTGTATTTCTGTTTTACAGGATCTGGATGACATTGAAGACGAGAACGAGCAGCTCAAACAGGAAAACAAGACCTTGCTAAAAGTGGTCGGCCAGCTCACCAGGTAGAAGCGTCTCACCCCAGGACTGCTCCAGTGGATTCTCTGTGCATGCGTGTGTGTGGTTGCTTGTATGTGGCAGACAAGGATTTCCTCCACAACATCTCTGCCATTTACATCTTCTGCTCTACACATCTGTTACTCTTGGACCTGTGCGCAATGTACGGACACTTTGGAACGTGGAAGTGTGCCCACCCCTGCGCTCTTACTCCAAGCCTCCCAGGATCCCAACAGGACTGTGCTTTCTATTTAATGTAAATGTGTGTGTACATAGCCTATGACCCTTTATGCAGGACGCTACAGAGAGGAAATCACTTTGAATGTACACAGTGTCTCACCAAAATCCATTCTCTTTCTATTCGTTTGCTCATCTCAATACTTTATTATCATCCTTGTTATTAGCAGCAGCATTATTCACTCCCAACTAATGGACACATTATTATTATTATTATTATTATTCCTTATCGTCACATTTTCACGCCTTCATCAAATGTTTACAGCTTCTCTCACCGTTTCAACACATGGAGCTTTTGGCCCTCTACGTTCACACTGACGTCTAGCCTGTACACTGATGCTGCACATTTGCACTTCACCAGATCTATTGGAGTCCTTATCCAATGCCTTCATGCGGACTCTCCTAGCCCATAAGCACACCCATATCATCACATTTACATTCTCTATTTCATAATCACCGTTTGGCTTTGTACAGTATATACATAGTTGCTGATCTTACAGTGCTAATCGCGTGCATTCCACATACAACTTCTAACAGGGGTCTTTCTTATTTTTCCTTTTGTTTTTACACTCTATCAGCGGGGATAGATACCGCTCTCCCGCTGCTTTACCTAATGCATGTACAGAAGACTCAATAAAACTTCAACCAAACATCCCTTGGCCTTTTTATATACGTCACCTTTCACTCTTCTGGAAACATTCAAACACCATTATTAAGGCACAGACAAAAATAACACTCCTCACTGTCAACCTACAGCACGACACATCCTTACACAGACAACTGCTGTAGAACTTGACTTTTGCAATTAAACCCAGTTCTATATATATATATACAGTATACACACACACACACTACTGCTCAAAACTTTGGGATCTTTCAATGATTTTAAATAGCCTTCTCCTGCTCACCAAGGCTGCATTTATTTCATCAACAACACAGTACAAATAGTGCAAATGTTACTGCACCATAAAATAACTGCTCAAAAGTACTTTCTCATTTCATTTCATCATTTATTCCACTGATTTTAATGACGACTTTTCACCTTCATTACTCCAGTCATCACGATCCTTCAGAAATCCCTCTGATATTATTAGTATTATTATTAATGGTAATAGTAATAAAAGCAATCATAACTGGAGTGATGCTTTCATTTCAAACTACATACAATAAGTAATAAATATATTTATTTCATTCATAAATGTTTACCTTTTTTTTTTTTTTTTTGCCCATTTCATAAATGCCGCCTTCAAGAACAGAATAATAAAATAACATGAAAAAAAAATGACACCAAACTTTTGACCAGCACTATGCTATGACTTTTTTAGCCTTACTGTATGCAAAACACATCAACCCTCAGCTTTCGTCCCAAACACTTTCTGACACAATTCAGCCAACGTCTCCTCATGTGGGATTCAGCTCCATGCTGTGGGAAATCCGGAGCCGTTTACAAAACCCATCCGAGGTGTGGCGGCCACAAAGCTTTGCTATCTAGAGGATGCAGAGCCTCGGCGTATTAATAAAGCCACACCTCTGTGCTCATCACAGCCCTCGCCTCCAGAGAGGAACGTCATAATGCTTTAGTAATTGCTTCCTCTCCGGCGCTCCGGGACAGACGCGTGTCTGGATTAGCATTTTTATGGACACGTTCGGGCCAATTCTTCTAAAAAGAGCACAAACGCAAACGCCTCCATTGCTCAACTTTTACACTCCTCCAGCTCTCAGATTGTGTTGGTTGCTCAACTGACAGATGCTCACGTAAGTCATTTCTAATAACAGATTTATCTTTGCCATGATGACAGTAAATAATATTTGACTAGATATTTTTCAAGACACTTCTATACAGCTTAAAGTGACATTTAAAAGGCTTAACTAGGTTAATTAGGTTAACTAGGCAGGTTAGGGTAATTAGGCAAGTTATTGTATAATGATGGTTTGTTCTGTAAACTATCAAGAAAAATATAGCTTAAATGGGCTAATAATTTTGTCTTAAAATGGTCTTAAAAAAATTAAAAACTGCTTTTATTCTAGCCGAAATAAAACAAATAAGACTTTCTCTAGAACAGAAAACATAATCAGACATACTGTGAACATTTCTTTACTCTGTTAAACATCATTTGGGAAATATTTCAATAAGAAGAAAAAAAATCAAAGGGGTGCTAATAATTCTGACTTTAACTGTGTGTGTGTTTGTATACATATATATATATATATATATATATATATATATATATATATATATATATATATATATATATATATATTGTTGCAACAATAACAAAGGTCTGCTTTCAGAAACTGTATAGACCACATTAACATAGCACCGGTATAAAATACCACCTTCAGAATACTGCAGATAGCCATGAACTTGACTCTTGTACATCTGTTCAGCTACTCTACATATAATTCATTACAGAGTATCTCAGGTATGCTTTAGCATTCATTCTGCCATCACTATTCAAATACACAGTCTCACTTTACAATTCTTCTCAACTTGTAATGTCTGAACTGTGTTATAGGTACATTCAAAATAATTACTTTTGGACAATTGTTGGAAACAATGAATGTGGCTTCAAGTTAAACAAACAAATGACATTTAGTAGTGTTCAACTTCATTTCTTTCTTTAAATTCAGCCAAAATAAATAGCTTACCTTCAATTGACTAAATCCAATCAGTTCTGTTTTGTCACTGTACAGCACATAGATATTTCATTATGCTTGCATATGTTCACACAACAAACGCACATGTTCACATTTAAACAACTGCTCCAACTCAATCTACAAAGTACACTTTGTCAGTTATTTGGACAATTAAGGCTTTTCAGGGATGAACATCACATAAACATGTTGCTGCTCAATACAGACAAAAAAACAATACTACAAAAAGATCGCTCTTCTGACACCTCTCACAATCATGGCCGGCTACATTTGACTGGCCCTCATGCCTAATGTCACAGAAACACACAATCATGCAGAGTTTGCTTCACTGAGATACTGAGCGGTGCTCATGGCTTCAGTCCCAGAGCAGCAGCAGCAGCAGCAGCAGCAATTCCCTGACTGCTCCTTAACTCGTGATGTTTCACAGTCCTGCTTCCAGCTACAAGACTCACGCTCCGAGGGCTATTGCGATATTTGCATAGACGTCCATAGCTTTTACCAACTTCATATTTGAATCACTCACAAATTATTCATCTGGCCTGCATGAGACATTTCAGGATGGAAATTAACAATTGAAACTGCACTTTTCTATATTCTACAGCGCCCCGTCACTGCATATTGACTCTTAAAGGGACAGTTCACAAACAAATTGAATTTACTCTCCATCAACTGCTCCCAAACCTTTATACGTTTCTTTATGCTGTTCAACACAAAAGAAAATATTTACAGGGAAAACTGCAAAGCTGAGAGATTGACTTCCCTCTCAACAAAAACTAATATTATGGAAGTTTTTCAAATAGATTAGTTTGTGTTCAACAGAACAAAGGTTTCAAACAAGTAACAGCTGAGTACATTGGCAGATTGGCACCATTTCTTTTTTCTTTTTTTTTTTCAAATTCTGCCAACTCCAGGATCCCAGCACTTCAAACATTTCACAGACATTTCTGCTTTTATATAGGTGGCTAAACTCACTACAGTTGGGCACATTCTGCTGTTGTGGCAAATAATGCTTTTTGACACATTCAGGCTAGAACAGTTGTTTACATTTGAATAAGAATAACACAGTCCATTACACTAATCCACCCTGCTGCTAATAAAAGCACAGATATGTTTCTACAAGTCCTCATTGAAAACAACGCATCTAATTCTTGCCATGTTTTCAGAAGGTCATTTTACAGCTTTATATACAGTAGACTTTCATTAAAGCTGTCTGTAAACTATTGAACAACACCCATTCTTGTCTTGTCAGAACAATTCTGCTTCGCTTTTTTGGATTGAATGCTACAGTATAGGATTCTTGTCCATTGGCCATTTTGACAGTTTTTCTCATCATCTTTTTTCCCTGTTTGTTAAATGTTTTTATAATATTTTATTGAATACTACTAAAGTGTCCTTTTTCAATTAACAACAAAACAAAAACAAAAAAAAAAGCTGCAGATGTCAAATTCATGGCACAAGAAAGTACTTCAAATGGGTTTTGAGAAACAATGTGGTCGTAGACAATATGACGCTAGTAGCACTGTCATATGGCTGTATATCAGCACTGATGTGACATACAGCCATATCTCACTGCTACTAATGTCATTTTCCTCTCACACACACACATATTAGCGGCTGTTTTTGTGTTTATCTATGTAGGCCATTCACCATATTGGACTAGTCAAAGTCAGACGAGATCAACTTAACCACCTTTATCAAGCTGGGGTTTTTTCTGCTTGGTTAACATAATACAAGACAACAAAGTTGGTACACTGAAAGACATCGTTTAATACCTGTAATCTTTGCATCTACAAACACATTGTCACCTATGAAAGGTTCTCTTCTACCATTTCCTCAGGAATTTCAATCTTCATACTTTTTTTTTTTTTTTTTTTTTTTTTAATCCTCAGACTGTGAAATGTTGTGCCATTGTAGAAAACTCAGTAACACTTCACTTAAAGGGGGGTTTATATCATAACACTTAAAATGATGACATAACACACCATGGATATGGAGATGTTTTTTTTCTTGCTTATGAACAGTTATTAAGTTCTGTCATTTTATATATCAAGATGAAATGACACGCCTTCATGACAACTTGGCATTACCAAGACAAACATAACTTGGCATAAATCTGTCATAAACATGATTATCGTCAAACCATCATTGTGCCATCGATATTTGTCTCATCACTTTTTTTTTAGTGGAACAAACTGAATTTTTCAGTCATGTCTAATCATTTTATAACATGCTTCACTTCTTTAATGCCGTTTAAATGACAAATTCAATTTGTAATACAGTTGAGGTCAGGAAAAATATTCACGCCGTCATAAACTTCATGCCAATAGTAATGGTGCATATAAAGGCATGTTTATGACAGATTTATGATAAGCTGTCATGGTAGCGTCAAATTGTCAGACATTTAAACCAAGATCATCTTTGTATTTAAAAAGACACCTCAGCTAATGACACTTAAGTTATAAGTCATAAGCGTGCATAAACTATCCTCCATATTCATGATGTCACATTACTATAAAACCTTCATGAAAGTCTCATGAACACCCCCTTCAAGTCAAACGCTTTGATGTTACTAACACTATTAAACGACATGTTTAAACACCATTTTAGTAAGGCAAGGATTGGTGCAATACAACATTTTTTATATCTACTTTTTTTTATGTTATTTCAGAAACTGCCTTACAAATGCGTCTACTTCAAATTCACAATGGCTTAAAAACGATGTGAGAACTTCTCGGCAGATAACAGATAAAATAACAAGAGTCTTGTTCACCTTCAGGATCTGTAAGCGGAGATCATGGCCATATTCTGCACTCCTGCTGGAGTTGAGCTGCGAGGGGGGCGCACAGACAGACGGCGCTCTCATCTCGTATTCATTGCTCTTAAGCAGACCTTGAAGATCAGCTCAGAGATGAAGCGCCGGCTGCTCAGGAATATGTACGTAATGGTGCGCGATGGTCAAAGTCATGTATAGCGAAATGCATTTGATCCTGTGGCGCTGATAGCCTCGGGACCCCGCTCTTATCTTGTTCTTGAAGGAGCCCATATTTCATTATCAGCGCCTCTGTGTGCACCAATCCGCTCTCAGGATATCTCTGTGGACTTCGCCATCGCTAAGCCTGAAATGCAAGATATTTCATTTAAAGACACAGCAATGCTGTTCCGCCTTTCACATTTCACACTTGACCCTCACAACTCACTCATTTCAGTAGCTAAGTCTTATAATCCATATATCGCCTCTACAGGTCCCCGACTCGTGACTAGGTGTAAAACCCACAGAGAGAACGCTACTTTGGTAATCTTGCCATTACATCGCTATGATTTATGTGTGCTCAATTAATATCTTTTTTTTAAGGGGCCATGGGGGGCTGGGTAAACCTAAGGCAATGTGTAACTGTCAAAACCCACCTGACCACCAGGGCTCCAAAAGTTAACCTTGCTGAGAAGGTCAGGACCATTTATCGATGTGACAACCTCCACCCTCTGCTGTCAGATCTATTATAACCTCATTGATTAGCTCTCAGCAACACACACACACACACACACTTGTTTATGTGCTTTACAAGAAATGTCCAAAGGCGTAATGAATTTTACACTTTAAAAAAGGCTTATTATATGTGACCCTGGACAACAAATGCAGTTTTAAGTTGCACAGGTTTATTTGTGAGAATAGGCTAAATAATTATTTTTATTTTATGCTATAAAATAAATGATTGCAATACTAAGTAAAGATCATCTTACATGATGACATTTTGCACATGTCCCTCTATAAATATAACAAAAGTTTATTTTTGCTTAGTGATATGCATTGCTTAGAGCAGGAATTCCCAACCAATAGTGGGCCTCAGCAATCCTGCAGGTGGGCCGCAAGATAGCTTAAAGTTAACTCTCAATATTACACTAGATTTTTTGGATATAATAATGATCAAAGTGATGCACTTTCTCCTGTTCTCTGATTGATTACTTCAAACTCGGTACAAAAACAACCTCATGATCAATTTTTTGTGTGAACTATTTAATATAACCACATAGTTGTCCAAATGAATGTCCTGTATATATATATATGTGTTTATAAAGTGTTTAAATCAGCATTTCATATAAACTTTTTAGAGAAAATGTCAGACAGGTGAGCCTTCAAAAATTGATCAGACAAAGAAGTGAAAAAGGTAGAAAACCTCTGGCTCAGTGTTTCATTTCAACAATTTTAAAGGTGACTTTCTCGCTACTCTGATTTTTTTTGGAGCCCTCAGATTGCAGATTTTCAAACAGTTTTCTGGCCTGAATATTGTTCTTTCACAACAAAGAATACATCAATGGAAAACTTATTTATTCAGCTTTCAGATGATCTCATGTTCCATAAATAGACCTACTGTATATGACTGCTTTTCTGGTCCAGGGTCCCATATTGCCTAACCCCAACTAAACCCAGCCTCACATTGCCATGCCATTTATACAAATATGTCCTCATAAACAAGTTATCTCTCTCTCTCTCTCTCTCTCTCTCTCTCTCTCTCTCTCTCTCTCTCTCTCTCTCTCTCTCACTCTCTCACACACACACACAAAGTGAAGATAAAATATGAAAATCATTGTTTTCACATTTTAAAACATTGATACTTACAGATATTTTTTTTTCAATGGGCTATATGCACAACTTCTGCTTTTCAGCCAATGATAAAGTTCCAGTGAAAGGTTAATGTGACTATTTTCAATTTCATACTCTTCCTTTTACAGTATCAACACGGTAATGTCATTAAAATACAATCAGTTAACTTAAGCATTCATTTGCATTCAAAGCTGTGTAAACACTAGCGCCGTCAGTCACAGCAGGCTAGCGCAGAAAATCCATTGAATATACTGAAGTAAAATCCATTTTTTAAATGCATGGCGTACTGTAGATAAATGGAATTTAATGCAACGTTTCTTGTTTGGTCTGAGACCCGCTTTCTTTCGTATATCAATCAGGCAGTAAAGATCTCTGATTTTTAAACGTGGCAATTTTGTAATGGCGTAACAATTCATCAAAAGCCCCTGGGCTAATTGACTGAAAATGAAAGGTTTGTGTACATCAGGGGTGTCCAAACTTGGTCCTGGAGGGCCTATGTCCTGGAGAATTTAGCTTCAACCCTAATCAAACACACCTGAACCAGCTAATCAAGCTCTTACTAGATATACTATAAACTTCCTGCCAGGTGTGTTAAGGCAAGTTGGAGCTAAACTCCCCAGGACACCGGCCCTCCAGGACCGAGTTTGGACACCCCTGGTGTACATATACCTCATTGCTTATAATAACAGATATAACACTTACAGCAAATAAAATACTGGGATCTTTGGGAAAAATTGCTGTATTGTTATGCTTTGTTTATCCCTGTTTTTTCAATCAAAAGTTTAACTATAGAACAACTGAAAGTGGGGGTAAGGGAAGGGGCGTTATTTATGAAATACATGTTTTCTTTAATACATGCTGACTACAAGTCTTTTGAGGTCAACTAAAAAACTCATTCAAAAATGCTTCCCCCACACCAAGGTGAGCATGAACATGAAACTGTCGAGCAATGGCCTTGAGTTGCAAGGCCGGATCCTCATCTATCACAACCAGTAAAGCCAAACAATTCTGATGTGGAGGAAAAGATTATCGAGTTCACAAAATAGAAAAGCATTTATATTCACAATTCCAACACCAAGTCAAAATTCCAATCAAATGTAGCAAATCTGCCCAAAAGACAACATGCACAAAGACATTCACACTGCATTACAGCGAGAGTACTGAAGGAGTTCATCTTGGGGTCAGAAACCATCAGAGAAACAAAAGCACCTGCATCACCACAGGTTGTTTGGAAGGGTTTAAAGAAATTCTTTCAAGAAGCATACGGAGTGGCCAGACGTTACTGGACCTTCATTTCTGAGCGTTTTATGAGAAAAAAAATGAGCTCAAACGCATTAAATGGGTATGACACACAAATACATAATAAGTAACCCATTTGCACTATAAATATACAACTGAATCTGTCATGTGGTGGGTCTGTTTTCTAGGTCTAGGACCTCATTCACCCGAGGCTTTACAGATTTTCTCAATTACCAAAAGATAGAAAAATAAAATAGAAACCTGACTGCCTCTGATAGAATTTTGATAATGGGACACGATTAGATCTTCTGTAAGGACAATGATCTTGGACAATGGAGCTTCAAACTAAAACCATGTAAAGGGGTGCCAATAACTGTAGCAATTACGTATTGAAGATAAATAAAATGTACAATTTCAGGGATTTGTTTTCAAAGAAAGATAAAAGGGATAAACAAAACTTGAGAGTGTATTTTGCCCAAGTTTACAACGGTGCTAACCGCAACTATAATTATTTTTCTTTAAACGCATCCGATGCACGTTTCAATATTCAAAAGCTGAACAAAAATCTCAAACTCTCTGAATCAACAGCGAAAAAAAGAGCCCCCGAGAAGGTTCTGTATCAACAGGAAATAAAACATTTTTATTGAACATTTGTGTATATGAAGTTATATAACAACAGTCAGAAACTCCACAGAGTGAATCACTACACAAAGTGAAACCAAATTGTAAAACACCTCATCAAAAATGAAGGTATACACAGCAATATAACTGTCGGCTCGCCGCTGGGGCCAGCAGTATGGCAGGAAAAAACACCCCGAACAGTTCTACAAGATTACAGAGAAAATTTCCACACACAAAAATACTCAAGCAGGCAGTTGATATACACAAAGGCAACTAGGATCTCCCTACAGCATCAGATTCTAATTCTTTACACAGCTTTTTTTTGTTGTTGTTGTTGTTTTCTTCAAAGGTGGCTTTTTGTCTTCGTAGAGCATCGGAAGGTTGTATGCATGTACGCCGAGCGCTCAGGCTTGGTGTTTGTTTCTTTGTTTAGTTTTTTCTTCAAGTTGTCGGGTGCGGTCGTCGGAGCTGTTTGCGTGCTTTGGTAGGCTTCAGTAAAAGATAGCGTTGCTTTGCAGGGCTAGAAATGGCTTTTCAGACTACTTACAGACCTCTGAGGCGCAACCAGCAATGCTGTCTTCTACTGTTCGTCCAGTTCTGCGCCTAAAGCGCAGACACCTGATAGTACAACACCACCCTTCTGCCGTACGAATACGATCGAGTGTGACTCGAAAACTGCATTTTTATCCTTGTTTTACAAACAAGCATCACGCTAGGATATCGTAGATACTGATATAAATGAGAGTACACAAGTCGGTTAACGCAGGAGTGGTTGATTAATAATTGTACCTATAGTCGCGATTACACGTTTTGGAGATTTCTTCGCAATCTCTCGGACAGGGTAAGAAATCAAATCGGCTCTCAATTAAACACATGAATCGATATTTATTGCAACATTGAAATGAAAGTGCCAACTATACTTGGTCCCACGATAAAAAGTAGAAACGAAACACACAGTCCATACTGTACATTCTGAGTTCCATAATAAATATAAAATGGTCTTCAATAGGGCACTAAAGGAACGATAACCAGGTAATAGTCATGGGTGTAATCATAACGGCGATAACAAAATGGTACAGCCAATCATATTCATAGTACAACAGAGAGTTTCCATAACAAGATTGATAACAAGAATTCTCTTAGAACCAGGTGATCTCAATAATGAGGAAATGATATCAGGACAAATAGAAAAATATATACACCTATTCTGAAAGGGAAGGATTTATATATATATATATCATTTATTTATATATAGAGAGAGATAGATAGGTAGATAAATTTTCTCATATTTGGGATACATCCTACATATACGTTTACCCGAATGTTTGGATGGTTAAATCTGTGTGCGGGAAAACTCAACGGGAAAAAAACGGAGGAATCCTTAACAACTTTACAGATGTTGAGCTCCGAACTACACACACGTGTGCTGTGACCTAACCCGACTACGGTCTATGGATGCATCGTCTCGCTTATTGGGGTTGTGTCTTTTCTTTTTTCATTATTTTTTGCCCCCTTGTTGAGCGATGCCGTCCGTTTCAACCAAAGGGAATGAACATACAAATATTGCACAGTGCTCAACAGAACGCTATGTGAAGTGACCCGCGCGAGCGCACGCTCCGTAACTTTTATTAAAAAAAAAAAAACTGTCCATTTCGCTCTCTCGTGCTCTCGTTGTGTGATTGGGGATGGTAGCACAACATCACTATAGTACAAGATGGCAGCTACCTACTGAAAACTACAACGCTAAGCACACACCGCAGTCACAGTGATACACAACTCAGTCCTTAAAGACTCCTATGGAATGACAAACAGCTTTTTTTGTCTTCTTTTCTTTTATGTAACAGTGCTATCACCTACACAGTAACATTGAAAACACTTAGAAACTCCTCCTGAAGCTAGCATCTAGTGTACGCAAGAGGTTCCTCCAAGATAACTCATGGGTTTAATGGACTCCACGTCTACTCGCCCTCTTGTTAGACCCGTAGTAAAGGACATTTGAATGTAATGTTATCACCTGTACAGACCATTAACTTTTACGGTTATTGTTAAAGATTGGCTAATGATCGCGCGCTTTTGACTGAACGGACGTCCCGACAAGCTATTGTGTCTTCAAAGACGGTACAGTGCAAAACAGTAGCCACGGGGGGAAAGGATTGGCAGTAAAGCATGGCTAACTCTATTGTCACTGTGAGAAGGCAACACAAAGCAAAAACTGCTGTTTAGGGCACCGCTGCGGCCAAAATACATTGTTCCCCGATGAACTGAAGCTACCACCACTTTTACAAAGTGGAGTGTGCGTGGAGGGAGGCGTAGCGTACGTCTCGTACCTCCCTAAAAACAATGGCAGTGTTGAAAAGCTCGCCTCTCCTCCTCCGCTCCCATAGTTTCCTTTTGATTACCTTTTGATTGAAGGCAAGGGAGTCTCTTGAAACAGACGCCCCGGTGTAAATAAATACCCCCCTTTACCCAGCCTTTAGCAAAGATTGTAAAAAAAAAATCATGCAGTTACCAAAAAATACTCATACGCTGACTTAATCTAAAAAAATGACTTGTCTTAAAGCTAGAGCCAAAACTCTCGGTTTCAATTTTTGGAAGCTGAACCACAACAGAATCAGTCCAACGGAACGAGAAAGTAAGCCATTCGCAAATTTAAACTTCTACAACACAATGGCTACAGCTCCAGACTGTCCCAGTGTATGAGCAATTTCCTTTTTCTTCAATGTGTCGAATCGGGTAAGGGTGTCAAAGGACAGAAAAGAAGAAAGAAGCAACCCGGGGACCCGTTTTACTGCAAGTTAACAGCATCACCGTATGACAAATCAAAGAAAAAAAAGGCTGATTGGTTTTCATCAAGTAAGCAATTCTTCGATTAAAGTGGTTTAAGCGAAGCGTACAGGTCCTCAGTTTGATAAATCAGTACAAAAAGTTCTTACGAAATCATGTGCTTGTATAATTGTCAGCAGCATATAATATTTATACAATGAAACCATATCAGTTAATGGCCTTTGTGTTGTGTGTGTGTGTGTGTTTAACGCTTTCAGTACATTTGTATGCATTTTTTTTTTTTTTTTTAAGTAAACATGACGCGCAAACCGTCCTTTACGAAGTAAGTGTACCTCCACTAGCGTCTTGCAGGTTGGATTTCTTTCGTTCGTAAATATTTCTATAGATATATCGTATATTTTACTGGAATGCAATTAGGTAAAATTCTTAAATCCCGTTATATATAATATTGGCTCTTCTATGTCTGCATTTACATCGTTTAAAATAGAACATCTTATTAAAAACATCGAGATATACACAGATTAGGAAACGGGTAACAACATACAAACACATAAACTAGAAATCATTTGAGTCTGCATACTGATATATACACCTGTGGTACAATAAATTCCTCCACTCATGCGCTATCTATACAGATCATATTGCTTAAAAGAAGGGGGCATTTGGTCGGGGATTTTAAGGTTGTGGATGAAGGCGAAACGATAAAGGACAGAGAAAAGTTTATCGACAGAAGGAAGGGCCGAGGGTCGAAAACGACATAACAACACAACATCTGGTCCGAGAAGGCGGGTTTTCTTAGACACCAAATAAGGAGTGAGGGTGCATGGATCCTTATATCACTGAGGTATTTACACGCACTGGGTAAAGAGCACTACACGGGTGGGACTGTGGGAAATGGAGGGCAGGGGTTTGGCCGAGGACTGCTCTATTTTTTCTGAGCTGCCAGCAAGGCATCCACTTCCTCCTCGGGTTTGAGCACGTGCCACTGCGCGATGGGTCTCCTCGGGTTGGCCAGCATGTCTGACCAATGACGGAGCTCGGTGCCTGTGCTGTTCAAGCCCACAAACACCTTGCCGATGGCATCGTTCTTGCCAATCTTGTCATAGTCCAGAACGGTTATAACAACTTGAACTTTCTGCAATAGAAATTAGAGACAAAACATAACATTTGGGCCTTTCAGTTGGTTCCAACGTGCAGTTTGATCAAATATTAGTTCCTGTAATCAACAGAAAATGTGTACAAACATCTTTTCATTGAAATTATTCAAGTTTGCTTTATATCATCAATGACATGATTTCAATTATGTAAACATTACTATTCATTTCAAGTAACTTGTTTGCGCTCAGAGATTTTCCGTGTGGTGGTTTGTCAATTGCTCGATTCTGATTGGTCAATCCCAGCATTCTGATATACACAATATGTTTGTGCTGTATAAATAGTTTCAGCTTTGAAAATAAAATGTATTCTTGCTGAATGAAAGAAATACTTTCTTTTAAATAAAAAACAAAAATTGAGCCTAAAATAAAATCGAAAAGGTTTTTAATTTCACAAATACCAAACTAGGCTTGCTGAGCTTGAGAAACATTGTTTAACAATGACTACAAATGCAAAGTGGTGCAAAAGTTCACTCCCACCTTTCCAAATACCACTACAATTATCTCAGTGTGATGGTCTGCTGAATGGCCTGTAACTCTGCAGCAGCTTGAGTCTTTGAAGAGCACAGTGGCGAACACCAAAGAAAGGCCAGCGGGTTCCACCAAGGAGCTCTGGACAACTATGGCAAATTGACTGCGAGCGCACAACGGATCGCTGGGGTCAATGGCTCGCTCTTAGCTTTGCTTACTCCGAGTGCCATCCGCCTGTGCACGAAATGCGAGCAGACAATATGAATTAGCGTCTTCAGAGGGCTGATTATCCTTCGATCCACCTCTCCGCTTGCATTTCTCTGACCGGCGAGAACAGGCCCTGAGCCATTGTTCTCAGAAGCCGGAGCTAATTTGCCATATAATGAAATATTGAGGGATGTACAATGAGCGAGGAACTGTTCGTTTCGGGATGGCGGCTTTCACAAACGTCTGCTGCTTGGTGTGAATGGAGAGGGAGGAAGGCCTCTCTGGTTAACAGACCCCCAGACACGCTTTGAATTCAAAGCCGCTCACTCAAAGCATAAAATGTATCCTTTGAACCGTGAAATGCTAAATCAATTGGAAGCAATTTTACTCTTATTGCACTAGCAAGCATCGCATCCATTTTGTTCTCCAACTAATTAGCAACAAAACTTTTCTAAAAGCCTCATGCAGAGCCTTATCGAGTTACTTTTTTGGCTGCGGCTTGTCAATTAGTCTCTGTACATTTTTGTCACTGACGAGAATAAACAAGAAAAAATGGGAATTTGTGTCGGATTTGCCATATTAGAGCTCGGTTTCAGTACAAGCAACAAAGACAAATTACCTGGATTTGTTCGAATGGCACTTCGAAACTGAAGGACTCATTGTAGTAAGGGTTGAGGGTGTTCTTTTTGATTGTCGTCTTCTTCTTTTTCAGCCGTTTGCCGTTCTGCATCAGATGAATCTTGACGTATGGATCTGATAACACACAGCAACAGGACACGGCATGAGAAATCATTCATTTTATGATATACTACAGCGGTGGATCTCAATCAGGGGGCCTCAGCACACTATTAAAACACTTCCCAGGCCCGTAGCCAGCCTGGTGAAAGGGTTGGTTCTTTTTTCTCAATAAGTGGACCTTTTTGCAGTTATTAGCCTCATTTTCTATTTAATTATTAGATCTATATACTGCATTTTAGTGCATTTTAATGTACTAAATATTTCCTAATGCTGTACAATAAAGAAATATGAATAAATATGGGTTTTTAAAATACAAATGTATTACATCCAATATCATTAAACCAGAATTTGTTAAAGTTTTAAATTAAAAACTGTAGCCTATTGGCATTTATTAGGGAAATAGCAAACTGGCCAGCACATTCAACTGTCCTCAGAATTTGGCCATTTGAATACATAAAAGTAATAATAATATTATTAATAATAATAATGTAGAGCTTCGTGATTTTTCTAACCTCTCTTGTAAAAAAGTACATTTGAAAATTCATAGATAGCAACATTAGTCAAATTAGTATTTCAATTAATTTCATATGGGTTGCTTTTGGTGATTCACAGCTTTTTATTGGACATTTTTTGTTTCAAGAGTAAGGTCCACGATTTAGAAAACTTGCATGTAAAATGTTTTCTCTATTTAACCACAAAACAGTAGGTCAGCAGTTGTTGGACTCATGACAAATATTTGTTTGCATTTGTCAAAACTGATTAGCTGAAGTCACACCGACAGCCAACAGAAGGATTCCACTTGGTCTTAAAGCCTTTTTCGATAAGTCCTTTTCACAATTTATGATGGAATAGCAGTCGAAATAGGACAAATGAGCTCATGTATGGGACAACTTTTGGACCTTTGTCAGTGAGGGGTTGGTCTTCCAAACCCCCGAACACCCCCTGGCTATAGGCCTGCTTCCACAAGATGGATTTAAATGATTTAGTTTTAAAATAAACGGTTAAGTATCCAAAAAAAAACAACAACAACAACAACAACAAAATCACTCTCAACAACTGTATATTTATTTTTTTAATTAGCTTTATTTATTTCATTATGATTTATGTTCTCACACTCTTGCAAAATCTTGAATTCTAAAAGTGTGATTTTATACATTAAATTAATATTAGCATAGAATTATAAAAATATGATATATTCTTTCTCTGTATATTTAACAGCAAAACATTAAAAAGTTACTTTTTAATATCTAAAAGTGGTAAAGATATGTTTGAGTTATATACGGTTGAAGTCAGAATTATTAGCCCCCCCCCCCCCCCCCCCCCTCTCCATTGATTTTTTTTTTTACTTTTTAAAATATTTCTCAAATGATGTCAAACAGAGCAAGGAAATTTTCACAGTATGTCTGATAATATTTTTTCTTCTGGAGAAAGTCTTATTTGTTTTATTTCGGCTAGAATAAAAGCAGCTTTTAATTTTTTAAAAGCCATTTTATGGTCAAAATTATTAGCCCCTTTAAGCTATACTTTTTTTTTTTAGATTGTCTACAGAACAAACCATCCTTATACAATAACTTGCCTAATTACCCTATTCTGCCTAGTTAACCTAGTTAAAGGTGCAGTATGTAAGTTTGACACCCAGTGGCTAAACTAGGTATTGCACTCCTGGATCAAAACAAATGGAAGAGCAGGTTGCCAGATTGAGGACAGGAGCGAGAGATATAAACCGCGTTCTAAATAAAAGCAACGTCACCCGATAGAGGGAATATTTTCCTTATTGAAAGGAGTTTTTGTCCTAACCAACACCTCGAATTGATATATAAGAAAGGCTTCTATTTCTCACAGGTGAACAACAGAAAACTATGACAATGATCATCTCAGGTACACCTCATGTGCTTTATTCAGTGTTAAATGCTAACAACGTGAGTTTGAATGCCATTTTGAATGTCATTTCACATGACATTTATTGCCATACTACTGAAAGCAGCAGCAGATAGTTCACCTCAGATCTTGAAAATAAAATAAACCGTTTGAGATCGAACTTTAGAACTAAACACGTGATTCAGCATGAGCATTTAATAATGTTAAAGAGGGTTAATATGTAGTAAATAGATTATAAAGCTTAGCATTTCGTGAGTGACTGCATATTCTGTGCTTCTGAATAGCGGTATTTCAATTTCTGTTGTGTTTCGTCTGGTGCAAACAGCCAAATTGCTCATCACTGCGTATCTCATCACAAAGCGTGTTGTTAGGGTTACAAACCTGCTCACCTAATGTTTACGTTCATAATATTTATATCATTTGTTGAGAGGTTGCATTTCGGTCACGGACGCACACTTTCAGAGCCTTTCTGAATAAATGAATGAAACATAAACAAAGAGCGTTCCAGCACGGAAAAAAACATTTTCAAAGCAGAATATCTGACTTCAGCATTGTTTTTCCGATACACAAGTATGTTCACTTAACATGTTTCTTAAATATCTGCAAACATATTAAGGTATGTTTATGCTTTAGAAGAGTCAAAAACTTACATACAGCACTTTAAGCCTTTAAATGTCACTTTAGGCACTTTAGAAGTGTCTTGAAAAACATCTAGTAAAATATTATTTACTGTCATCATGGCAAAGATAGAATAAATCAGTTATTAGAAATGAGTTATTAAAACTATTATGTGTAGAAATGTGTTGAAAAAATCTGCTCTCGGTTAAACAGAAATTGGGGAAAAAAAATAAACAGGGTGGCTAATAATTCAGGGGGGCTAATAATTCTGACTTCAACTGTATATATTTTGACTGAATGACATCTGAAACTATAAATGACTTTTGAACATTTAAAAGGTTAGCAAATAACACTTTGTCCTTTACAGCAGTAAATATCCAGATGAGCCTCTGAATATTATTTCATTGGAGTGTCCATTTAACCATTTAATACACAAGTCTTTCTTACACACAAGCTGGGTGAGGGACAACACAGAGTCTTCTCTGAGTGGTCAAATACAGTATAGTCTCAAAGACAATAAAAACACTGCGAATCTGTTAGGTTTAAGATCCAGAAATTCAATTAGCTGCTAAATAGATAAATAGGTAAACAGATTATTGAATAGATTTATTACAAACTGCCCTTATTTCATTGTTTGTTAGTACATTCACCTTCTTATTTTATTTTACATTTAATAACATCATTTATAACCACAGTATTTCTAACTTTTATCTGTTTGTCTGAGCACAGCGCAGGCACCTGAAGCTGTGGCACACACAAATCTCGTGTGGTTTGTTTACGACAGTACAAGCTTTTGTTTTTACATGATTGGTGTGTGTTGGTGCGTGTGTGTGTATGTGTGCCCTCCGGTATCCCAGAGAAAATCTTCCCTGTTGCATTACTGTCATTCAGACACATCAATCTCTGCCTGCGCCTCAAAATACGATCCATCTATCTATCATTTCCAGCATCTAGATTCTATTCCCATCATGCATCTCTCTTCGTCTGTTTACCTCAGCCAATACTGATTCATACTCGCCTTTCTTAGAATCGCTTTTTGATTGAAACCTCACAAAATAGGCAAAGGATGAAATATCAACCAAACATCTGATCTATGAAGCTCTCCTTTTCAAAATGGGAGCAAATGTGCATTTTTTTTTTTTAGATCTTATACTGATCCTGTAAAAGGGGGGCTGACATCATCTGCCCTCCCGAGCCTTTCTAAAAGGACAGAAAATAAAGGATATGGCAGCAGTTATTGAGGTGAGGAATGACTGAACCTGACAGATTTAACCGTGTTTCAGAATTACCTTTTGTCCAATGTGTCATTTCACTCTTTCTCCTGCTGACACTTTTATATCTCTTTTTGTCGCCATCACTCTTTCTGATCTGTTCCAAGAGGAATTAAAAAAATAAAAAATCTCTGGCATTTCCAATTCCCTTTTTTAAATACTCTTCATCTCAGTGAAAAATGTCCGAGTGGCACATTCCATACACAGAGAACTCACACTCATAACATATTAGGAGCAGGGCAGCGCAAAGTCTCTGGCATGCAGTTTTTGAAAGAGTAACTCTTATGACACATAAGCTAAAAGAGTTTGAACTCAAATATTGCTGTATATTACAGATATTCATTCCCTTGACACTTATTTACAGTACATTGTCATGATGTAATAGTGATATTGTGCGCCAACATATAGCACAGATGTGCTCACAGCAACCCGAGTTCGATTCCCGGCTTGAGGTCCTTTGCCGATCCTTCCCCTCTCTCTGCTCCCAATACTTTCCTGTCTGAAATCTCTACTGTCCTATCATAATAAAGGCGAAAACCCCTAAAAATAATTATATGTGTAAAAATATATGAATAATAAGCTTCCACAATCATTCAGTCTAACATATTTACAAAATGTAAAAACAAAGTTAATCTGATGTATACTTTTAGAATAATAAGTGATCGTACACCATCAGAAAGATTTAAAAATTACATTTAGTTATTTGGGGCTGTATTATGATTTATAAATAAGAGGTGGGGGACTCGAGTCCCATGACGACTCGAGACATGAGTAAGAAAACGACTTGACTTGAGAGCAAGTGACTTGAGAATTGACTTAACATTAAGTGGAAGGCTTGACAATGACTTGAACTTAATATAATAATAAACACAAATACACTTTGCTTAAATGATGATTGTGACGTCAGCACCACTAATGTCACATCAGCAACTGTGACTTTAGCACTACACAATTTAAACAACGCCAAACGTTTAACACACAAATTGTTTCTTTAGGCTATTTGGTCGTTACAGACATGCCAGATGCAGAGTATGCAATGCACACATATCTGACAAGACAACTACTAATATCAGGAACAATAAGGAAAGGTGTAAAGTAACTATTTTATAGTCAATTTCACTATTCTAAATGTCATAATTTGGCCTTGGTTGAATATTTATGTTTTTGTTTCTTACTGGAAATGTGATTATTGATCATGATGTCTCATCAGGAGATGTATTGGGGAATTTGAAAATAATAGAATGGTTGGTGTAGCGCCAGTTGTAATGGATCTTAAAATAAGGGGGTGGTTAGTATCAATGTTAAATCAAATGTGCACATTTTCAAGTGTTCATATGACAAACGTTAGGAATGGAAGCTGAATAGCAGCATGATAGTAAGCCAATATGGACACACCGATGCAATCCGTTATTTTCAGTCATATGAATACAACAATACTGTATGCACCTGAACTGAAACTCCACAGCTCCCCTACATTGTTTACACTGTGTGCAATGCCAATGAATGGTGGCACCACTGGCAAAAATTATGCTACAGTATACTGATGTGCGCATGCTGCAGCTGTATCCCTGTGTACAAGATTTTAGCATGAGTCATAGGCATACCTGTAAACATTTGGATGTGAAAATATCCCCCCCCCCTCCCCCTTTTTTTTTTTTTGTTTGATTACATTAAATAACAGAGCTGTCACTTTAAAACTGCACATATCTATATTGAAAGCATTTGACTGTTTTCCTAACTGTTTATGCTCATTTAGGACAAAATTGTTGTGTTTAAAAGAAAACCCAACAAGATCGACATGTCTAGATGTTGTTGTTATTATTATTATATTATTCATTCATTCATTCATTCATTCATTCATTCATTCATTCATTCATTCATTCATTCATTCATTCATTCATTCATTTTCTTTTCGGCTTAGTCCCTTTATTAATCTTGGGTCGCCACAGCAGAATGAACCGCCATTATTATTATTATTATTATTATTATTATTATTATTATTATTATTATGTGTATATGTCTGTTCAAACACGCACCCAAAACCCAGTGTCCACTTGAGTTCAGCATCAAATCCTGTACGTACAGAATCCGCTTGTTAAACAGCGTCTATTATCACTATGGAGAGCATCAGCTGACAGTCATGCATCTTTATATGAACTGACTGTTTTGAGGATTGCATAGGGGTAATGGCGCCTGTAATGAAAAAAAAAAAAAATTGCGCCGTTTTTATGTTTATTCCTAAGTGTTTCTATGCCTAAGTAAAATGAAAGCACAGAACCGATTCACATTTAAGAGCAAGGACGGCCCCTGGTGGTTCGGCGGTATGGGTTGCATATAGGGAGGATCGGCTCTTCTCAGAAAGAGAAGAAATACGGGAGAAATACAGGAAAATACCTTTTTATGGCATGACAGTGGGATAGAACTGTAAAATACAGGAGAATCCTGGGAAAAACGGGAGGGTTGACAGGTATGGTCATAGGCTTCACAGACAGGATAGTGTTTATAAAACGTGAGCTATAATGTGCATATTGTGCCTCTACCACAGAAAAGATGATTAAGCATCTTCCTATCTGCTTTAAAGGGTTGTTAAGTTAAAACAGTTCTGCTGGAATGAACAAAATGACTCGGAAAAAAGATCTGTTTGTTTTGGGGAATGAGCAAGAAGAATGTTTCAAAATTGCTTGAAAATAATTAAATGTTTCATCTTTAACTCACATACATGCTTTCAAAAGTTCCCTGCAAGCAAAGATCATCATCCACACAATAAATAATATTTTTATGCAATACACATAATACAATACTGTTTAAACTTTATGATAGCTCTGAAAGATTAATTTCAATAACAATAATCTACTCATGGCTAATGAAAACTGGAGTGATGATGTTGAAAATTCAGCTAAAATAACAGGAATACAATCCTTGTAAATATATGTTAATAATATTTCACATCATTAATTTTGACATATTTTGATTCAATAAATGTTTAGAGAAGCAAAAAGAACTTCATTAAAAATATATAAAATATCAAACCTTAAAACAGAAGAGTGTACAGATTATTTTTTAATACAATAAATTAATTTTATGATATTATTAGTGAGGTCATAGTGATAACAATTATGCATGCAATAATCCAAAATCAAACCCTAATTTTAATAATTTATACATGCTGTAAATTAATATTGCTCAGTAATTAAATGCATTGTTAATCTGTAAATAAATTGAAATAAAGTGCATAGTTATACTGTAACAGAAATCTAATAAATCTTAATTTAATGAATTGATATGAAGCATTTGTATAGCTTGTACAGTGCTATGCCCTCTAACTTGAGCATTTGAACATCATGCAAATCAGACTCTTTTTTAAATGCATTTTTCTGCTGTTACCCTTTCAGATACAATGAAAAAGTATGCTTTCATGTTTCCATTATTCATTGATGGAGCTTCACAGTGGGATCTCATATGCATGAATTCAATTCAGGCTATATGATATGCAAAGGTAGATTTCTCAAGACAGAGCAGCACAGCACCTCCTGTTGAACTGACTCTAACACTGCACGATCCCCAGAGCTCCGGTGGCTTGCTCCATCTGCTTTTTAATAAGGTGAAAACCTGTAGTATGGCTATTTATGATGTTGAACTAAAGCAGAAGTCCTCACACTATTAACGGTGGTGCTTTCGCCCGATTGCTTGGCCAAAAAAGTGGCAGGGGTCTGAGGTTGCTTTAGGAAATCTGTGGTAATCTATACTCGCACTGCAGCCAAGCCTGACGTTTGTGGTTCAAGGAGCTGGCATTGCTTGTAATGACTTGTGTTTTTGGTTCATATAGCCACTTGAGAAGCTCATCTAAAAGCGATACTGAAAATCCAAATGAAAAGAAAGCTGGCTCTTGTCTCTGATGTGGTATGTTTTCATTGGCTCTGACACATAGGCTTACAGTCATGTTTGGTCTACAGACTCATAGATGTCTCCTAGTGGTGGACGGCATGTACTGCATTCACCCACAGCTGTAGAGGTGCTGTTTTGGTGTCAACGTTACCACTGTTTTATTGACTTAAATATATGCATAAAATAATATTAGTATAAATAACCTTATACTCTGTGTATCACATTTCACACAGCAGCTCACATTTTTAAATGTAGAAAAAATATAATATAATATAATATAATATAATATAATATAATATAATATAATATAATAAAATGTAATATATTAAAATATAATATAATATAATATAATAAAATATAGTATAATAAAATATAAAATAATAAAATATAATATAATATAATAAAATAAAATATAATATAGAATAATATAATATAATATAATATAATAAAATATAATAAAATATAAAATAATATAATAAAATATAATATAATAAAATATAATATAATAAAATATAATATAGAATAATATAATATAATATAATATAATATAATATAATATAATATAATATAATATAATATAATATAATATAATATAATATAATATATGTTCTCCCTGTGGTCGCATGGGTTTCCTCCAGGTGCTCTGGTTTACCCCACAGTCCAAAGACATGCACTATAGGTGAATTGAATAAACTAAATTGGCTGAAATGTATGTGTGGGTGTGAAAGCAAGAGCAAGGGTGTTTCCCAGTGCGTGGTTGTGGGTGGAAGTGCATCCGCTGCGTAAAACACATGCTGGATAATTTGGCAGTTCCGCGGTGGTGAACCCTGATTATTAAAAAGACTAAGTCAAAAAGAAAAATAAATAATATAATATAATATAATATAATATAATATAATATAATATAATATAATATAATATAATATAATATAATATAATATAATATAATATAATATAATATAATATATGTACACATTTACACACATACACATTGGTGTAATGGTTTTAATACTGTACAAACTGTTTTTTAATCGCCCTAGGCATAGACCATTTTCATTTTGCATCATTTATAAGTCTTTTAAAAAATGGGGACATAGACAATGTCCTCACAAGTCACATTCTCCTTGAAACACCAGTGTCATATCCATGAATTTCTATATTATAGTTTTATATATTTATTTATTTTTATATATTTATTAATATTTATATATTTATTAATATTTATATATATATACATACATACATACATACATACATATATATATACATATATATATACATATATATATATATATATATATATATATATATATATATATATATATATATATATATATATATATATATATATATATATATATATATATATATAATATTTAAATATTCTACCAGTGTCATATTCTATGAATTTATTATTTATTGGTTGTTGTTGTGATTGCAAATCTGGATTATGCCACCAAAATACCAACCAAAAATTGATTTCTTATTTCTTTTGAAGTTAAACATTGATATTGTGCTGTTTAAAATGACTATAAATGTGGCATCTTCTAAAATTGCAAACAGGTTTAAAGCCAGTTGACATTTTGTTTTCAGGCAAATCACAAATAACTGGGTTTTTTGTTTTTTTAACAAACGCTATTAGATATTTAAAAATATAATTCTGATGTGACTCAAACAGCGTTTGCAAGCATTTTTCAAAGGGATAGTTTCTCCAAATATACTCACCCTCAAACTGGTTCCAAACTTTTATGAATTTCTTTATTCTGACAGCCTCTAACCATTGACTTCCAAAAACACTATGGAAGACAATGATTTCCTGTTTCCAACTAGGGCTGCACTATTCTTTTCACTGTGAGTGGGGCTAATATTATGGCTGGTGAAAAAAAAAAACACATGTAAATCATACTTCCTGCGCAGTTCTCAAAACAATCGCTCTGTTCAACAAACTAAACGTTATACCTGTTATTCACAGCCGATGCAGGTTACTGTATGTTCGCTAAAGTACACTTCATTCACGGGAGCACACTTCCTCTCTGTGGTAAACACACAGCTGACAGTCAGCTCATGTGTGAATACACGGCCACGAATACATCATTACATGAAGACAGACATTACATTTTTGGGTGAATTATACCTTATAAATAGAGTATGTGATTCTTTCAACACCATTTGGAGGTGTCCACGTTGCTAAGCAACATATATAAAACAATGTGAAGACTTGTGCGACAACCTTTATGCTTCTCTCCTGAACTTGAAAATTTTATTGGAAGAATGATCGAAATGATGGATTAAGATAGTCCATTGTCAAATCGAGATCACAATCTTTTCGATTAATCGTGCAGCCCTATTTCCAAAATTTTTCAAAATATCTTCTTTCGGATTTAACAGAACAAAGAAAGCCAAACAGGATTGGAACAAGTGAAAGGTGTGTAAAAGATGACAGAATTTTGAGTTTTGGGTGAGCTACTGTATCCCTTTAAATGCAAATGCAATTAATAATCCAAACCACAAATCCAAACCTAAAAGCATAATAAAAAAAAAATGCAGAGATTGGTAAGCAGTGCTCTTGTGAATTAATTCAAATTACAATTATTTTAGCTGCAACAACCGTGTCTTGTGTGATTAGGCAGAGTAAACAGGGTTTGAAAGGAGAAAAGGATAAATTATAGTGTTCTGATGAGTCGTCCTCCCTGTAGCTGAATCACAATGGAAACAGTCACTAATTATTGGCATGATCCATGCGGGCCTATTGTTTCTAATCATGTGACAGCTCTTTGGACATGCTCGCAAGTGATTCCTTCGGGAGAACGACTCCCCCTGTAACAACAATTAAATCTGAGCCATTTTCACCAACTTGGAAGAAAAACTGAGAGTGAGAGAGAATGCAGTTTTCCAAGTAAAATTAGTGGGAACGCGGAGCGCTTTGTCAAATCGGTTTATATCACAATACAGACTGTCAGAGTCTGGCAAAATCCCAGTAATTGATGGTGAAAGCACCCTTAACTGCACAATTTTCACTCAGGGTTTGATTGATCTGGCAAACAACCAATTCAGCAAGCCTGACGATGAAACGCAATAGGAGGTTTGGGGGTTGTAGTTATCACAATGTGAAATCTATAGTCCGCCAAATGCAAACCCTAAATAGAGGTGTTAACTGTGTTAATTTCAGCAGAATGTTGGAGTACCATACAAAATGTCAGATTATAGCTGACATTAAGGCAAGGTATTGCAGGTGAATAAAAGATAACGCTTTAGGTTGGGGACAAACTCTTACTTGCAACTAACTAATGTAGCTACTTATCAGCAGCATGTTGTTAGTACATAAAAAGTGCATGTTGCATTTCTTACCCCACCCAGTGTTATCAGATATAGCGAACTTTTTCCAGCCCAAAAGCTGTCCAAAACCCGCCCAAACGCACAAAAATGCCCAAAATATTAACGAAATTAACCTAGTTACTTTAACTGTCATAATTTTCTAACCATACAGCAACCAACACCAGCAGTCACAGAACCACAACATAACCGGATATGTTGTACAGATTACACTACCCATTAGAATATGTTTTACTTTCGAAATGGAGTGTAAATTCATTCTATTTGGCGTTTTAAATTATTTTGAACATAATTGGGTGCTGCTTGTCAAGCAGACAACGATTCTATGTTTGTTCTTGCTGTCAATTGCAGGAAAAAAGATTGATAAGTGTCATGAGAAACCTCTGTGAGTTTAACTGCAGGAGCTGCGTGATGCGTGTGCACGCGAAGGAGAGTCAGATTTGTCCGGTGAGTCAGATTTTAATACAACTTTCCTTCACCTCCTCTTGCGGGTGGGACAATGCAGTTTGCGCTATGCACTGGTCACTAACTGAATGGAGTAGGAGCACAGAGTTATGTTTTGTTAAATAAATTGCATATAACATTTACATTTCAAAACCATCCAAATTTTGTCAAACCGCCATGCCATTTTTTACCCGCAAAATCAAATTCAAAACCGCCCAATCTGGCAACACTGACCCCTAAGGATGGGTACCTAAACTCGGTACTTCATCGGTATCGGTGCTACATTACAAAAGACTGAAGTATCGATAAGCTCTGACGTTAACGGTTCTGCTATCGGTACTGGAGAATTATTGCTGAATAAACATTACTTACAGCATAATTTAACTGGCCAACCATTTCTAATTTGCGATATTTGATATTCGCCTGCACAGTTGGCAATCTCACATGAGAAATGCTCGTGTTTCCGACGAGGGCATCAAGTATAAAAGCCTTCAGTTCTCAGCTGTGCGCACGCATTCAGCGGAGCTTGCGACACAGACTTGCACCCACACACAGCTTGTAAGCTTGCGGAGAGAACCAAATAGGTTGCATTTCCCGAGTGGACACCGACAATGCCCGTTGCAACAAACGTAACAAGTTTGGCTAAGCATCTTTCAAAGTGCATTAACTGCAGAAAGACAAATGAAAAGCTTTCGACTGCCTAGCTAAAGGTACATCATCCACATCGTTATGCTAGCAGTCAATTACATAAGGTCTCTCTAAATTAGTATAATATTAGTTAAATAAACACACATTCGGTTACATTAAAAAAAGTATTTTTTTTCTGCAGTAGCCTAAATAAAACTTAAACATTAAAAATGCTTTTACATTACTGTATGTACAAATATAGTCTATGAATAGCCTAATAATAAACTATGCTTATTAAGAAATGATAAAAAACTGCTTATTTTTACATTGTTAACTCCCAAAACAATGTTAACTCATTTATGTGGATGCATTAATGAAAAATCATAAACAATATCTCATTTAACTGCATTTTGCAACTCAAAGAGGGTATTTTCAACTGCAGGGAGCACAATAAACCAAGAAACACCTCCACTTCTGCCAGAAAAGGCAAACAGGTTGATTTTTCTCCAGAAGAATGGTAAAAAACTGAGAGTCATTTTCCTTCAAACCATTGTACATTTTTTTACAGGAAAAAAAAAAAATTTAATTGTTTTACAATTATTGGGTTTTTTTTCCATTAAAAACATAATAATAAAATAAAGTGTTGTTTATCATAAAAAAAAACCACTACAAAAAGTACCGATAAATGTGAATAAATTTCTTTATTCTGACAGCCTCTAACTATTGACTTCCAAAAACACTATGGAAGACAATGATTTCCTGTTTCCAACGAGGGCTGCACTATTCTGGCTATTCTATTATGCACTATTCACTATTCTATAATAGTAAGAGAACCGTTAAAGTAACGTAATGATAAGTGGTATCGATAAAAGTAGTAATACCTTTAAACAAATAACGCACAGCACTACTACGATTACAGAAAAGTTTGCGCTGTTGCCTTTTAACATGCTTTAAAAAAAAACAACAACAACAACAACAACTGAATGTTTAGAATGAGAATCTGTAATTTAGCCGTGGCAGGATGAATTTTGGTGTGGCGCTCCGCCATGAAAGAATGAATGTAGCGGAAACCATGTAACCAGTGTTGAATGGGGTTTATTGAATGTATTATATTTGTATTATTCTGAATTGTTTTGCCATGAAGACACTCAGTGAAACGGACATGGCATGAAATTATAAAAAAAAAATTATAATTATGTTAATAAACTGTGTCCCCTGAGACCTTAAGATATTAAAATTAGGTAGCAATTAGGAAATCAAATCTTTGATATTTTAGAAATTAAAACATATTAGGTATCCATAGACGGCAATGATTCAAAGACGTTTAAAGCTCAAAAAAAGATCCAAAAACATTGTGGATCAGCTGTTTTGGTTACTTTTCTGGACTTTAAATGTCTCGGTCATTGTTGTGATAGAGCTTTCGGATTTGATCTAAAATATCTTAATTTGTGTTTTGAAGATGAGCAAAGATATGTCAGGGGATTAGAATGTGAGAAAAGTGTAGAAAGTGAGGGTGAGTAATACATTTCAGAAATTTCATTTTAGGGTGAACTAACCTTTTAAATAAAAGATACAATACTATACAATACTTATTTGTTATGTTTAGATAAGGGGTGGGGTCAGTAGGGATGGGTATTGTTAAGGTGTTAACCCTTTAAGATGACATGCTGAGAGACGGTCTGACAGACTGAGTGACAGGTGCGTGATGCCAGCAAACACGATGTAGCTTTCAGTTAAGAGGAACACAGTTTCCAAACTTATACTTTATAGATAAAGGTCTATGGCTCTGCATACAATGACTTTTTGTTGGAGTTTATCGCTATTTCACTTTACTTCAGGATGCATTAATGCTGCTCTGTAGGTTTATTGGAGACGTTCATAAATATTCCTAGCAACTTCAACAGCGCTTATTTGAGAGCGCACAAGGAAATCTGCACTTGAGCAGTGTATATTTGAGGGGACGTGCAAGAAGTTTTGTTTTGATTACATAATTGCGATCTCGATTGTAATACTGCGCTCAAAACATTTGTCATTGAAATAACGCCATAGGTCGTTGGTAGATCTGTGTAAAAGGCCTGCCGCCGCAGCTGGAAAAAATCCTAGAGGAAACTCTGGGTTCAGACTTTTTACACGTTAATAGCTACTTTACTAACAGCAAGCAGCAAATTAGATTGCTGTAGTTGATTAAAGGCAAGAAATAGTCCTCAAACTGAAGTGTGACCAAAAAGTACTCTAATAGTTATCCCCATAGTATTTTTCCCCAGCTGATTTTTCTATTACAAGTGTTTAAAAATGTTATTTTAATGTGCTAATTATACATGATTTAATTGAATATGTGCTTATTTGCATAGATTTGAAGCACAAAAGCAAATAAAAAAATCTGAACACTGGATCAAGTCAAGTTAAAAAGTATTTTTGACAGATTAGACTCAAAAGTTTTTATAGAGGGGCTTTTGTGATTCCATTATTATCAATCCAGAAAACACAGAAAATAATGTCAACAGCCAGAGAGACTTTTTTGTATAATAAATAGTTTGTAATCATGCCAATTATGTACTGTATGTACATATCCCTGTAACGTTTGGTGTATGTACTGTAAGTACTGCTGAAGTGGCACAAGGCATAAAGCTGACTTTAAAAATATGCTCTGTCATTGAAATCTATAGACTCAAATTGATGAAGTCTTTTTTATTTTGGATGCTTTCTTTACGTCTTTACAAGCCAAAAAGCCAAAAATCTCAAAACTGACATGTGCATGAAAAAAAACTTGGTCACACTTTATTTTGACTGTCCGTTTGTTGAATTTAAGTAACATTGCAACTAATTATCATTAGATTATAAGTAGACTGTTAGGTTGGGGTTAGGGTTGGGGTTGGGGTTAGGGTTAGTGTAAGTTGACATGTAATTGCAAAGTTTCTTATAGTCAGTTAAATGTCTGTTGAAGGACTGTTAAATGTCAGTGTCAACAGATATTAAGTAGACAGTCTACTAATACTCAAATGGACCATCAAAATAAAGTGTTACCAAAAACTTTTTGCCTATAATGTCTTGCCTTAATTTGGATTTCTAATGGAGCGAGGAGAGAATGAGAAAGTTGCTGTGCTGCTAATCGCTGTTCTCCTCTCTGTCTGAGTGATGAGAAGTAAACGTCAGGCCTCTTGGCTCTCAGCAGGTGTTTCTGCTACTGATGGCCTGTCCGCCTCTCTGACAGCAGGCCGAAATGAACCAGGTGCAAGGGAACTGGCGAGAGGGTGGGAAGGGAGGGAGGGATGGATGGACGAGACTGAGGGCTGTTTTTCATAAGTGGTTACGGCACAGATGAGGACTGATTTCTGAATGCCGAGCTGTAAATTTACTCAGCGCAAATGTATTCATGTATTCACCAGAGCTGAATATTACTTCAGCTGATAAAGCGCAGCCGCAGGTTCGGGAAGTGCTGGATCATTTTAAGCCACGTTTCAGTGCCGTTGGGATTTGTAGCTTTGAATAACTGTATACGCATTACATGATTTTAAAAGTAAAAGATATACTAAAAGTGACTTTGCATTTAAATACAGACAACCTTGTCCTACAATGACAAAATGACAGAGTTTTTAAATGGAGAGGAGATGAAAAGAGCATGTTTAATAATGGAGATGATGTAATATGGGAAACACTAGATGCAAATATGTTGTATGCTAAGCTGTTTTGCTTTTGTTGTATATTTTGAAAAATGATTATGTGCATTATAAATGCAGAAACATGTCGTCACCTCTTAAGCCCTGTATCTTATTTAAAGCCTCTAAATTATCATCATGAATAAAACTTTGCAGAAAAGCATTTAGATTGATAGTTCAAACTTGTTTATACATTTCAAAATCATAAAATGTACATGTATTTTACTGTGAAACACTGATCAGATAAAAAGGCTGTCCATAAATAATCACCACTGAACCACAAACTACAGAGCTTTAACAGGGTTCATACACATTTCATTACTACAAAAATTCCATGACTTTTGAGTTAATTTTCATGACCTAATGTTTAATGTAATGGCCACGTATGCGTGGTAAATCATAAAAAAAAAACAATGAACGTATACATTTATTACAGCATATCAAAAAAACACGCAACAATCTCTTTCGTTTCAATTTATTTTTATATCCATGTAAAATAGATGATGCTTACACAGCACTAGTTATGTGAGACCATGTTTTTGGCCAAGAAAAGAAGTAAAAACAACTAACCTCCATTGCAGTATACAGATATTTGTCAAACTAATTTTAGATGATAATAGTTTGTTAAACTAGTCATAGTAGGTAAAACCTACTTTCACAGCATTCGAAAGTTCAAGCTTGGTGAATTCTTACCTGCAAAATCACATCAGGTGATTGTGTGAGACCAATAGAAGAATAGACTTTTCAAATAAAATGTTTTAAATATGGACCAATCGCTCACTATTATTAACGTCTAATCATATTGTTTAATACCACCCCTTTTCACAGCGCCGTACGACAAGCTCTAGTGTGACCGCAAAGTCTATTTGGACAAAAAACGTCTGCTAAATGACTAATGTAAATGTAATTTCCATGACTTTTCTAAAACCTTGTGGGTTTTCTGTTTTTCCAAAACTTCTCCTGGAAAATGCCATGTCAAAATTCCATGACTTTTCCAGGTTTTACATGACCGTACGAACCCGGTTTAATCATTTTATCATCATTTAATCAATCTAAATATTTAAAGAGCACCGGAAAATAACAAATGATTGGAAAATAGAGAATGACAACTGATACTGTACACTGAAATGCTGTTATAATATATTACTGACTTTACATCGCCAATAATCCACATATTTTTGAGCACTTTGGTCCCATGAATAATTTGGTCCTGTTTATTTTTTCTCTCTCTCTTTCTCCTCAAGTTTGAGCTCCAGATTGTCAATATATCATACTATAATGGGTTGCAAAAGCCTAATGCCTTCTTTCTCTTTAGATATTGTCTCATATGTTTAGATTTCTTACTATTATTTGTATGGCTTTATAAGGTTGATAAAACAGGAATCATTTGGATTTCATTGTATTTAAAGACACACAAATGAACTATCATGACTAGAGACATTCTCTAAAACGCTGCATAATGGCACAACCTTTGTGCCAGGGTCCAGCTGACAGCTTTACTCACCTGACAGGCCACCGACATCCATCTTCTTCAGGTTCTTGGCCTCCAGAACAACCACGGTCAGTTTGCCAGCAGTGGGCACATACCGCAGAGAGAAACAGATGTCGCCCAGCTTCTCTTGCTGCGAGTGATAGACAAAAGTTCAGTCAGGGACATCATTGTCAAGGTAAACAGAAAATATGAACTCTGAGAGCTGGTCAAATTTGGATGCGAGTCAATTTGCTAATAAGAATTAATTCTCGGGAACAAAAACCAACGAATCATCTGCAGCTAAAATAATTTAGCTAGCACATAAGAGACATAAATAATGCTATTTTTTTACTTTTTCACTCTCAACAGGATTGATCAGAGAAATTGAAACGGGGAACACAGCGTTTGATGTTTTTCAGTCTGATTCGTTTTCCACAAATGTAGCTACACGGTGAAATTTCATTTACGTGTAAACACAATCCATTAATATTTCAAGAGCCATTCTCATAAACATGGACACAAACATATGTGACATATAGAAAACAGCAGGAAGGGGGAAAAGGTTACATCATTTTCCTTTCAACTGGCTGATGCCATTTTCCACACAATCAATTTTCTGTCAATTAAAAGGTCATCAGTACAGAAAAATAAAATGTCTTTGCTTAATTAAATGAGCCCTACAAGGTAAATAATTTGAATTGACTGCTGACTCGGACTACAATATAAAATCACCTAATTATTCACAGAAAATAATATTCCTTCAAAAGAAACTGGGAGGGGGGGTAAAAAGAAACGAGAACCAAACTGAATGGAATTGTAAGGAGATACAGCATTTTGCAGTCAATTTTCATTTCTTTTTCATACAGGCACTTAAAGTGTCACCCTCAGGACACCACTCTACAGATCCTTTGGTAAAAGTCAATACGCTTCTGCTTTCTCAAGCATTGCTTGAAGTGCTCCGCTAGTTCATCGGACATAGAGTATTGCAGCAACACAAACTCAAAGTGCAACCTTCAATGTATGTAGATAGCCTTCAACTCTCTGCCCTCAGCAGGCTTTTGACAGCGTCATAATTAACCTTTACACCAAGGAATCGTGGCACAAAAACAAGGTTCCCATAGAAACCACGGCTTAAATGCTATATTCCATGACATTTACCATGAAAATTGAATCTCCCCAACCACTGCATGGAAAGTCACACTTTTTATTAATAAAACAACAGCACGGCCCAGCTGATTAACTGACATTTCCATTGAAGACGGATAGCCCTCAAGTCTTGCACCTTTACAGTGGGTGAGTTTCCGTGAAGTTCCTGCTTAATGATATTTACTCTGGTTGTGTACAACCTTTACAATACATGACTTAACATTTGGGATTGATATGAATTGTTTGTGCTATTGTGAAGCATTACTACTGGTGAAAGTGGAACTGGAAAACTTTAAACCTTTCACTTGCTCAAGAAGGTCAGGCAATAAAGCAGGAACATTCACTTAAAAGCTGATATTTAATCACTCTACCAATGTGTACGTCAGCTTTTACCTCTTCTTTTTCAGCGCTCACGAGGTCCCTCCACTCCTCAGTCACATGACTGAAGTCGACTTTATTCATGGGCACCTTCACATCTCCGATGGCATCGTGTTTGGAGAAGCGGTCAAAGTCGTATACTGTCATCACCAAAGTCTTCCCTCCGAGCTCAGTGTAGGGAACCTGCGGAATATGAGTGGTGAAAATAATTGCTTGCACACCTACCAGTGTAATCTCTCTATTCTAGTTACGGCACTTATCTCCCGCCGAAATGTTGGGATGAAAATATAAGACAACTGCTTGTGTGCAGGACAAAGAGAAAGAGAGGGAGAGATTTGATTCTTGATTGCCGCCAATTGAGCTGTTTTTCAGACAAAACTCATTATCCCGAAGGACTTGTTCCAACATGGCGACAAACTGCTTGATTGGCCAGGAAAGCGATAAGAACCAAGGGTTGCTATTTTGTCCTTGACGCTATCACACACACCAGCTCTCCAGTCTCTTCATTTCAATAATGAAGGCACTTGTGATTGCATGTCAGAGCTTTGTGGCTATCTCTCTAGATGGTGGCGTGTGGATTCTCAAGGTACAGTACATTGTCATAGTTGAAATTGTGCTAGGCTAAACAAGAACCAAACAAGAAAACAGTCCTCTACCCCCCTTGGTTAGTTCAGTTTTATTTTTGCAATTATTTTAAGAATTCAACACTTCACTTGGCAATTTAATACAAGTCTAAAGGTCTGACTGAGGTAATTACACAAAAAGGTCTTTCTAGCTGCATGATGTCTCATAAAAACAAATCAAAAAGCTCTACTGAACATTCAAAATAGAAATTACGCCACTTTCTGGCTGACGGACACCTGCAGGAGTCCATCTGCATGTAATTACAACGATGCATCGTGCACAACAATGCATCGTGCCACTTAATGTCTTGTTAATCTGGCAGAAGTAGTCAGAAATAACTTGATTTGCTTTATGAGTGGGGTGTGAAATCACTTGTTATAAGTGATTGTGACCTACCTTAAAGGTGAACTGCTCATTGAAAACAGGATTCAACGTCTTCCGGTGGACCTTGGTCTCAAATTTCTTCTTCTTATCTGGAAGAAGGTAGACCTTCACGTATGGGTCAGAAGTACCACCCATATCCATGGCGGGCAGTTCTGCTGCTTGGATGATCCCCACTATGAGCTATGAAGTGTCAAAGAGAATATTAGTAAGACCTGGAAAAAGACTTTCTGTCTAAACCATCATCCCACCACCATTCTGTAGATGTCTCTGCTATGTCTTCCTCGAAAGCCTGCTTATTTAAATGAGAAGCCACCAAGAGGTGAGGTATAGTGATGATGCTGAGATGCGTCCTTCAGGCCTGGGCTGCATTACACTCTAAACAGTCCCAGCATTAAGGATGGGGTCAGGCCATGTCAAGCGTGGCGCTCCTGATCCTATCTCCCCATCAGCTCTGATAATTGATTGGCCGGCCATCTGGGCTGAGGTCCTGATTGACCTGCCAGTCACCATATCCCTTGCATGGCCTCATGGGTCCTAGAGTCAGTCAATCAAGCTCCCATCAGCTTCCCATAAAACGCCCTGTCTCTGTGTCTACACAGGCAGTCGGGCGTAGAGATCTCTGTCTCTCTCTCTCTGCTCTCACCTTCTCTCCCTCTCACTCTGACCAGCTGTCACACTTCTTTTGTGCTGCCATAGCAAGGACTGCAGCCAGACACAAGCTTTGCCAGTGCTCCTGGTTTAGATGGTGGCCATCAGAGAACCCTGTGATTGGTCTTTTGACAAATAAACTAATACGATTTTAATATCCTGTCAGGCTGTAGAAGCATCTGATTTTTCTTATTAAATGGTGGTGGGTTTCAGGTCTGGCAGTTTTACTGCTTCACATTGCCAACTTCAAGGAAAAACAACTTTAGACTTCAAGACAGAGGTGCACAACTTAAACGCTGTTTGAACACACAATCAAACAGGAAAGAAGGAAAAATGGTCCACCAATAATGCCCATTGCTCCGTTAATAACTCTCATGAAAATGAATGACAAAACAAGAGTTGTATTCAATACTCCCCTATACTCTAGTTAGTCATGCCAAAATATAACCATTATTATTGTGAGAACTGGATAATATGATTTGAATATAGTCTGATGTCAGTGCATACTTTTAGATGTCCGCTAGATTGTGACTTCAGAGTCAGATTCTGACAGGTTAGCAATAGGGAACCTCAATATGACGATAGCAAATCACTTGGGATTTCCAATTAACTATAAAGGTCAAGTTCACCCTATAAAGCACCTCAGCATAACTCAATTATAAAACTTCTTTAAAGATAATCTGCAGTGATTTCTCTAAAGATTTTGCTACAGGTTCAAGTTATTCACATCGAACAAACAGCTGCTTGTTTAAAAACTGACTTCTGTGTGGGCTGTGCTTCATACACCATTACACCTCTGACAACAGAAAATGCACCCACAATATTTTGGTAATGCAAACTCAAATTTAGTCCCATTTAGCTATTTATTTCTCAGCGTCACTGTTGTCAGTCTAGATGGAAGTTTGAGATGCATGTACATACGCCAAGTCTTGTGTACGTAGCCCCTAGCCGTGAGTTAGATTGACTAGCTGAGGACGACAGTAGCACTATGAGTCAGGGTAGATCTGTCTCTGGATGTTTTGGACATAGATGGGGGGTGAAGGACTATGCGGGCCTGATGAGACGTTGGCCATAATAACCTTCAATCGCTCTGCAGGCTACAAAAACTTCACACAGTTTGAAGAATCAGACGCTGGAGGAAGATTCAGCCGTATGACTTCACCTCGGTGGGTGCAGTGCTCACAATCTCTCATCTGAAGGCTTTGAGCTGTCATCTTAAATTACTGCTGCAATGTTTTTCAGTGAAAACAATTTTTTTTAGGGTGGTTTGTTATTCCGCACAAACTGTAAGAGGGTTCTGTCCTTAAAATACCTGGAATGTGTTAGAAAACAGGCTGTGATCTCAATGATTCACCTCAGCGAATGTGTATGGATTCGCAGTTCAATCCACACCTCTTTTTCTATCCTCATTAATAACATCGCCCTTATCTGCACCCCGTCGCTCCGTCTCCCCGAGGAGCCGCCCTGGATTCTGAGATACTGTGTTGTGTGGCTTTGTGACAGCAATGTTTTGTACTTTTCTATTTTTACCCTCTAGCTTGCTCAGCAGGGTTAGAAAGGTCCAGATTACCTTTAAACAAGCCCAGAGTTTAGTTCAGCTCGAGGAACCTTTCCCCTTTGGAAAGGGCAAAAGTTACAGAAAAATCTCTCAGACCTCAGTCTCCCCGAAGCAATACTCGGCTTGATTTAAAGCACGCAGATTTCCTGCTGGCACGGAGGGTGGAGATACATGAGAGTGTGTGTGTGTGGGTCTTGTGGATTGAATCTGGGTCAGACTGATGTGGATTTTTCTTAGCATCTCCAGCTTTAACGCTGAAGGTGGAAAAGAAGAAGAAGAAGAAGAAAAAAACTCTGTGAAGGGAATTCACTAAGAATAAATTGTGCCTGCTGATGGCTTCATCTATTTGCACATGCTGTCTTTGATGTTTTAGCTTTCCCAGACTTTAATAGTGCAGTGGTAAAAAATGGTAGAAAGCTGTTTTAGCACTCTAGTGCCTGGTAAAATGAGGTGGCAGGTGGTTAGCATGCAAGGTTTTCTGCCAAAATATCCCCCACAAAATTAAACCAACTGTTTCGTGAATTTGCTCCTTTGTTCATGCTACATTTTGTCTTCACATTCTTCCTTTACCTCCAACGAAGACTTCAGTAACTAGATTTTGTTACATGGTAAAAGAATAGAACAAACGCAGTATATTGAACATCTCATTTTTGTTCTTATACCATAAATTGAACACATTACCAGTCATTTGCAGTCATTCTGTCACTTCAGCGCTACTCATACATTGACAACATACAATGAAAAGGCTCCTGTAGTGGCAGTGCTTATAAAAGCTGTAATTTGTGTGTGTTTGATGGCGGATAATCTGGCTCTTTCAGGTTTGTTGCTTTTTTTTCCCGGTTTGTCTCGGCGTGAGACTATGCACGGCTTCAATTATCTGTCACCCAGTATCTGACAAAAGGAAGTGCAACCATTTTGGAAGTCACTCGGCTTTCAAGCTCAACCGCCTGTAAGAGGCTTGCAATGAATTTCAGCTTAGCGTTTAGTATGGAAGAAAGCTGATTCAAACTCAAATCCATCTGCTGTGATGTGCCCTTGACTTTCCCTGCGTTTGGTGTGTTTACAGAATGATGGGCATTATTTCTTAAGTCTGAACACCTCTGGCTCTCAGAGATAGCACTTAATAATAGAGCGCAGCAATAAAAGCGATTCATATTGTCAAAGTTCTCTTTATCTTCCCGTTTTCAGTTTGTATTTTTTTTTTTTTTTTTACAGCGTACAGCTTATAGTGAGCATTCAATTATGTAAAAGTGACACACTGTATAACCTCAGAGGAATGGACGTTATTTGAGTGGAGCTGGTTACAATGTGACAGACATGCACGCAGTACTTACGAAGAAGACCTCACTAAACACCACACACAGTGACAGTGATTCGGAGACAGCCCCTTACCGTATTCTCTGTGAAATTGTAATCCATGGAGTACTGTAATTTGCCAAGTTTCTCTTCTTCCTTAGGCTCCACCTCTTTCTCTGTATCCGTCAGCCCTGTTTCTGCATCATCCTCATCCTTCAAGGCCTGAAGGAGACACCCACTAACAGTCAGTCCTTTCGGCCCAACGCTGGCGCTGCCCGATTGCCCTCGCCAGAGCGCCGGGCCCGCCCTGGACCAGCCTGCTCTTCAACCGCACCTCTATTAGGGGGGGAGCAAGCACTAAAACACCACAGCGATTAAGACCATGACATGCTCAGTGATGCACTGGATTTGGGTTGTAAACCCCTTCTCTTCTTTAGTGTGCTTTCGTGGAAAGAGTTGCAAGAAGATGAATTGAATGAGTGCAAGCAATTTAGGTTGGTGGGAGGGCAAGGCTAGGGCTGGACGGTATGATAATACATATCGACTGTGCATATGGTTCTATATATTGATATATTAAAATGGCTTTAAGCGAGTCTCATCCAGTTTCATTTTTCAGAATTGGTATATAACTTCATAAATTACTTTATTATTACATTATTGATATTTAACTTCGTTATTATTATTGAAATAATATAAAATGATTAATATTGTAGTCATATTAATCACTATACATATAAAAAAAAAACTTTATTGGAGTTAAAAAAAATATTGTGCATTACTATTTAATAAAACAAACACACACACAAATTATGTATATTGTGTTGTGTATTATTTTATAACAGTTCTACTCAGAAGATACAATTTCTGCACAGATGGGAGGCTTCCGGATCATTTATTATGAATAATCTTCCATATAATTAACCTTCTAATTAATCCTAATCTTCTTAATGCATGACACATCCATCATAATAAATAAATAAATAAAAACAAACAAACAATTAAATGTTATGGAAGGCATTTTCAGAAAAAACAACATTATGTAAAATATACTAATTTGGGCATAATCAAAAAAAAAAAAAAAAACTACAATCGGTCATACCGCCCAACCCTAGGAAAGATGAGCAGACAGATGTTCTTAAGAAATACATTATACAATACATCTTCCTTTATGTTATTTCAGGCAGAACAATCTCTGGCATCAACAAATCAGTAGGGAAATGTGGATGGTGCGCCATTAGCTCCCTTGCTATAGTCTAAATGTCTAAAACAGTGAGAGTGTTAAGGGGATGTTGAGGGAGGTTTGTTGTCATGCGATTGTCGAGGCAAACTCAGCTCTCAGTTCATTCACTGTGAAACAGTTGCCTTCAGAAAGGGCAGTCTCGCTCATCGGTAAAGCATGCAGGGCATTCACGTTCTCAAGAAGAGTGCTCGTTTAATGACCCTCATTCTCTGTGACGTGATCTTCCACACACAGTGGCACAGTTGTCATGACCCTTAGTAATTGGTGATAATCACCACGCTCATGGAAGCTATAAGCATCATGCCAGCAGAAGGTATTGGTGGGAGGGATCGTAATGTGTACCAGGCCTGTCTTATTAGTTGTCGGGCTACAAGTGTGAAAGCAAAAGGCTGAACGAAATTGATTTCATGACTGTCTTCTCGACCAATTTCTTGACTTCGGAAGACCAGACTATTCTCGTTGATGCTTTTCAGTTTAACAAGCTTTTGGAGGTCGGGTGACCCAGAAATCATTTATTCACGCTCATGTTATTGTTTTAAATACCTATGACTTTTTTTTACTTGAGTAGAATGCAAAAGGAGATGTTTAGCAGCAGATGTTGAGCTGTTCTTTTTCTACATAATGAAAGTGGATGGGAATTAACGACTGGTAAGCCCAATACCAAATAGTGGTCCACATGACATTTTGAATAATGATGTACCGATGAAGTTGCTATTCACTGAAATTAATGCTTTGAAAGCTTTTAAATCTTGTTTCGTATTACTTATTATTTTCCAGGTCAGTCTGACCTATTTTGATTTTTAGGTTGTCAAAAATAACAGCTTTTTAAAATCTATATTTTGTGACACACTCCTCATGCTAACGGAGTTTGGATATTTCGTAGTGTAGCCAATTTCAATGATATTTGTGATGTTCGTGAGTCAATCTGACCGACTAATTCGATGATTAAGTGGCTTCACAGAACTTAAAAAAAAAGAAGAAACACTAGTACCACGCTAAATCCATTCAAACTTTATTCAATCTTTTGACATGATAAAATGTTTAAAACTGTTTTAATTACTTTTTTAATTTGTGAAATAACTACTGAAATCAATTATGAATGAACGCTTACTGCTATAATCTGATATTTTGATGATTTTCATGTGATTTATGGTGATTTAAACAATGTAGATCAGTTTGATCCACAACATGAAAGTTTATACATATTCTAGACCTAACACAAAAGTCAGAATATATTATCAGCATTTACTTTTATTATACAGAAAACAACAGCTTTGGATTCTGCTAGATATCAAAATATTTCCGTTCAATGAAAGAAATGAAAGTCACATGGCTTTTAAACAACATGAGAGGGAGTCGTTTTTTTGACTTTGTTTTTGCAGCTGTGAGTGTCCTTTAATGATAATCCTTTCCATCTGACTTGCAAAGATGATGTTTCAAAAACATGTCAGCCAATTAACGATCAGTCTGGTCATTGTGTCTGAAAATTGCTTCTTGAACAAATTTGTCCTGCTAATGAGGTTGGTGCTGTCCTCCTTCAGGACATTTTTCAATTTGAAGTTGAAGTGAACCAGATGAGTACTGATAATTTGGCCATGGGCAGTCAAACAAGTGGAACCTATCACCAGCAGTTATGCAGACCGCACTTTGACAGTCTTCTCAGCCATTTGTTGTTGTTCTTTTAATTGGTCATTTCTCTTAAGCAATTTCCATTTTCAGTTTCAGACCTCAAATTAGAAGTGTGTTTACAAAAGAAATCAATGTGGTTCAACCTTGCCATACCAAGTGCATTTTCTCTCTTCATATATATGTGTATATGTAGACTTACACACATATATATTGTAGATATACATGTACTGTATGCATAGTTACATATATTTTACTCTACTAGAGTAAACCTTTTGTCAAGAGGCTATTAAAATCATTGCAGCAGGCTATAGAAGATCCAACAGCAATTGGGAACCTACCGCCAGTGGCAATCCCGCAAAGTCATCAGACAAAACATAGATAAGGAGGACATGGAAGGAAGAGACACAAATTAAAACAACCACACACAAAGGCGACATGAGTCTGGGCACACCAGGAGAAATGACTGCTGTGAAGCTCAAAGCTCCTTCTGCTGAGAGTACAAAAAAGACTTATGTTGGGCAGGACATTGCATCGTGTCATATCGGTCTGATTGTTGTGTATTGCTCTAATATCTGTGCTAAATGGCTAAATAAATGCATCATGACTCACTGACCTCTCTTATTTAGCCAACAAGCACAGGTATTGGAATGTATATGTGGCTGATTCCCTGCTAAAATAAACAGGTTTGTTAGTTTGTTAATAATGATAGTTAGCTGCTCTCCCAACCAACAGTTGTTTGACCACCTGACAAGTCACCCAAACTTCTTTAACTCCTGTGCGTTCATTTAAACCAGTGTTTCTCAACCACGTTCCTGGAGAACCACCAGCTCTGCACATTTTCTATGTCTCTTTAACCAAACACACCTGATTCAGATCATCAGCTCGTTAGCAGAGACTGAAAGACCTGTAATGGGTGTGACAGACAAAGGAGACATCCAAAACATGCAGTGTTGGTGGGCCTCCAGGAACGTGGTTGAGAAACACTGCTTTAAACAATAGTTTGAATACAATAGTTAAAATTTGCTACCAAATTGGAAGCCTGTAAATAAAATGTATGACTAGGATGAAATATTGCAATGCTTTTAATGCTTTTCAATGGGGACATTTTTGTTCTGAAGGTCCTGAGAGAAACTATTTATTGAGTGTAAAATAGATTTATGAAAGCTTATGACTCTGACATGATACAATTTCAATAAAATGCACATTTAGTCAAAAAAATATATGTCGTTTGCATTAACACAGTCAAAATTATCACAAAAAATTAAATGGAAAAAGACAAAAAATGTCTATATGGCTGCACAGGGGTAAACAAAATTAAAGAGACCAGCCTAACCAGGTTGGCCAGGCCAGGAGACCAGCTAAATATAGCCTTAGGCTATGTTTAAGCTGTTTTATTCAGCAGGGTTGTGTTGCAAAATATGAGTCTTTATTTCAAAGGGTATAGCTATTTCCTTTTTTTCTGGAACATCATATTGCGACTGCTGTATATCAGTTTTTTTTCCACCAGCAAGTGTTCAGATTTGGTTTGACGCTGATGAACTGTGACTCTCTGGAATGGCACACTGTTTTTTTTTTAAAAGAGTGTTGCTAATTATCTGTGTCTGTTCCTCTTCACTGTGCTTTGTGCTCGAAAATCAATGTCTCTAATTTGGGATCTGAGTGGTCTTGGCATGGTCTCAAAGCCAGTGTCCTTACACCGCGAATTAAGCTGACTTTGTCAATTATTCTGTTAGAAGTGTACTATTGCGAGCTTGTTAATGGAATTAGCATGCTAACTAGGGTTAAAGTGCCAGTGTTCCATATAATTTGTGGGTGTGCGGGGAAAAAGCGAGCTGCATTAATGTCCGTTCTTCTATTGTTTTCATTATCTACTGTCATTTCTCTGGGTTGATACCACTTCATAGCACAGTTAACCATATGCAGCACTGAATTAAGCTAAATGCAAGAAAAACAGAAAAGCTCAATACTTTAATGAACTGTAACATGCCCAGGTTTGCAGTCCTGCAATTAAAGTCAGCTGTGAAACAACATCATCATCATCAGCAGATGACGAGATCTAGACTGAGTTGTCTTATTTATATTCTTAACTGCCATCATGCATTAGTACAATTATACTTATGGAAATATTGAATTCATGCAATTAAAGAATGAGGCTAATCCCGCAGAAGTAGTAAAAGCTTTTACCTCGGTTTTAATACCATCCTTCACGTCCTTCATGTTGATGGCATTCTTGCCCTTGTCTTTGCCCTTTTTCTTGTTCTTCTTCTTGAATATCCACTTTTTGCAGATGCAGAAGCAGCAGGAGACAACTAGTACAACAGCAACGAATGCAATGGCAACGATAGCCCATGATGGCACTGTAGAGACAAAACACAGGGAAAACTTCATGATTTTAATGGAAATTTTCTCAAACCATACAATAGATTTTGTGAGAAATAATCAATTTGTTTTTAGTTTGTTTGGAAATATCTGGTTGGGCATTCTGTTAGGTTATAAATAATAATTAACATAATAAAGAGGAGCTACACGGAGGCTCAGTGGTTAGCACTGTCACCTCAAAGCAAGAAGGTCACTGGTTCGAGTCCCGGCTGGACCAGTTGGCCTTTCTGTGTGGAGTTTGCATGTCCTCCTCGTGTTCGTGTGGGTTTCCTCCGGGTGCTCCAGTTTCCCCCACAGTCTAAAGACATGCGCTATAGGTGAATTGAACTAACTAAATTGGCCGTAGTCTATGTGTGTGAATGTGAGTGTGTATGGGTGTGTCCCAGTACTGAATTGCAGCTGGAAGGGCATTCGCTGCGTAAAACATATGTTGGATAAGTTGGCAGTTCATTCTGCTGTGGCGACCCCTGATGAATAAAAGGACTAAGCCGAAGAAAAATCAATGAATGAACATAATAAAGAATAGTAAACACAACAGGATGAAATTATTTAAGGGTGTACACCTGTAGAGTAGTTCTCTTTGTCCATTCACTCAGGACCATAAAGGAAAAACCTATACTTAAAAAAGGCTACTTTGCATTCACACTGTCATTTTTAAAGTGAATATTAAGATTAAAGTGGTATACAGGAGTCAAAACTTTGCCAGGATTTCCTCCATTATGTAAACAAATGAAGGTTTGCTCCAAGGAGATGCATTTTACACCGTATTAAATTGTAATGCAACATTACAACACCACAAGTAAGGGAGTGTGGTATAACCAGTATTCTGTTTCATTATATAAGTAATTAAATTTAGGCAGTTATTCCAGAAATAAACAAAAGGGCTTATAATCAATAAGTTTAAATATTTCAAAAATGAAAAGGACTTTTTTGCTGATACATTCAAACTCTGGCTGAGCTGATGCATTATCTTTTCTGTTTGTGTGTTTTTTCACACACAGACCTGCAATTGATGCTTTGTTCCTAGATAGAACTAGCATTTTTTGCTTTATTATCAGTGTAACAGCAACCCCTGAATAAATTTGTTATGTGGCAGGCACTAGCACCCAGCGGGAGGCTGCTTGGGAGTCCAAGGTTTACAGCACCTACGTGTGAGTCAGTCGTGTTACCAAGTAGGCATTAGGACCCAGAGGGAGGCTGTTAGCCACAACTGAATGTTTAACATTATAAGCAATATTGCACACTGAATTATTCTGTACCCACATTCACAGTTTCAATTCGGCAATGCGAAACAGTTGTAACATCACATTAGAGGTCTGCATTCCCACGGCTGTACCGCAGTACCGACCACATTTCTTGCGGTGCGGGAATAAATTTCCAAATAAAACACGATATCGGTCGGTAACTCTGGTATAATTTGAACGGGTGCAGGCGGTCTAACAATGTAGCACTCCCGAGAGATAGAGAGAGAGAGAGAGAGAGCGAAAGTGCGCGCATCTGCCGTAGTGCTGTGTCGCTTGGTGTTTTTTGAAAGCTGGCTGTTTTTTGAAAGGCATATTTAATCGCTATACATTTCACATTCTTACTTGGCCCAATATGTACCTGTTATGTGTATAGAAAGAATGCTGATATGATATTCAGTATGAAACACAATCGGTAGTTGGCAAATATAATGAGTGGATGTGTTTGCAAATCTGATTTTGAAAGAGTCAGTGCCTCACCAGCCACAAACCTCACCGCACGTCACGCAGCACTCATGTCTCATCACAAAGGGACAAACAAAACTGACTCTTTTGGTAGTACCCAAGTTAAATGAGAGAATTTGGAAACCAGATCTAAATTTAGCAGGAACAGTCGGGTCAGGTAGGAAATGGGGCAGGGCAGGCAGTGGGTAAACAAAGGCTGAATATATGGTGTGAGCGGTTGGGTGGCATGGGTCGACCTTGCAAAACACCATACCGGCCAAACCTAATCGCAAGCACTTTGTCCTATTTATAATCACATATTGTGAAATTATGACCTGTTTTTGGTTCCTTCAGATGTCTTAGGTGTATGCTATATTCATATTTTATTCAAAGAGCACATCTGGAAGCAGATCCAGTCCCAGCTTGATCATCTTATTTACTGCACACCAAGATTTGGACGGCAGTGTTCACACTAATTCAAATGAACCGCATGAACAGACTAATCACCCCAGAGTTTGTTTTAATCTCACCAAAACTGCCAAGAGGCGAACAGTTCATTTATCAAACTTCATCTATTAAAATAAATAACCGCTGTACTCGCATGACTGAAAAAATCTGTTATGAAGACAGCCACTCCAAGTAGGTATATTGCTTTACGTTTCAATGTCTCTCCGAAAAGAAGCAGGCAAAAAGTGAAAAGTTTCTAGTCTAATGGTTGACGCCCTTTGATCAATTGCCAGAGACCTTCATGTCTGCCGGTCTCACAGGATTAAGGATCTTCGCTCAGACAGAGATGCTGCAACGCTCTAGTGAGAGTAATCAGCCAATTTAGTTGAAAACAGGAGCCGCTGGCATTCACAACTTGCCATTTAAACACCCTTGAAAGACATTTAGAGCCAAACACTGCTAAAACAATCCCCCACAACACTGAATTTTTGGATTGTTAAGGACATCTAAATAAACAGAACAGAATACACCATAAAGCATGCTGTTTAATAAAGATTAAACATATTTGGATATTGACCAAACTGCTTAATACTTGTTTAAAATATTTGTGAGCAATTGACATCCATGGAGGACCGAGATAGAATTTGTGCTAGAGTAACTGAAAATAGTATTTCCTCTTCTAGTCCTGACTTTATAAATACAGCGCCAAACTCCAGTGACTGCTGTCAAGGGAGGACAATCGAGCTCCTCAGCTTTTCGACAAGATTAACAGCCTCCTGCCAAGAGAAAGAGCGACGCCTCTATACAGCAGGGCTAAAACTGCATGCGTCAACAGAGCACAAGCACCAGATACGAAAATGTCAGTTTCCGAGACGCCAGAGAAGCTTCCTCCCCGAACCAACATTTGCTGGGAATAATTGGTAGACAGATGTGGTGGAAGAATCCTGCTTTCAGAGTCTCATACAGTAATTACGGCTTCTGCGCGCAACCCAACAAACACCTGGCAACCGAATGGCAACTTTGATGAAAGCAGATTTCAAGAGTGGGAAAAGAGCAGATTTTCCCACTCCAGATTTCAATGTGCTTGATTTGCTTCGGGACAATGCAGAGTCAAGGACTGTATAAATAATGTCAGAAAAGACATCTTGTATTCAGCACTTGTATATTCAGCATATTCACATAACTGTGCACCTAAAGAAACTGGTCAAGCTTATATTTGGTCTGAAAATTTGACATAATTAAATAAGATTAGATTAGATTAGGTTCAACTTTATTGTCATTACACATGTACAAAAACAAAGCAATAAAATGCAGTTTAGGTCTAAAGAGGAGTGCAATAGCAGCAAGTGCAGGATATCAGTTATAAAGTGCAGTTTAGAAGAACTATAGGTAATATTTACAGATGGATGTACTATGAACATTATATAATAATACCCAAAAAATAAGGCAGGAACTGATGATTTTTTACAATATATTAAGCAATGCATTATCAATCTGAAATGCAGTTTTATTATCTTTGTTAATGATTTCACATTTGTTCATTGATAAATTCATCAGAACAGTTTGATGTTAAGATTGAGAACAGGTTTTTTTTTTGCTCTAAACATCCTTCAGCTTAACACATCTTTTGTTTCGATTGTCAGGGTGTGGAGACTATATTTGATTTGGCAGTAGAGAAACATTAAAATAAATGCTAGCATTTCTGTCTCCCAGGAGGGTTAGACTTGGTACCAAAGGACACATTTCCCACAGCAAGATCCAAAGAGAGAGAGAGAGAACGGGGAAGATAAAGAGAGCACACGAGAGAGAGAAAGAAAGAAAAATCAATTGGCTGTTGACAAAATCGATAAGCACTCTCCTCTGAGGAAAAACAGTGAGTGATAGTCTAAAGTAACTTTGGGATCATCAGCCCACGGCCTCACTTTGGCTGTGGGGTAATGGAGGTGACAACACTACTTTTTCCCTTTGTTTTTTCTTTTCTAGCACAGTATAATTCACTACTGCTTTACAACATCAATCAATCAATCAATCAATCAATCAATCAATCAATCAACTAGTACATCAATCAACTGTTTTAGCACATGGAAAGACTTATGTTCAAAACCAAATTTGAGGTCATTTGAATGTAAGAGCAAATTTATTAGCAGGTTATTTCAAATGCACTAAAATATGCACCAAATTTAGTAAATGTATAAGTGGTTTTGTCGAGTCAACAACTGAACCAAACTTTTAATGCACTTTTAATATATTCAGTTGGATAAAACCATTTATTCAGCAGAACTGTCCACATCATATTTTTAAAGAAAATTGTTTTGTGAATAGAGTTTCCTGCTGACATTCAAATTTGTTAGTTTGCATATCTTGAATAGCCGAGTGAATGTGTTTTGCTCATTTGACATAACATTTTGCCATGGTTAGAGACATGAAAAGAAAAAAATAATACAAATAAAGGTGGAAAAAACTAAACTAAAAACTCTCTCGCCAGGCTTTCTAAAAGCTTTTTCCAAAGCCCTGTCATTTCAACTCTTTCCAAACAAAGGAGAATCTGTCAGCCATCTTAAAGGCCACTCTTATTGGGCAGTTGCCCCATCTTCTTTGAAAGCTCGTGGCTTAGACCATAATTGCTCCTGAAGCTTGTCTAGCCTCAGACCCTTACTCAAACCTGTTAAAACCTGTTCTCCTGCTCTTTTCTCCACTACAGGCCTGAATATCAAATCACTTGGGGAATAAAGAGCCCCTTTCATCTCTGTGCAAACCCTGCCACAAGGGACTCAAGCTGCAGAATGCATTGAGCCATCCTGGACTTAGGCCCACCGGTGAACCATCATTTTGCTTCAAGTACTATCATTACTGGACGTTTCACAACAGCAGTGTCATGCAGGAATACACGGCTGAGTCTCGGTCAATGTCCTACTTCCAAATGTGCAACTGAATGCAAAAATATCCTACTTTGAAACATGTCAAACGGAACTGGGAAATTTGTCAGTACATATTTTGTCAAGATAAGTACCTGATGTAGAATGACAATAAATCCATTTACATGCACAAGAACTACCAACAGTCAGATTATTTGACAAACTAGTTTATATGCGTTTACATGCAAAACAGTAAAAACCATCAATGCAGAAAATGTGCTTACATTAGATTTGCTAGATTTCTCTCTGGCAGTGTTGTCACAGCCAAAACAACACCTTCAGTAGTTCAAAAATGGCAGAGGGAAATCTGTCAGAAGCATATATTATATAAAGTATTTTTTCTCGATATAAGCTGTTGCTTGATATCCCTTTACAGTGTATGCAAATGCAGCACTTTTTGGGGGAATTTCATGCTTTATTAAGAAAAGAAAGTGTCAGTGTACGAAATATTACCACCACTCCCAATTTCAAGCTCAAGCTGGAGGCGTGTCCACAGTAAGGACTGGTAGGAGTGAATTAGTTAACAAAAAACACTTACCTCACATGCTCAATCAGACATGCGCACATGAATAAAACTGCTGGAATGCCAATAAAGACATTACATGCTATGCAAAATCGGGATATTGGGAAAAAACCTACCTGTTCTGATCAGATTTTAAGTCATTTTTGACCATTAACCGATGAAAGAAGTCTAGGTAACACATTTACATGACATTACACATTTCAGCTTAATAAGTATAATCAGCTTAAGAATGTTTGAATAAACCCAACACCCAGAAGTACAAATGAGTACAAAGAGATATGAATAAATCTGGCTTTGGACGGAGCTTAGTAGAATTTAGCTAATTTGGAATCAAAGAGATTCTATTGAGCACACAAATTCCGTACAAGCTTTTATTTAGTTTTTTACATTAATTGTTAACCCTTTAAATACATATTTGAAGTTTGCTTTTGTTGTCCATTTGCATTAATTCAAATAATTTTTGAAACAATCATGATTGTCAGCTAAATTAATGCAGAAAAAAATGCATTACTCATGATGCTCGGCATCATACATTGGTGGATCCACCAATCAGAGAAACGCATCGTGAAACAGACCAAAAGAGCTCTTTAGCTCCACCCAACTCTTCAAGCAGAGTAAAATTTATATAGATATGTAAAACATTTCAGTTCATTTTTTTTCCAATAATAAATAAAAGGAAAAAGAATAATGAATTTAATGTCTTATTGTAGTGTTCCATTTTATTTTGGAAGTAGGGAGAACAATTGATTATACATTTTAATATGCAAGTAATTTTTTTGTAAGCAAATGATTAAAATACTGCTGTATGCTATACAGTATAGCAACAAAATTTTATTATGTTAAATTTAATGGAAATTTTTAAGTAATGAGAATTCAACGTGAATTGAAATGCCTTGGCTCCAAATGGCAAGGTGTAGCATCTCACAAGAGCGCAGAGCTCATATTAAAGACCTGTAAAGGTCGATGGTGAGAACCATTTAGTGCTACAACAGACAATGAGCAATTCTGACACTTTTATAATGAAAGCTTATGAAAAAATTATGTTTAATACAACAAGCACAGCTTGAGTCAGAGTAAATTGACTGCTATGAGTACATTAGCAGTATTTTTAATCACACTGTCTGCGGCAGCAATTAGATTACTTTTATAATTGTGGAGAGAAAAAAAAAAACTAAATAAAATCGTTCTCATATCAGGCTCAGTTGTTTAGAAGTGAAATTGCATTGGCTGTGCACTAATAAATGCAAATAAGTCTAATGTTGCACCATCCAATGCAATAAACTCGAGCGCTTATCTTCTTCATCGAGCAAATGTCCTATTCTGAAAGACACTTTTGTGTTTCTTAATTAAAAGAACCCGAGACCCAGAAAGCAATAGAAACATTTTCTAATTAACTCAATTGTGTAAGTGTCTATTGTCCCTTGGGATTGCAGAGCAAGCATGTGCTCTTCAACTTCAAGCAGCTATCTCCCGTTCCGCTGTGCACATGCACACATAAACTCTCAACAAGGAGCACAAAATGAGGTTTTGTAGCTGGACTGTGTGACTGCACAGCCAATCACAGAGGAATATTATTCAAATCCAGGACTGTTGCGGTGCACAATTCAAAGCCAAACACAGCTTAGAACAATGACACGACTGGGGGTAGATGCCATAGAAAGTGTGCCATCTCGCTATTGCTTTCGAGGACATGAGAGTCCTTCTGGCTCGACCCCATCCAATCGAGTATGTGAATAAGATCTGGAGTGCACTCTCCACCTTTTCCGTGACAAAAGAATACAGCATCAGACTTATCAGACTGGGCTTGCTCAAAAATCCTAGCAAGCTGCTTTAGGAAGCCATGCCAGGGAATCCAGACAATAAGGACTCTGAGATTGGCATCTCAGATTTACACAAGAATCTTATCGTTTGCTTGCAGTGCAGGACTGCAAAAATGGGGAAACGCATTCATATGAAAACATCATAAATATGCATGTACTTTATTGCATGTACATGGCTATTTTTATTCTACATCTGACAGAATTCTCTGACAAAAAGTTTAAATCACATGCCAAAACTTTTTTTTCATTTTTTTTAAAGAGTGTATTCAACGTTCTAGATACTGGCTGACATATAGTCTAAAGCTGTGGGTATTCAGATTTGTCAATATGCAAATGAATTTTCACAACACCCACATAAAAAATGTAAAAAAAAATAAAAATACTTATGCAAAGCTACAGAGTGAATCTCATAAAATATGTCACAGGCATTTGATATGTCATATAAATAAAAAATTCAATAAAACAATTAAGGAAAATAAAACTAGTTTAACTGTTTCTTTTGTACTGTCACATTACAACGGCATATATATATATATATATATATATATATATATATATATATATATATACACACACACACACACACACACACACACACACACACACACACACACACACACACACACACACACACACACACACGCACTAAACATACACTCACCGGCCACTTTATTAGGTACAACTGTCCAATTGCCAATTAATGCAAATTTTTAATCAGCCAATCACATGGCTGCAACTCAATGCATTTAGGCATGTAGACATGGTCAAAACGATTTGCTGCAGTTCAAACCGAGCAACAGAATGGGGAAGAAAGTTGATTTAGGTAACTTTGAACGTGGCATGGTTGTTGGTGCCAGACAGCCTGGTATGAGTATTTCAGAAACTGCTGATCTATTGTGATTTTCATGCACAACCATCTCTAGGGTTTACTGAGGATGGTCCAAAAAAGATAAAATATCCAGTGAGTGGCAGTTCTGTGGGCACAGATGCCTTGTTCGAGCTGATAGAAAGGCAACAGAAACTCAAATAACCACTCGTTACAACTGAGGTATGCAGAAGAGCATCTCTGAACACACAACACTTCCAACCTTGAGGTGGATGGGCTACAGCAGCAGAAGACCACACCGGGTGCCACTCCTCTCAGCTAAGAACAGGAAACTGAGGCTACAATTTGCACAGGCTCACCAAAATTGGAAAAACATTGCCTGGTCTGATGAGTCTCGATTTCTGCTGCAACATTCAGATGGTATGGTCAGAATTTGGCGTCAACAACATGAAAGCATGGATCCATCCTGCCTTGTACCAACAGTTCAGGCTGGTGGTGTAATGGTGTGGGGGATATTTTCTTGGCACACTTTGGGCCGATTAGTACCAATTGAACACTACAGCATTATTGCTGACCATGTCCATCCCTTTATGACCACAGTGTACCCATCTTCTGATGGCTACTTCCAGCAGGAGATGCTCCACGTCAAAGCGCACATCATCTCAGACTGGTTTCTCGAACATGACAATGAGTTCACTTTACTCAAATGGCCTTCACAGTCACCAGAGCTCAATCCAATAGAACACCTTTAGGATGTGGTGGAATGGGAGATTCACATCATGAATGTGTAGCCGACAATTTTGCAACAAATTGGTGATGCTATCATGTCAATATGGACCAAAATCTCTGAGGAATATTTCCAGTACCCTGTTGAATCTATGCCACGAAGGATTACAGAATTTACTGATTTTAATTGATTACATTTAACATATATTAAATCATTATTAAAACCCAGTGTTGTATTTGTTAACCTTTTATACTAACTATTATTGTTAACTAATTAACATGAACAATTTAAAGGAATAGTTCACCTTAAAATTAAACAATAATTAAGTAAATTAAATAATTAGGTAAATTAATTTACCACCCTCATGCACATTAAAAAAATGAATAAATGCATACATAAACTACAAACTAAGTAAACTGTCTAAGTAAACTAAAGTAACTGTGGGGTAAAATAATTACAAGGGCATAGGCATGTTTTGATGGCATTCATCCTAAAACCAACAACAAAAAAAGCAATAATAAACGGTCCATCTCTCATTTAAATAGACCGCAAAAATAAGAGTAAACTGGTCATCAGCAGTAGTGACAGCATGCCGGCCTTCTCTTTGGGCAGCTCAGGGCTCATTATCCCGCTGTTTGTCTGATCAGAATGTAATGTGAGCGTCTCTGACCAGCAAGGTTGTGTTGCCTGCTAACGCGGAGCTAACAGTAACATGATCTATCCCCAGGCGGCATGCCGCAGGGCCCAGTTACCCACTCTCACACTTGTTAACACGCCAAAATGCAACGAGAAACTCAATGTCTTAACAGGCGTGATTTGATTGAGAGTGCGCCGTGATTGTGAGCGCATGGGCCGAGCGCAGAGAAAATGATCCATCGGTGTAATACGCCACACACTGGCAACCCAAACTAATGTGTTTTGACAGCACGCCGTTGGTCAATTAACCCTGGTACTAGAGCATGTTATTCAGCACGAGAGAAAGACAACCCTGTTGCACTTCCAAAGATACTCTCTGTGTTAAAGAAAATTACTTGGAAGTGATTTATCATGCCATGTGGTTACGTTACAGTCCAGCAGATGGGTGGTAATTTCAATATCCATTTAGTAAAGTTTCAGAGGCGGAGGAACAATCTGAAAAGGGAGCCTGGCTCATGTATATTAATTAGGTGATGTAAAATTCACCTAGCAGATTTATTAAAAAGCAGGTGAAAGAGCCACTAGCCACATTAGGATGACCGTCTACACATTTTTTTTCTCCTTTCTACTTAGTAGAAAATCGTACATGTTTCTGAAAGGTGGAAATCATACCGTATCATTTAATGACAAACCACAAGCCTCATATAAGAAAATATATTTGAAGGGAAAAAGACAAGTGTGATAAGAGTTCATGAGATATTGCCAGCAGATTAATATCCACCCTTCTCATATCCTCTGTCAACAGCATTCATATGAGATGGTATCTTTTGTTATTACAGACGGTGCTGCTGTTTGGTCTGTGATGTTCGTTGTGTTGGGATGGTAAGTGACACCAGTGATGAGACTCTGGTTGGAGACTGATAATATCACTGATTATGGTGCTCAGAATTTCAGAGACGACAGCTTTGAGGGACAACAAACAAACTGAAACCCTCATTCTCCATCTCATTTGTACGTTCTCATCTGCTGACTGCTAATCTGGTGTCTGTCATCCCATTTTTTAAGATAATGTGTTTAGTGACAAACAAATAAGTGAAAGAACTGGAAAGATTTTGAATGGTTTTCTAGGCATAGGTTTGAATAAAGTAATAATATTTGTTTTTATTGTATAATAGTATTTCTTCTGAATTAAAAAAATATATCAACATTATGATTTGTTTTATTATCAGGAAATAACAAGTGTTTTCACTTGTTGTGATTGAAAATCAGGGTTATTCCACAGAATGGATTTGGTGAAGGCATTGTACCATGTTGTCTATAAATGAATATAAACATGTCTGAAAATTGTGAAGATTATTCATAAACTAATTTCGAGAGTATCATGTGCTTATGATTGACCACGGCTGGTCCCGCATTAGCTAACACATTATTCACCAATCAGACGATTCCTAACTCACTATAAATAACCAGAGTTTCTTACCTCAGTTATCTTCATCTTGAAGAATCCCCCCTCCCAACCCTACTCCTCCCTCTTTTTTCTAAATTGTGCGACACGGCGGCCCAGTGGTTAGCACTGCTGCCTCACATCAAGAATGTCACCGGCCTTTACTCGGCCAGTCGTCATTGTGTGTGGAGTTTGCATGTTCTCCCCATACTCATGGGGATTTCCCCCTGGTTTCCCAGTTTCCTCCCACAGTCCATAAAAATATATTGTCATTTAGATTTGTTTTATTACCAGGAAGTAAGTGTTTTCACTTGTTGAGATTGAAAATCAGTGTTATTCCAAAGAATGGATTTAGTGAAGGCATTGTACCATGTTGTCTATAAATGAATATAAACATGTCTGAAAAGTTTATTCATAAACTAATTTCGAGAGGATCACATGCTTATGATTGACCACGGCTGGTCCCGCATTAGCTAACACATGATTTATCAATCAGACCATTCCTAACTCACTATAAATAACCAGAGTTTCTTACCTCAGTTATCTTCATCTTGAAGAATCCCCCCTCCCAACCCTACTCCTCCCTCCTTTTCTAGATTGGGCGATACGGCGGCCCAGTGGTTAGCACTGCCTAACAGCAAGAATGTCACCAGTTAAAGTCCTTACTGGGCCAGTCATCGTTTTTGTGCGGAGTTTGCATATTCTCCCTGTTCTTGCGTGGGTTTCCCCCTGGTTTCCCGGTTTCCTCTCACAGTCCAAAAACACGCGACATAAGTAAATTGATCAGACCAAATTGGCTCCATAGATGATCTCTTAGTAAGCAGTATATCTCTCTATAGCTATTCCTATAATCTGTCATTAACCACAAATAAGTCAGGGGAGTTCTCGAAATCTACCTGAGCTCAAACTCCTCTCTTGCCCTGCTAATGGGAGTCAGCACAGGGCTCGAGGATCTTATAAGCTCAGTGTTCTCTTCCGGGACAGCATGTCAAACATGCTTTATAATCAATAATCTGCTACGTGTGAACTCTTGAAACACATTTTTATTTGTTATTCTGACCAGTTTTCATTTAATTGTGTTGGTGAGTCTGGCTGGATAAAATAGACTGTATGTGATGTTGACTTTGCAGAGTTTTCTTTTCAACTGGTTCTAGCCATGTGCAATATATGTACCTGAGCTCCCTTGGACATAAGTTTAACTTTCTTCTTTAGAATAAAACAAAAACGTGATATAAAAGCTTTACTCAAACACATTATTACAATTACTTGAGTAACTTAAATTTATCCACATAGTAATGTAGTAACGAAGATGTGCTAGCTCACTGGTTAGCTCTTCTTAAATAGCACGGATGTCTGCTTTAATTTCTTTGCCCAGAGAGAAAATATTTGCTTTGATATCATTGAACAAAGTCATTATCTCAGCTTTTAGCTGCCCCAGCACTGCTTCTCTGGATACCTGCAGTTCTTCTCATAATGTCTGAAGCAAGATAGATCTCTACTGTGATTTCGCAGTCTAGACCGTGTTACTTTTTCTGCCATTTTTGGACTGCTGACTGTGAAGCTACTCAGCGTTTTTGCTTTGTTTCTTTTTACCTTCTTCTTAACTTCAGAATTTCTGTTGTTAGGTTACTTATATTACATTGATCCTTGCTTTATTAACATTTAAGATCTCAGATGACTAAAGCATAGAGTTCTACGCTTCCAACCTGCTCCATCTAGAAACTGACAAAAAAATATTTTTTTATCTAAATGTAGGAACACAGATGTAGCACACAGACTAAAACCAAAAAATGTATATACATGAAAAAAATAAATAAAATAAAATAAAATAAAAAATAAATAAATAAAATATATATATAAGCTTAACTCAAACACAATTACAATAATGAATCCAGAAAAACTGTGAATTTAAAGTGATCTCTGCATATTTCATTGCTTTAAATATATAATATGCCCATTTTGACATTCAAAAGTCACTGTAATTTGCTTACTTTTTTGATCAATAAAAATTACTATTATTATTATTAATCAGTTATGAAACATTTTAGAATTCTTAGATGTACAGAAACATTCAAAACAAAAGCGTTTTTTTTTTTAAATATCTTTTAAATCCTATCTTCTGCAATATAATGCATGTCTTACTGCCTCTTAGCTTCATAAATGAGAAATTTAAAAGTAGCTTCTCTGCTACTCTGCAGGGAAAATGTCTTTTCTCATATGTCTGTTTACTGCTATAATGCAGTTTTAACTTGTTTTAAATGAGATTATCTCGTCCTCCAACAGGCTTTTATAATGTGAAGCAGGCAGACGGAGAGGGCTGGCCTTTTATTTTTGTTTGTTTACATAATTTGATTTCAGAGTTGCTGGGTTGACAGGCCTGGTAACCTTCAGATGTCCTCTGGGCCGGTTTTAGGGCAGCGGGGAGAAGAGAAGAGAGGGAGATGGTAATAGGTCAAAGGTTAGCAGAATGGAAGGGCAAGCAGATCCATCTGTCATCTGTTGGCTGGTGATGTGTTTGGCATGCTGCTCCAGTTCGCCTCCTGTTGCCGACCATGACTGAGGCTTTCTACAAACTGGCAAACAACACAATCCCGCAAAACACATCACACCTCACAAACATAGACAGAGGACACACAACTTGACATGTCTTGTCATTTGTGTAGCTTGGGTAGTTGAACATGACAGTCTAGCTGACAAGGTCATGAGTATTCAGGAATACATTTACATTTACAGTACGGATGAATGTAATCTGATGTAACTTTGGATAAAACAGTTTGATAATTAAATTAAAAATTCACCTAGTATTTGTGATGTGTACTGTGTGCACTATGCCAGATATTAGTAACATGCTAACATTTAAATCAGTGGTAAATTTTAATTTAAAGTTTAGAAAATAGGTTAATCATTAATCAAAATCAATTGCCAGTTTAGGATTCACTTGCTGAATTCTTCATCTACAAATAATATTGTTTCATTAATTAAAATCCCCTAATGTTTGTAGAGTATACTGCTCTTTTCAAGCTCGAAAAGTGCACCGTGTAAATGTTCATTTTTACAAGGATTTAATTTAAATACAACAAACTATCTTAGAAAAGTTCCTAAAAGTTTTCATGTAATTAAAATCAACTTTAATCCAGTATCTGGAAAATTACGGGAAATATTAAAGTACACCTACAGTACAAAAAGGAAAAAGAACAAAAAATACTGTAATAATTTACCCACGAAAACCCAATTTCTGTGGTGCATACTATAAGGCCCAATCCCAATTCTATTTTTGTACCCCCACCCCGTCTTCAAAATTTACACCTAAGAAATGGGACACCACTGCAACACCCGAACACATCATCATATGTCATCACAAGCTCGTACTTCATATGAGATCGATGATCACGACTGCTGTAGTTATTCCAGTTGCGTTATTTTTTGGTATTTATCTTCAGGAAATCACAGAAGGCATACATCACATTATCATAACGATATAATGTGGCAATAAGCTCATAACTGTACTGTGCATTTACACCATGGCCATATTCATCTATGTAAACACAAAAAACAACATTAACATGATAGCAGACACTGTAAAAAGATCATTCTCAGCCACTAGACTTTCCTGACAGGGTATTCGAGTGTCATCGAGTGACAGAATGTTGTGGGACTGCTATACAGGAGTTATTATTGTGAATAATAGATAGTAAAATTTAGCAGTTTTTATTTTAGCGGGTTTTTTTTTTAAGTATGACGGTTAAACACGAACGCTGTATTGAATGTATTATGTAAAACATAAGCTTGTTTGTTGTAAAAAATTCATAATAATGACAAAAAAAATAAACTTGTGCATCTCCTGACCTCCATGAGCAGCCATGCTGCTGTTGTAGATAGCGTATTCTGGGAAATTTTCCTACCCATTTCGAGTGTGGTCTTGAAAAATCTCCGTTTCAAGGACTATGTAGCCCTTCCCCTTAGCCCTACGCCTACAAGCTAAAAAGGGGAAATGGGATTGGGCCTAATTTTTCATTAATTAATTAGCACCATGCAAAAAAAAAAGATTGCTATACAAACAAAATGTATTAATTTTAGAAAAAAAATGTCAATTTAGAAGAAGAGAAGAGTAGCCCAGAAAAGTAACTACAGAAAATATTTTCCTAAATTAAAACCACATTTCACCCACAATTTGTGTGCATTATATATTTTGTTCTACATAGTTTACAATTTGCTAATGTCAGACGTATTTCACAGCGAGTCCCTCGTGAGCATTGTCTTTGGCGCAAAACAAATGAGTGATTGAAGAGTTGCTGACTAGAAGACAATTTAAACATCTTTAACAAGGTTTCACAGTAGACATCTACAGTGGGATAGCTCACTAGGGTTTGAATCAGATCTAATAAGTGTATAACAATGTGACAAATCACAAGACAGGCAACATTTTTCAAGCTTGCGCTCAAATTAAAATGCAAATGCATGTAGAGTTCTTGTAATAATGGCAATTTATAAAATCTGAACCCATTAATTTGTAGCTAATGTTCAAAGCCCATGTTCCCGGTTAAGTCTGCATTTTAACAAGAAATGAACATTGATTGTGGTGTTTGATAAAACGTCTCAGAAATTTGCAGAGATCAAGGGGCATTGTGTTGGGGATCCAGTGTGTGAGAGTGCTTCAGAGGCTGGACAGAGAGTGTTCATTATTCATTTTAATTGTGGCACAGCTGAATAATGTCTCAAACTGTCTCTGTGCGGCGAAGTTAATTATCATCGAAAACAGACGCCTTGAGCTTGAGCGGTGGAGCGTTGGGAGAATAACCAGAGCTGTTGTGTTACAGTCATTTTCTTTTGTTGCTGCGAGTCAACCAAGCTGTGTAACCGCAGCAGTGTGCAGACCTTTTTGAGCCAAGATGGTTGGGTTCAAACTGTTGAACTGTCATCCGGTCTAGAGGCTCAACGGGGAATGTTCTCGAAGAGTGCCATGACAAAATGAGTGTGGCGTACAGAGAGCTACCTGTCGCAGTGATTCTGCACGCAGGAGCGTTTGTGATGGCCGCCGTAGAACGGATGTGATGTTGTGTGACCGTGGGGGTTGAGGGAACGCTGGTAATCACAGGTTATGGGTAAACTGTTTTGAATATGTGTCACTACTTGAGACTACAAACAAATTGAAACAAAAAACAAAGTGTCCGTTTATTTACATTTGCTCTCCCAAAAATGTGGTGTCATTTCTCCCATAACCAACAACTATACCTGTATAAAGCAATTAAATTTTTTTTTTATAATTATGAAATATTAAATATCTAAACATCACTTGTGAGTATCATATAGTCATTCTTTCCCATCACAAAATGTGAGGTGGAAATGAAACCAAAGATAAGACACAGTCACACAGTTCATTACTTCATTACACAAAAGATTTATTATATTATAGTTATTACACGACTGATTTTAATTGATCAATCCCAACATTCCAATTCCAATTTTTATTTCTGTCAGCTTTACCTATAAATAAAGAATTAATAAACTATAACAGATCGATGTTTTGTGTCTAACTTTTACATTTGTGGCAAGAAGCCAGAATATTATTTCACAGAATAAAGCCAGTTTAATACAACAACCTATCTGGCTTTATTCTGCGATAACAACCTTGCTGCTGGAGCATACTCTAACCAGACCCTCTAGTTTTCCACAATTTTTTTAAATTTTTTATTTATTTATTTTTTAATATGAAATAAATTTTTTAAATATATATATATATATATATATATATATATATATATATATATATATATATATATCTTATTTGGTAGCCTACTATGTTAGGTGTGCAATCTGACACAATACCGATGACACAAATAATAATGGCTTCTTTATTTTGGTCTCTTGTCAAGACAAGATCTAAAACAGATCTAAAACCGTAGGGATTAAGCCAAAGGAAGGTTGTATAACTCTTATTTTTACCCACAATCTTAGTTTCTCTCAGCTTTCACTCCTTGGAGCATCTGTCATCATGTACCTTACTCAGGACATGCATTAGGGTTTTCCCTACCCTAATACACCTAAAACACGGATTGCCATAAAACACATCAATGGCAGGGAAGCGTTTTCTCTCGTCAACGGCATGGAAAAAATTTAACCAAATTATTTATTGATTTGACGCACATCATAACACCAGTCATACATGTAAAGCACAAATAATGTCCTTCAATTCGGTCATGTCCAGCGGACGTAATGTAATAATTGTGAGGGCATCATTTTACAAGAGACACTCAAACACATCACGTGCGCTGCATATGCAACGTCTATAAATCATGTAAAACAATTCATTGCAAACTGAAATAAATCTTATTTGATTATATGATTTGGAATTAGATGTTTTATGAGATTATTTACATTTTTTACGATTATTTTGCATTTAAACTAATAATTTTGCATGATCACAAAAAATGTTGACTTTTTGTTGATTTTGTGTTCGATTCAGCGATTGTGGAATCATGAAAAAAATTAGGGTGTCTGACTTTCATATGTATTATTCAGTTGCAAGATGCTGCCAAACAATGAAAAACAGCAGCATGACAGACAAGCATATACTGTAAATATGAATGTGAATAAGTCAAGATGGTTCGAAATACCCAGAAGAGCTTGTGTTATTATCTTCAGTAGTTGTTATCAAGGAATAACATACCTTAAAATGTCGCGACTTGCCAATCAGAATCAAGCATATCAGCCAGCCTCAATATCTCAGTTAATAACCGCTTAACCTAATAACACAGGCACATCCAGGTACTTCAAATAATTTTTATATTTATTATTAACAAGCTACTTTTTGATTTGGATCAATGTTTTATGTCTAATTGTTTTGTTGGGGCAGGTAGCCATGTAATAAGCATGATAATGTACATCCAGCCGGTTGTTTTGCAGAATAAAGCCCTTCCTGTCACATTGGGCTCTATTCTGTGAGATTAACCAGCTGTATGTACATGATCTCTTACATAAATAAAGTATGGCACAGTTTGATGTTACTTTGTAGACTTAGTGAATGAAAACTGGTTATTGGAAGCTTATTTTTAAAGGTCCAAATGTACCTGTTATGTTAGTGTTATGACAGAAAGGCAGAAGAGTTAGAGTGAAGTAAATCTTTATCCTCACTATGCAGCATCTGTCTGTGTTCCTGTTTTTGCTGCGCTAGATGGCAGATTGTGACAGGTCCATGCGTCTTCTTTTTACAGGCAGCACCTGTACATATGCAGCACAGTGGATTATATTGGCGCAGAACTGCTCAAGTACTCTGCATCTGGGCATGCTCATTTATCACTAATGCGGGTCCGTCAATGTTCCTGGATGGTCGGTCAATACTGCACCCTTCTCTTCAGGCATTCATCAACTCAGGCACCGTTTGGCACAGAGACGTGCACGTGATGGAGGGAGGTGGCTAAAACAGTAATTTAAGAGACTGTAATGGAGTGTCTTTTTCTGGCTAGATCTCAGAAAGGGGCAAATCTGTCTGAGTCAAATGCGGCAACCCTTTATTTTACAGTTGTCTGCAGGAAGGCAAAGTGATAATTAATGTGGTGAATGTGTCTTCAAGTGCGAAAGCAAGGGTGGAAGTGAAAGAGTACGTGTGTGAGAGTGTGAGTGAGAGAGAAAGAGTAGTTCCATGTGTGAAATTGAGTATGAGAGACAGAGAGCTGGGTAAAATGACCAGACACCTACAGTAAGGTACCGTAGGTGGAGGAGAGGACTCGCACCTTTCTCAGGTTTTGCCAATGGTGTTGTGAGGGAAGATGTTCTTTCTGTACTGTAGCTCTAAATTCTGTCATCATCTTAGCTATATATACTGTATATATGTACAGTTGAAACCAGAAGTTTACATACACTGTATAAAAAGACACATAACCATTTAAAAAAAAGTCAGATGTTAATGTGACTAAACTTTTTCTCTTTTAGGTAAGTTGGGATTATCACATTTGTTTCTGTTATGCTTAATAGCAGAATAATGAGAGAGATATTTTTTGAGAAATTGTTATAACTTTTCTTGAAAGTCAAGTTTACATACAATAAGATTATTCTGCCTCTGAAAAAGCTCAGATGATGGTGTCAAGGTTTTGAAAGTTTCTGATTGGCTAATTGACAACATTTTAGTTCATTGGAGGAACAACTGTAGAATAGTATTTAAGGAAAACCTCAAACACGCTGCTTCCTTGTGTGACAACATGGGAAAATCAACAAGCCAGAATCAACAAAAAAGCCAGATTACAATTTGCTGAATTAAACTGGGAAAAAGAATAATTTTTGGAGACATGTCCTGTGGTCTGATGGAACTAAGATTGAACTGTTTGGCCATAATGACCAGTGTTACATTTGGAGGACAAAGGGGAAAGCTTACAAGCTTAAGAACACCATCCCAACTGTGAAGTATGGGGGCGGCAGCATCATGTTGTGGGGCTGTTTTGCCGCAGGAGGGACTGGTCCACTTCACAGCATAGATGGCATCATGAAGAAAGAACATTATGTAGAAATACTGAAGCAACATCTCAAGACATCAGCAAGGAAAATAAAACTTGGCCACAAATGGGTCTTCCAAACAGACCATGACCCTAAGCATACTGCCAAATTGGTTAAAATGTGCTTTAAGGACAACAGAGTGAATGTTTTAGAGTGGCCATCACAAAGCCCTGAGCTCAATCCTATAGAAAATTTGTGGGCAGAGTTGAAAAAGCTTGTGCGAGCAAGACAGCCTACAAATCTGACTCAGTTACACCAATTCTGTCAGGAGGAATGAGCCAAAATTCCTGCAAACTATTGTGAGAAGCTTGTGGAAGGATACTCAAAACATTTGACCAAAGTTATACAGTTTAAAAGCAAAGCTAAAAAAATACCAAGGAAATGTATGTAAACTTTTGACTGTCTAGAAATTAATAAAAAAAAAATCTCTCATTATTCTGCAATTTAGCAAATGTAAATGATTTAGGTAATCCTAACAGACCTAAAATAGTAAACGTTTAGTATGATTTACCATCAGACATTTAAAAAAAAATGGTTATGTTCCTTTTTTTTAGAGTGTATGTAAACTTCTGGTTTCAACTGTATGTATTACTTTAACTCTATACAGCCGTGGAGCGGATTGTGCATAAATAGTTAAAATTAAATATTCAATTATATATAATGAGCTAAATAAAGTGCAAAAAAATCCATTTTTGAAAAACTATGCTTAAGGGCTGGAGCATGTTTATACACACATGTCCACACAATATATTAAACTATTGAAATGCATGCTTTTATAAGAGTATAGTGAAACATTTCTAAACAACATTTAAACTTCATACTCAATTGGGAATTGCCAATTGGTTGGGGGCCTCAAGTGCTTCTCATTCATTAGTGACTACAAAGAGCATCTTAAATAAGCTATTTACAAGACTTTATTATGGCTATAATGCTAAACATTATGGGGTTTAAAAGTTCACAATGTTTTAAATTAGGAGTTTGATTTAAAGCTGTTTGCAACAAAACAACTGTTATTTTCTTTTGTGTTGTTTTTACAACTGGGTTGCGGTTGAAAGGGCATCCGTGTCATTAAACATATGCCAGAGTAACTGGCAGTTCATTCTGCTGTGGGAACCTCTAATAAATCAGGAACTAAGCCAAAGGGTAGTGAGTGAGTATTGTCTTTACAGTACACAGAGACTATTGAACCACAGTTTGCAAAATTGACCACTTTATTGAACATTGGAATAATAATTTGCCTTTGCCAATTCAAAATTTACCTGCCCTGCACCTAAATTTCACATAATAAATGCCAACTTCTTTAGTTTATGCAGACACTAGTTTTGATATTTATTGTAGCTAACAAATATAGTTTTTTGTTATATACATTTTGGCAGCATTAATATTCTTGTCTTGTTTTAAAATGCTTAGATCAGATATGCGTATTATGGCAACATATTACAGACCAAACTGATAAAAAGTAACCTTTATATAGAGGATGCTATTGAATGCTTTTACAGTGCTCAGCTTATATAAGTACACCCCTCACAAATCTATCTTTTAAATACATATTTTTAATAGGAAGCTATAGAGTATTATATTTGTGCATATACATTAGATTAGTACTGAAGCTAAATCTAGAGCTTATTTGACAAAATAACTTATGATAACAGTCCAAAAACTAGTACACCCAAATTTATGTTATCGAAAAATAATAAATACAAATTTTAAGAAGAGGAAAAATCAAGAGAAGCAAAAAATGTAAAACTTTAGTTGAAATTTTGTAGGTTGTAACTGTTAATTGTATTGTCGTTCAATATGTTTGGTGACTAAAATATTATTTTAATAAATATATCTGTTTAATAAATCTGTTTTGCTTAAATGCACCAAAATACATTGCCTATATTTACTGAGAAATGGAGAAAAATATTCATTTTCAAAATGTACTCAATTTTGCTGAGCACTGTATATATTAATATCCATAAAGAAGATAAAAGTGCCTAGCTAAATTAGCACCCAAGCACAATTGCAGATCTTTCAGTGTTTTTACTTGAAAATATGAATGAGTGTACAGTGAATTAGTTGATGTCTAAATTCAGCTGCATGATTCACAGTGAGCTACAGTGTGTTACGAACCGAGGCACAGGGCACTTAGACAAACCAAGGCATGCAAATAACAAAACTCATTTAATTGCTTATTTACAATTAGAAAGAGTGGGAACATGCTTGTTAGCTGCCTGTTTCTCAAGCTCATTATTTTTTCAGCACAGGCTGAACAATGGAAGTTTAAAAAAAGCGGAACATAATAAAGATGGATCTGACAGAACTTGCTATTCACCACCTATGCTGGGTCTCAATCAATGCCACTCAGGATTTCATTTCCAAAGACAAAATTATGCAAACTGAATATAGCACACTGAGGGTGAAACAGTTAACTCACGTGGGATTTTGTGCAGTTCATTCATGAACTTGTCTTTGACTTTGGAGAACATCTCATCTTTGGTCTCACGGGGTCCGGGTCCTGCTGCCTCTGTGCTGTTGCCCGGTACCTCAGGCGCTGCGGTGGGCGCAGGGTTCCCCACCCGAGCCTCCCTTCGACTCATCACTGGATGTGGGAGCCAGGCAGAAGCTAAACAGACAAAAGAGAGAAAGAGTTATTTAAGCAATCTGGGATGTTTAAAAAGGAATATCAGTTGCACATTCACAATTATTGTAACATCTTTAGCCTAGTTTAGATTGTCAGTCCAAAATAGTATGTTGTGCATATCTAATTGAAATCTTTTCATAATCAGCAAGTGTGATTCACAAACCCATTTCAAGCTACATTGATATGCGGTTAGAAATACTTTTCAGAATGCATTTCTGGAAATCCATTTCAGTCTAACCGTAATTATGTAATTTTCTCAAGTCACATAAAACACAACCATGTCAGATGCTGTTTTCATAATAACATGCTGAATGTGTTTACAGAAACAAGTTTTGTGTTGAACAGAAAAGTACAATCTACTGCTAGTTAATCGAGTCCATACACCATTATGCACAAGATTGAAGTACAAAATAATGTGGCACATGCCAGGTTTTGTTACTGCTGCTGCCTCATAGGACTTAATAAAAATCCAGCTCAATGACAGCATGTTATGTTATAGGATAATATCTATATTGCAAACACAGTTGCTATTTTTTGTTGGCATAGACAAATGGAACCAGCAGTTTATTGCCACAAAAAAACAATGCAACTAATGAAAGAACAACATTAGACACACAACAGATCTGACCAGCTTTGAAACTTAAAGAGAATAGTCAGGCCCTGTTTACACTAATACGTTTTAGTTTTAAAAGGCATAAGTTTTGCTACAGTTACGCCATCCGTCCACACTACCCTGGAGTTTTTGAGCCCCGAAAATGGAGTGTTTTGAAAACGCTGAAGAGGCAGTTTTGGTTTTTAAAAAATTGCTGCTCGGTCTCAGTGTGGATGGGGGGAAAATGGAGACATCTGAAAACGGAGGCGTGGCTGCAGACATTCGAATATCTGATTAGGGTTTTTTTTTTTCTTAATATTTAGTACACAGTTCACAGTTCAGATTTGCATCCTTTCCTTGTAAGTTCAGACTTTGCAAGTTTGATAATGAAAACAAACTCCAGAGGACACGGGTAAATCTTCAAAGGGAACAGTGTACTTTATAACATCATTCACAACACCCTGGCTACGCCTTAACAATAACCTGATGAAAACATGATATAAGCAACTGCCTATTTTCATTTTGATATTAACAACAGACATTAAAATGTTGAGGGGTTGTGTAGCTACATATTTATATGACCGTCATCTTCACTGTATGCATTTTTATAACAAAACGGAGCCTATAACAACTGCCTCCTTTCATTTTCATTGAAAAAAATGAAACATACCCTGTCTTATTTGCTAAATATCAGTTTTAATAATCAATAATGGCAATCAATAATACAATATGTTTATACAATATAGCAAATAAAGGCAAGTAATGCTCAATGTGCAGAATCAGTGTACGTAGTTACATAAATTCATATACTAACTTATCTTTGCGCTCAGGCAAAACACGTTACCTAAGTGATAGATTCAAACGACCAAAGTCGGGGAATATGTCGTTAGATAAAAACATGATTAATTAAATATAATGTTTAACAACTATAGTGAGATGAGGGTCCAGCGGTAGATCCTTGATGACCTGTCCGACTTGTGCTGCTCTCACCTGGGGAGGTGCCAGCACAGCACCCACTGACTGCTCGGAGCTCAGCGCATGCCAGAGTGTGTTTGGTCACAAGATATGTGTTTTCAGCGGTATAGTGCGGACTGAGGTCTTTTGAGAAACGCTAGCTGAAACGCCAGTGTGGACGTGGATCGTTTTCGTTCTAAACGCCATTTTAAAACTAAAACGTATTAGTGTAAACGGGGCCTCAGTCATCCACATCAGATTCAAATATAAAAATCATGAAAAGTGGACTGACAGTGTGAGCATGACTTTGGTGTATCAAATAGTGTTTACCACAAGGGTTTGTAGGTTCCTAAAAATTGACAGCTGCATGACAATGGTACAGTTACTTGATTCCACTGATTTGAATCTTTCTATTCTATTAATCAAATACTGGGCGGCGCGGTTCAAGAAGATTGCTGGTTCGAGCCTCGGCTGGGTCGGTTGGCATTTCTGTGTGGAGTTTGCATGTTCTCCCCGTGTTCGCGTGGGTTCCCCCCACAAGTCCAAAGACATGTGCCATGGGTGAATTGTTTAAGCTAAATTGGTAGTTTATGTGTGTGAATGGGAGTGTATGGGTGTTTCCCGGTTATGGGTTGCAGCTGGAAGGGCATGCGCAGTGTAAAACATATGCTGGATAAGTTGGCGTTTCATTCCGCTGTGGCGACCCTGAATTAATAAAGGGACTAAGCCGAAATGAAAACGAATGAATGACAATGAGTAAACAATTAAATACTCCATTAATTCATTCCAATTTCAGTTACATCATTGCTCTTGTATGTGGCACCAATAAAAGTATTATAAGAGGCTCACTGAAACATTTATTCAGTCGTCATTGACATGGAACACATTCTGACACTCTACTGCTTTGTTTTTTGCTGTTATTTTTCTTTATATCCTTTGCTTTTTTATGTAAATATGCTAGGATATATTTGACTGCATCATCTCATCTTCCATAAAAAGAAGTTTTTATTCCACCGCCCTGTGTTTTTGCATTCTATGTGAATAGACCAGAAATTGAATTGTATAAGCATGCTTTTCAGTATAGCATTACATCATTTACCTTCATTGTCGAACCTAAAAGGCTCATTAATAACTGAATAAACATATCCTTTTTAATTTATTGGTTCAACAACTCTTGTTCATAAAATGCATAACTCATTCATGAACACGGACTGCTTTGTTCACTTATTCAAACAAGTTCAAAAAAACAAAATACTCCTTCACAGGCAATTTCCTTGAGTCTTCTGAAGAAACCAATACAGTCCTTCACTTTACAAAAGACAATCAGTGCATGAAAGTAAACTTGAGTCATTGGCTTTAAAGATTCGTTCAAAAACACCGGCTTGTTCACAACACCACTAATGGGGAGATATAGATAGAAGGCGGATAACAGGTCAGGATGTGAGAGATGGAGTGTGAATGAGAAAGATGAAAAATCCAGTGTGTGAGCATCTAATTTAGTGAGCAAGAAAGGTGGAGAAAGAGGTGTGATTTTACGACTGCAGCGTGCTCTGTGAGGAGTGTTTAGCTGTTTAAACATCCTCCCATCCATCCTTCCTAATCTCTCGCTTGCGTTTACTCAGTCCTCTGTTCATTTACTCACTCTCTTGCCTACAGACTCTCTCTGCTTCACCAGTTCATGTGCATTCAGTGTCGTATCTCTCTTGCATGACCCCAGGAGGTCCTGAAGGCCTGCGGTAGGTCATGCTATGTGCTGATGAACTGCGAGTCTTGTTCTCCTCTAGCCATGTTAGATCCACCCACTCTCGCACAGCCGGCTTCGCTGCCATTGTACCTGCTCTGTAATTACTGCCATTGTCAATCACTCAGATGGAATAATAATAGATCGAATGAATGAGGCAGGTTCAAAACCTCAAAGTTTAGAAGAGTCAGAATGAACTTGCTGCAAGTTTAATTAGGCTTTCTATCGGGCGGGGAGGTCCTTTTCTCTGCAGGTCATTGGCTGGAACTCTATGAAACTGCTGGAGTTGTTGCGTTGGACAGCTTGTCATCGCTGTGCTCATGTCGCTATGGTGACAGCAGGATTGATGGCCTACAGGTTATATGGAGCGCTTACTTTTAGATTGAGAAAGCATTCATGGGCAAAATAGGGACATACTTTCATAAAATGCTTCAAACATGTTTCCGAAAATGGGGTGCTTGGAGTTTGGTCTGACAAATTTGACATCTTAGAAAGGGTTGGATAATAACAGTGTTTTGCTGATTCAAAGTTACTCTTAAGAACTGCTTGTTCTTTTTTTTGCATTTTAGCATGGGCTGTGTGCTTCAGTTGAGTCCTTTTGTATACTTGCAAATTTGTGTTATTTATAACAAAAAGAAATCAAAATAACACACTAGATTAATCCTAAGTGTTTCATATTAAAATTCCAAATATTTTATTGTAAATGAGAAATTCTACTCTAAGAAAAAAAAATATAGGCATTAAATTATACTTTTTTTTTTATAATTTATAATTATTTACTGAGACTTTTCTGTGGCAAACAGCATGAGAAATGCAAGGTGCACACAAACATACACAAAGCTGTAATGTTGCTTGATAATCAATATCAATCAATCAATCAATCAATAACATTTGTTTGATTTGTTGCTCAAGAAACATTAAGTAGGATTTAAAATTATGTGTACTGTTAGGGTACTGAAATTGTATTGAAATTGCGATTCGGACATGTGCAACTTCTAAATCGCCTTACAGCATGAATTTTCCACAGTATGGTATTTGAACTAATCATAACGCAGTGTGTCTAAACAGGAAACTGAATAGCCTGCACAGTAGCACAGTAGGACTTGGTGCCATAAAAATCAACATCTGTGTTATGGGATTAAGTTAGTTTGGATACAGAAAGGCTGATGTATGGCAGAACCAGGTCATTTGTAAGTCAGTCATATATTGCATCTAAAAGCATGTGGAAAGCGTGCTTCCTTTGCTTTGCGGTCACTCCTTTGTCGTTGCTTGCTGATCATCAACCGTTTTCTCAGAGGATAACCTAACAAACCATTGCTGCAGTTCCGATACAAGTTTTATGTATGGACAGAATTAAAAAGCACTTGCTTTTCGGGTGTCTTGTGTTTGTCTGAGGTAACCGAAATGTGTATATTCCATACAAAGTATGAAGCTGATTCGTGGCGCGGCATTTTGAAAAGTAAAAATTAAAGTGTGTCTGAAAAGATATGTTTTCATCTGGGTGCACCTGGAATACGCGCGTGCACATGCCTCCATTGGAAATAATGGACTTGTGCAAGCAAACGACGTGATATGTGAATGGCCTATTTCACAGCAGCGTCACAAAGAGCTCTATGATCTATGCATAGCAAAACAAATCTGTGAACACACACACAGCTACTTCTGATATTTGGTCAATCAGAACATCAGAGCCTAACTTGAGTTTAACACACAAACATTTGTTTTGCCATAGGTCTGTTCTAGAGACTATTTGTTACGGCTTTACTAGGTGATTTTTATTTTAGTTTATGACATGTTACAGGTCTTTGATGAAGATCTAATTATTTTTCCTTTGAAATAGGTTACAGATTCAAACTGTAAACATAGATTCAGCCAGTCTGTGTCAAAATCCTGATTAAAATTGAAATCGCAATATTATTCAAGAACATCGTAATAGGTTTCTTTTGCTCATATCGCACAGCCCTAAGCCAGAGTACTTTTCTTTGGTAAAGGATAGAGATGTTGACCAACAGTTGGCCACGACTGTATGCTGCTGGGTGCAAACTGATGCTAATGACTTTACTAAGCTGCAGACTCTATGGGGAAGTGTTTACATATGTACACAGCAGCAGCTGTGTGGTCTGCTGACACAATGGGGTGTGAGGAGCACAGGGTTTGACAGCTGTGTAACTCGCTAGCCACAGCTAACCTTAGTTACACATCTCATCTGCTCAAAATCAAAATCAAGGATGTTTCTACCTGGTTGTCTAGTTGCTGTGCGTCTACAATTGAAGGCTGATCACACACTGCTACATGTCAAGTCTGGGCTAGTCTGGTAAACACATTTTATGCTACATGGACAAGCAGCATGCATTTCTACAGAGTTTCACATTGAAAAATTTGTAAGGTAAAGGGGAGAAAAGAAAGTTTGTAGATGGTTGGTTGGGTGGATTGTTCCTGTTTTCAGGATCACGAAGCTTGACAGGAGCTTCTGCTGACAGTTGAAAGGCTCTATGTGTTTTCCACTCGTGATATGATGTGGGCGGCCGTCGAGCTGGCAGTCGAGCTGAACTTTGGGAAGGTGGAGGAGGATGGGGAAAAAAGATGGCTTTTGTGTGTGTGTGTATGCAGTATGTCTGAATAGCACTGCTGCACACCTGTGAAGCTAGACTGCTTCACATGGTGAGTCAGAGGAGACCTACACAAAAAGCCATAATTACTCACAAATGGGTTGAGGCTGCGCAAGAATGTCCATTAGGCCATTGCTATTTGCATCTCACAGACAAAAGACAGTTGCACGTTTAAGAGCAAACACAGCAGGATGTGAGAGACATGCCCTTAGGAGGCAACTTTGTGTAAATCAAGTGAAATTGCCCAGTGAATGGAGCTTGCAAGGATTATAGCCCCCTCCATCCCAACAGCAAAACAGCCATTTTAAAGCAAAGCTCATACTTGTTAAATGCAAAAGCAAAGACGCTAATCATCCAGACTTTAAAAAATACTATTTCCATGAATCAGTAATGATGTCTCTGCAGGCCTCTATTAGATTTCAGAGCAGTAATAGCAGTAGCTGTTCTTGAGTCTGGAGATTTTATGTAGTGCGTGTTTGAGATGAATGATTCCTTGATAACATACTCTACTGATTTGCACACACAGAGCAACTCTGAAATTAAAATAAAGGAAAAAAACATGATTTATTCAATCAAAACATGTTAGCTGTTGTTCATTTTTAAAAGCTGCAATTCAGTACAACTAACGCTTAGTCTTATTTGTCTGGACTTTTGAACTTCAGCATGAAACATGACATACCTTTTAACTAATTTCAGCCAGGTACATCTAAAATTTAAGTTTGCGGCTTTATTTTTTTTTTACACAAGCTTGCACTCATTTATGTGCCATTTAAAGAGGCATTAATTAGAAATAGTTGGTAGCAGTGTTAGTCTATGCCTCAGGCATTACACCCACAGAATGTTGACTGAACCTCTGATGCATAAGGCACACAAAATGAGAAACACTTCAGGAGCTCAAAATCATCATCTCATTGGTTGAATTCTACAAGACTTTTTTAGGATTCGTGCGTCACATCGTTCAACAATCCACCTGGAAACAACACTGTTTTCACACCAAATCTTTCAGCATAGAAGAGAAAAGCTGCTCAGTGTTGTTCAACATCGACAATAAACACTTATTAGAATTAGCTAAACACTGGATTAAAATTAGCTAGACACTGGATTTTCAAAAGTGTGTGAAGTTTGTGGCATACATGTGAAGAGTAGGGGTTAGTATGTTAGGGTTAGTAGAATAAGTACTTGCTAAAAATGAGTTATCCTCAGCCAAATATCTGCAGGGAGAACATCAATTTAAAGCATTGTCAGCTATTGAGTAGACAGTATACTAATAATCTAACACAGGGGTGCTCAACCCTATTCCTGGCGATCGACCTTCCTGCAGTTTTCAGTTGCAGCCCTTATCAAACACACCTGCCTGTAATTATCAAGTGCTCCTCACGTTCTAAATAATTGGTTCAGGTGTGTTTGATCAGGGTTGGAGCTGAAATCAGCTGGAAGGTCGATCGCCAGGAACAGGGTTGAGCACCCCTGATCTAACATCTTGTAGCTGCCAATTTACTTATGGTTAACGGAATGTCTGAAGGAGACCATAAAATAAAGTGGAAATATAAAATAAAGACCTCAACAATCCTACCTCAGGAGCCATTTACACTAAGGCATTTGCTTTGTTTTGGCATTACAGCATCCTTGACCCACAATAATGGAGTGTTTTGAAAATGCTGAAGACTCCATTTTAGTTTTCAAGAGTTCACACTTAGCTGGTGATTAATTATAAAGCGTGTTTGGCATGCTGTCCCGGGAGAGAGCCCTGAGCTCATGAGATCCTCGAGCTCGGGGCTCCCTCCCGTTGCAAGGCGAGAGGGGAGATCGAGCTCAGGTAGATCTCGAGAACTCCCCCATCGTAGTGATTAAAGAGCAGATAGTAGTTCTCTTTAACCAGATAGGTACTACATAGTGAGCAAGTCTATAGTGTTGATTAATCAATAACTTAGGTTGCATGTTTTTAATCGGTGGGAGGAAACCGGAGGACCTGGGGAAAACCCACGTGAGCACGGGGAGAACATGCAAACTCCGCACAGAAAATGCCCGCTGGTTTGGTAAAGCCTAGAACCATTGACATTCTTGCTGTGAGGCAACAGCGCTAAGCGCTGGGCCACCGTGTCACCCATCTAAAAAGAGGAGGAGTAGGGGTGGAAGGGGGGATTCTTCAAAGCGAAGATAGCGGTGATATGAAACTCGGGGTATTTATGGTAGCTTAGGGATTATCTGATCGGTGCATGGTGATTTGGATAATGTGGGTCCAGCCGCTAGCAATCATAAGCACGTGATCCTCTCGAAATTAGTTTATAAATAAACTTCACTTAGCGTGGAGAGAGCGAAACATGTACGTATCATGCATTTTAAGTTGTATAGTATGGACAGTAATTGTTTTTCCGAAATGTAGTAAATACACCAGTGCAGATGAGGAGTGTATCCATTCTCATAAAACTGTTTTAAAAAAAAAGTACAAGTGTAAACACACCCTCAACTGGCTGATTTACTTACACACTTTCCTTTGGCTTATTCAATTCTTTATAATGGTTCATCACAGCAGAATAAACTACCAATTACTCTGGCACATGTTTTACTGGCACACCCCTTCCTGCCACAACCCAGCCCTAAGAGTGCACTATCTTATGAACCCACAGTGCTGGAAAACACCCTCAGTCTTCCATTCACAAACTACAGATAAATTGCTTTCTCCAATCCACCTATACTACATGTCTGTGGCTTGTGGGGGAAACCGGAGGACCCACAGCAATCTCACATGAACATGCAAACTCCACACAGAAAGGCATTCTGGTTTAGCTAAAACTTAAACTTTCTCACTGTGAGGCAACTGTGCTGACCACTGAGCTGACCATGTTTGGCAGACTAGATGTTTTAATTCATGACTAGGTGTTTTATTGAAGCACTAAATAGCAAGTATACTATATAAACTACACTGACTGCATAATGCAGGATGCACCGTACTCTCTTTACCCAGCCCAGTGTGGGCCATGGCACTGAGCAGGTGAAAAATCCTTACCCAATTACCACTCTGCCAGATGGCACAGCATGGCTTTCATTGCACTCGCTCCGGTGCTCTGCGCATCAAACCAAGCTTCTCTCCCTCCTTTCCTCGCCTCCTGCCTCATCTCTCCATTTTTCCCAACTGGGTTGCGCTCCAACACTGAAACCTCCAATGAAACTAGAGCAATGCTATCCTGCAATAAGACATGCAGAGCACTATATCTATGTGTTCTAAGTTGTAATTTGGGGCTTGACCTGCTTCTACTCAGGATGGACTTTGCGTTTCTCACTTTTGAGGGCCCTAGAGTGTTGTATCTTCTAAACTGTGGCTTGGATGGCCCATCATAGTGACGCCTCAGTCCACATCCACCCAGGCGAAAAACACAGGCCATGTTACTGAGCAAAGGAGAGCAGGTGATGATGTTTGAACCCTTGCCATTGCACGTTCTTTCATCATGCAAAAATTAAATGCAGTGGTGTTAGCAGACGTCTTAAATTACAATGAACGCCATCCAATTTGGACTTTGATCTTGGTGGTATATATGTTCTGGTTTAAATGCAGGATCTAATCAAGCATGTAATCATCAATTATGTTCAGTTAACTGGAGTTGACTTCCGTTTGTCATCAGCGAAACAGCCTTGCGACATGTTTATTGCATATTTTTAAAAAAAAAAACACGTTTGCATAATGCAATCAAGGAATGGTAGTGTCGAGCTGTTAGAGTGAAGACATTTCGTACTCACTGATGCACTGAATCTCAATGACAAATCAACATGTGCGTAATGCATCTTCACAAGTTCTATTATGTGTTTGAGTCATTTCTGTGAAATACTTACAGATGCACCAGTGTCAGCACGGTGTGTGAAATGTTCTGGAAGGCAGTGATTAGTTATTCTTGTGTATGTTTGAATGTCTACAGTAACATTAAAACGTATACCTCTAGTTCAGGGGTTCCCAAACTTTTCAGCCCATGACCCCCAAAATAATAATGACAGTGACTCGCGACCCCCAATATCCTCTAAGGTGGTTATAAATATATAAACCTTGCACAGAACGGTGCACACACACAAATAGGCCCAAGTCTACTCTTCTTTTAATTTTGGAGAATGCCACTCGGAGACCTTCCTCCATATTCAGTCGTAGCCTTTCTTTTTAATGTATGTGAGTGTCGTAAAGGTGTCAGAAAGTTTAACCTGCTGTCATAAAAATCAATCTGCTGCATCTGACGCTGTTGCTCTGTCTTTAATATAACGTAACATCACCCCAGGGGTTGCAATACAATGGGAAACAAAAAAATTAAAGACTGATGGCTCTTTATTGGCATGTGGTTTTTTTATGTAACTACAGTATTAGTTTTTGTATTCTGTAGGTTATGGATAAACTTTGTTAATTATAATGGTTTAATAAAATTTATTAGATTTTTGGAAATCACCAAGCGACCCCTGCCCCCCCTCATAGTCCCGTGACCTCATTGTCCCCCATACCACCCCCATCCGCCTCCCCCATTGACCCTGACCCCCACTTTGGGAACCACTGCTCTAATTGATTACATGTTGTTGTGATGTAATGCAAACGTTATACATTTTTAAATAGTTATATATAATTTAAATGATGTATGAATTTAAAATGTTGCAATGCACACTGTTACTGTAGCTACTGTACTGTAGTGACCCCTTTTCACTAAGTGGTACAAAACGATACAGGTCGGTACCAGGCTTGCATTTCCACTGCTAAAAGGGTACCAATAGCGTGGTGTACGACAGAAAGTTTCAGTCAATGTCATTCTCAATTCAGAAAATGTCTACAGTAAAGCTGTACGGGTCAATCACATATTATATGAGAAGCACTTCTCACAAAACAGATGCTTTATACATATAAACACTTGTGTATAAATGTTCATTACTAAGCTTTTAATGAACATGATTTGATTATAACTGCAGATCAATGATGCGAAATAGCTGCGAACTGCGATTATATAAAATAAATAATTAAATGCAACATATATGAACACATACAGACCCTTACAGTCTCCCTTTATGTTAACAATTACAGTAAATCTACACACAGCAAACATTTGGGTTCAAAAACAACACGCAACATATAGCCCACAGTCAGTGCAAACTTCTCATCTCATTACAAAGCAATTCCGTCATTTCCAGTTCATAATAGTCCAAAAGGTGATGATAATAGTTAAACATGGCAGTTTGTTCACGTTTGCTGAAAAATCATTTGCTCCTTTGTTTTTTCAGGCTTCTCCTCTGATTTTTCACGCATCAGTCTCACGTTTGTTCGTTTCTGACAGGATCAGATGTCAGAAGCACTTCAATAATCACGCGCACGTTATTATCATCAGCTCAAGAAATTCGTTATTTCAAATATAGACACGCACGCGAGCAAACGAGAAAGCGAAACCGCTCGTGCTTTAGACGGGCTCATAAAAAACTACAGGGCACAGGATAGAATCTGCTCTTCTTCTTGGCTTTGTGGCTGTTCATCAAGATGACGACAAGGTTTGTTAGAGTTCGGGTCGACCATGGCTCATTATTATATTTATATATTATTACAGTGTAATGTCTCGGCTGTGTATTTAAAACATGGCGGTTCCTTTGTTTTCATTCTGGCTTGTTGCACGAGCCAGTGCTGTATCTCTGTAAACCAATAGCATTCAGTTGTGCGTATAGCTCTGCAAAAAGTGGAATGGTACGGTTCACTTTTAGGTACCTTTTGACAGTGGAAACGGCCATAAAAGCATACCGAACCGTACCGTACCACTCAGTGGAAATGGGCCATAAGTACTGTATTTATTATTAAAGATAATACAATCTTATAAATGGAAATACTTATTCACTATTTCATAATAGCAGCATTACCTCCATAAAGCCAAGTAAAAAATTGTTGTAATACAGTACACCGCAGGTATTTTTTACAAATATTTTTTCTATAATTACTTGTCACACACTGAAAATGAAGAACTAACTCACAGCAGTTTGAGCAGATTTGTTAGCAGGAAGCAAGGTGGAAAAATATCTCAAAACTGTTATACAGCGTCAATCTGTCTAATTTGGCAGAGCAAATTTGCATTGGAGAACAGGTAAAAATGTCATCTAAATGAGGGTGTTGAGAAAAATGAATAGCTAATTGCAAGAAAATAAATCTTCTTGAACAAACATTGCTTTATTTATAGATGTGTTCAATTAAGTGTGTTATTGAGGGGAGAAAAAAAAAAACAATGTGTTAAAATTTGGAGGCACAAAGAATCAAATGGATGGGTGAATGCTTTCTCTTCTGTAAATATGTGAGAATGAGGAAAGATATAGGTGACAACATTCTGATCTCTTTTGATAGTTTGATGACTCTAGATATACTATAAGATACTTTTCAAAGAGTACCCCATTACAGACATAATGATGTCGACCTGCACAGCTCCTTCTAGCTGATCTCAGTTAAAAATGGATTGTAAAAAATATAATGTATATATTGTGATATGAACTAAGCCATAACTCATTTAATCAATTGTACGGGTGTTTGAGAGATATTACAGAAGGAAAAGGCCTAAAAACACTTTCACCATTTTTACAGACAAGCATATCTCCTGCATTACTGAATATGCAAAAATCCGCAACTTAACATGCATAACCTGGTCTCTCTCTAAAGTTGTGTTTGCATGAATAATGCATGCAGTTGTAGATAGTTGACCGTACAAAGTGAGTTGACTACAAAGGAAAAGTTCAAACCAAATCGTTATTTGAGCTAGCGGAGAGGTGCATATCTCAGCTGTAATGACCCTGGAAAAAGCTAGAGCAGGAAGGGGCTAATGGTTTGTAATCGTTTTGTCAAATATCAGGTCAGAAGCAGGAGGAAATAAAAAAGAACAAAGGAAAAAGGACACATTTGGTTGAGTCTTTAAAGAAAAAAAAAAAATCAAGAAAAAAAATTGTCTGGGTGAATGCTATGGTCTGGATCAATAAATAAATCAATGAGATGAGAAAGAGAAAGAAAGAGGAGGTGAGATGAAAAAACACTGGTAACACATAAACTGGCAGAGATTGGATGCTACAGGCCATGAAAAGGTGTGAATACATATAGCTATAGTTTGACCTCTCGGCAGCAGCAATAATTATGTTTTTGTAGCTATTGGTGACTGATATTGGATTATTTAATGACTCACTGACTATGTTTACATGACACCAATAATTGAATTATTTGCCTTAATCTAAATAAGACAATAATATGATTAAGGTGTTTACATGAGTTGCTTTTTAAACGTTCCTTTCATGATCCCGTTTCACATGTTACAGCACATAATTTGATTAACATCAATGCATCACCACGATATCCACATTTTCTCTGGAGTTTCATGTAATTTTGGGTGTTTCATTTTTAATTTATCGACTTTAACTGCAGTTTGTCACTTTCACTTATATTCAGGAACATTTCATGCATGCCCCTGTGAGAAATAATATATTGGATGCAAGTATGAACTGCTGGAAGAGTGTTGTTTTAACGGAATTTGATACCGCACTCCAAGTGGGGAAAAAACCCTCCGCATTTCGCAATCCAGGTGTCTGTGGTCCTTTGCTGACTCGGTAGGTGCAGAGAATACTGTCAAATAGCCATTTGTGTATAGACTATCCTGTCGCAAAATGGGCCAAAAATCCTACACGATGGTAATAGTTTGAAGATGATGTTTACGCACTTCATTAATGCGACTAATATCGACATACTCCACATGTCTAAATTCCATTTCTGGTTAGTTCGATTATGACCTTAGTCGGATTAATCAAAAATCGCTGTTTACATGGTAGACTCTTAATCAGAGTATTGTCTTCATCATATTAAAATCGGATTATTGGTGTCCATGTAAACCTACTCAATGTAAATACATTTAGCTTACTTTATTCTCCATTATATTTTCTTTTGTGGTCAATCAAATTAAAATTATAGTCACGCTTCTTAGCCATACTTCCCTAGAAAGAATACCAATACATTATACAATAATTTAACATGAAATAAACAAACATAACTATCAAATGAAACACAGTAGATATGGACTACACAGGTAGGCTTTAATCCAGTTTAGATGTTGGAATTCTTAATGTTGCCATCTTGACCATGACATCCAAATTGCTTTCCTGTGAGTATAAAGGTATAATCATTCCAGGAGAAATCTTTTGAACCGAAGGGAGAACTAACAATGCAATTATATTAAAATGAAAAAAGAGAACTGAACACAATTAAAGGCTCTATAAAAGCAAATAAATAGTTTACTGGTGCTGCGTCAAACAATTAATAGCACTTTATTGAATTGAATGACGCTTATCAGACAAGTAGTAATTAAAGCTTCTAAGTAAAGTAAATGCCATTTCATTTTATGATCAAAACAAGCACTATCTATAAAGGAACAGTACAGGAAATATATGGATATGCAAAGTGAATACTAATTTCAGTACGTGCTGTGGTTTGAACTGTAGAAAATTAGCATGAGAAGTTATCTACTTTAGTTTAAACAATTTTCATTGTGTGCGTTTTTTTAATTATGCTTGTAAATTAATACTACGAAGGACTTGTTTCTATTTTAAAGTCAATGTATGTTTCCGTGAACTAGAGGTCATTGGAATAATTAGGCCATATGGAGCAAACTAAAATGTCAAGGGCAAAATGTACAATGTGAATGCATGTACATTACAGTAAAAGCAAAACTGGCCAATAGGGGAATTTGAGTAATTAACCTCCAGGAAACATTAACCCTGCTATGAAAAAAATAGAGCATCAATCATAGCTAAAACTGATATACTATATACTATATTTATATATACACTCACCGGCCACTTTATTAGGTAAACCCTACTACTACCGGGTTGGACACTCTTTTGTTTTCAGAACTGCCTTAATACTTTGTGGCATAGATTCAACAGAGTACTGGAAATATTCCTGAGATTTTGGTCCATATTGACATGATAGCATCACGCAGTTGCTGCAGATTTGTTGGCTGCACATCCATGATCTGAATCTCCCGTTCCACCACATCCCAAAGGTGCTCTATTGGATTGAATTTTGGTGACTGTGGAGGCCATTTGAGTACAGTGAACTCACTGTCATGTTCCAAAAACCAGTCCGAGATGATTTGCGCTTTATGACATGGCTCGTTATCCTGCTGAAAGTAGCCATCAGAAGATGGATACACTGTGATCATAAAGGGATGGACATGGTCAGCAACAATACTCAGGAAAGCTGTGGCGCCTGTGTGAATTGTAGCCTTAGTTTCCTTAGCTGTAAGGAGTGGCATCTGATGTGGTCTTCTGCTGCTGTAGCCCATCTCCCTCAAGGTTGGACGTGTTGTGTGTACAGAGATGCTCTTCTGCATACCTCCGTTGTAATGAGTGGTAATTTGAGCTACTGTTGCCTTTCTATCAGCTGGAACCAGTCTGGCCATTCTCCTCTGACCTCTGGCACACAAGGCATTTGCACCCACAGAACTGCCCCTTACTGGATATTTTCTCTTTTTCGGACCATTCTCTGTAAACCCTAGAGATGGTTGTGTGTAAAAAAACCCAGTAGATCAGCAGTTTCTGAAATACTCAAACCAGGCCGCCTAGCACCAACAACCATGCCACGTTCAAAGTCACCTAAATCACCTTTCTTCCCCATTCCGATGCTCGGTATGAACTGCAGCAGATCATCTTGACCACGTCTACATGCCTAAATACACCGAGTTGCTGCCATATGATTGGCTGATTAGTAATTTGCGTTAACAAGCAGTTGGACAAGCATACCTAATAAAGTGGCCGGTAAGTGTATATCACATACCATCCATGTATGTGTTTTGTTTTGTACAATCAAATCAGTCCAAACCAAGAAAACTACAAAGCTGACTGCTAATATGGCACTGTGTGTTAGCATGTATATGTGAACAAGTGAGTTAAGACAGAGAATTGAAAGTAAGATAAGAGTAGTAGAGTCCTCCGGTGTCCAGAGGCTGTGCTTAAGTCCCCTGCAGTCCATCTCTAGGGTAATGAAAGTGGAAAAGTTATTAACCTCGCTTTGCTGCAGGGCCACTGCCTCTCTATTTAGCCCATGCACAAAATCCCCTCCTTTTCAATTACCTCTCGCTACCGTGGAGGATGATGAAAAACTCCTAAATTCCTTATTGTTGCTTATAAACTACCCTAGAAAAAGGACTTGAGACAGTGGATGCAGAATCACATCAGCTTGGGCAGAAACCCGGTGTGTGTGTGAGGAAGCCTCAGGGCATCGCTCGCTCATCGGCTCACAGCTGCTCTCATTTAAACCCTGTACAAGTGTAAATAATGGACGTTTGACTGAGGCGGGTCAGATCTGCTGGGGGAAAACGGGGGAATTTTGAAAAACAGAAGAGATAGGGTTTATTCAGACAGTTTTTTTTGGCATGCATTAGTGTATTCTTCGGAGTGGAAAACCAGCTATCGCCATGTCAACATTCATCCCTGTGGTAAAGCCTCAAGTTTGGGCCAACTGTGTTTTTTAACACCCTGACTTATTTGTGACCAAAAAACACCAATCATTTCTTCATTAACATGACACCAGTCAAACACTCCGTCATTAAAAGCTATTAGTCATCCAGTGTAGGCAATGGCTCCAGGCCAGGATGTCTGTTGTTTATTTCATCATGTTTTTTTACTTCTTGTTTTAGAGTAATTGGGCTTGACGGAGCCCTGAGCCTTTCTCATGTACACCCACACACACACACACATTTATGGCATAAAGAGACAGAGAGTCTCTTTTTTAAATCCAATATATGACTAATTCCATAATGAAAATTCAACAGGACATCAACAGACCAATTTAGGAGAAAAGGTAAAATATGGGAACAAAAAATTCATTACAGTAAGCATAACACACAGTCATATCTTTGAAAATACCTGAATGACCATCCCTTCAAATGTGCACTGTAAAAATATCTATAAATGAACAGTTTTCTTTAGTTTGTGATTCATGTTTTCCCCCCATTTGTCTGTGCTTTTCAATCACATTATAGGAGCTTGATCTTTCCTCCAACCTTTTTTATTAAAAGGTGACATTTATTGACTGTTTTAATAGTTTGAAATGATATATTGTGTGGTTTCATGTTACAGTACAAAACTCTGGTAATGAGTACTTTTTCTGTTATATTACAGACTCAATTATCCATATGTTATTTCTATATATTATTTCTTATACAATATATTGTTTCAAACTACTAAAATGGCAATAGAAGTCACCTTGTTAAACTGCACAGTTGAATTTTCAAGTCGACATTGCAGAGATCAAGGTCCCATAATTCAATTCCTAACCGTATACTGTATAAATGGGGGAAAAAACTGTTAATCATGAAATACAGAACTTAGGGCTGGGCGATAAATTTATTTTATCAATTAAGTCATGTGTGTAGTTTACATCAATTTGTTTAAATGAAAATCGGCTTTCACTTTAACATGTGACGCTTTCCTTTGGCCTCCCGTAGTTCCCCTTGCATTTGCCATAGAAACACACAAACAACACAGCAGTGAGCAATGGGGACCTTTGAGAAACTCTGTAAAAATATATACACGAAAAAAAAAAAAAAAGGTATAATTCAGGGCTCTTAGTCCCAAATTCACCGTTAACTGTGTGCCACACCTTGTTTTTCTCATGCCAAGAAACAATAGATAAGACAATAATGGAGCAGATATGTCGATCTAATGTCAGAACGCAACACTGCTTTTTCCAGATGAATTACATGACTCTGTCGCAAATAAAACAAAAGTTCATTATTAGGTTCTGTATCAACACTGTGACAATTTGCACAGTGCATTACATTAGTCTACCAGATTCGGTGGCTCAACCCAAATAAAAGCAACAAAATGTAACCCACTAGCCTAGCGTGACTCATTTACTGTATATGAAATGAATAATCCTCTGAATATAAGTTCATGTTGAAATAAAACATACAAAATAATAGGGAAATAAATAATCTTGAAAAAGGTCTCCTTTTTAACGATCATTATGAGTTTACTTTCACTGTGATTTATGAAATGATTTATTATAGTATATTATTTTATTAGTAAAAAGTCTTGTATGCAACTGTAATTAGAAATTGTTCAACTTGATCTTTAAATAACAGCAAGGTTCTTGAGGGAAAGTTTTTTCTCTAGCATTTTTTTATATCCTATAATTATATAATAATGATATGCTTATGCTAATTATATAGGTTAATAACCTTTAACTTTTTTTTAGCGAGGGAAAATCTATTTAAATTGTGAAAAAAATCTTGGATATTTCAAAAAGGCCGTATCACTCACCCCTAACAGAACCTTTTTTAACAGATATTTTTGTGTACTAGAATTCTTAACCAGCAGCTAAACTTAGTATTAGTTTTCATCAACAATCCTATTGACCTAAATGTTGTTTTCTGGATCTCTTCTTGAGATTGTATAGTTATTTTTCATAAGAGAAACCTCTGAGAACCTGGGGTCTCTATTTAAGTTCAGTTTTGTTTAGGAAAAAACTTCTTTAAAAAGAAATTTAATTTGGATCACACAAGCAATGTCTAACAGCTTCAGAATGTGATGTAAGTAACAGCTCAGTAATGATCTAAAAGACAAAAGACATACATCCATAAACTGTAAAAATTAACTCTTGTCTGTCTCCACCGCATGAAACTCAGAATTCTCCATTTTGTACTATGTCTGCTGCCATTTTATGGCACTGAGGTGAAGAGACCCAGACTATGTGGGTTAAAAAAGGATATCGTTCAAAGAGCAGGACGGAGGACAGAGAACGAGACAGAGCGAGGGAAAAAACGACAGCAGACAGTGAAGGGGAAAAAGGGACAGGAAGGGCAGGACCCTTGGGGCTAGAGGGAAAAAAGCTCACTCACAAAGATCAGAAGTGACAAGGTGAAGCAGAGCATGATGGGATACCACTCAGCTTGTGTGGTATTTCCGAGAAGAGGCTTACATAAGTGTTATGAATATACTGTAGCAACAGATACATATGAATCTACACTAGATTCAACATAAACAAACATCTTGAACAGAGCATTTCTTAATAATAAAAACAACATTTCAACAAATTAATAAAAAACAAGTGCAGTACTGGAAATGGGATATGACTTTACATTATTTATTACAGAGACTTCAAAGTAGTGATACACTGATATTCAGTCTATTTTTATTCTCCTTCTGCTCTGCAGTTTCCTGCAATTCATTAGTTACAAATTACTAAACAGAGAAAAATTATTTCAGTCTAAGGATCTTTTTTTCTATAAACTTTATACTTTGAATGTAGGATTTAATTTAGGAATAATTGACTTCTTTTAAAACAGAAAAACTGATTAACAACCTAATATTTCCTGAAATAACTCATACTGTATTTTAACTGAAAATCATTATGGTTAAAAACAATATATGGCCAAAAACACTGACAATACCTCCTTTTTTCTGAACAAAAATAAATAATTCCTTTTTTCTTATCATGATTTAGAGAAGACACCCTTTAAAAAGCCATTCAGTTCATGTAGCCCTAAACAAACACACAAACAAACAACAAAAATCAAGTACATTTAACACAACGATCATTTGAAGTTGAACAGAACAGTTGAAGCCAGAATTATTAGCCCCCCTCAATTATTAGCCCCACTGTTTATTTTTTCCCCAATTTCTGTTTAATGGAGAGCAGATTTTTTCAACACATTTCTAAACATAATAGTTTTAATAACTCATTTCTAATAGCTTTTTTCTTTTATCTTTGCCATGATGACAGTAAATAATATTTGACTAGATATTTTTCAAGACACTTCTATACAGCTTAAAGTGACATTTAAAGGCTTAACTAGGTTAATTAGGTTAACTAGGCAGGTTAGGGTAATTAGGCAAGTTATTGTATAACGATGGTTTGTTCTGTAGACAGTCGGAAAAAAATTAGCTTAAAGGGGCTAATAATTTTGACTTTAAAATGGTTCTAAAAAAAATTAAAAACTGCTTTCAGTCTAGCCGAAATAAAACAAACAAGACTTTCTCTGGAAGAAAAAAAATATTATTAGACATACTGTGAACATTTCCTTGCTCTGTTAAACATCATTTGGGAAATATTTAAAAAAGAAAAAAAAAACTTCAAAGGGGTGCTAATAACTCTGACTTTATTTTTAACTTTATATTAAAATACTAAAAATTTTCATTTTATTTGATATCTCTGCCACGAGCATTCAATAACTGCCGTAGGTTTAACCCATTTGTTTCGTATGATAACATATTTGTTTATATATTTTATAAAAGAAAGTTCAGAATAAATATGTTGCATCCATTTAATAGCAATATACTGTTATGCTGAATAATGGTATATATTTTTAGATATTTATATATTTTTGACCCTCAAAATACATCTCTTTCAGAATCACCTTACACTTGAACAAAAACAGGACCTCTCACCACACGACAAGCTCAAATCATTATGCAATTCTGAGTGTGCCTCACACAGGTGAGTGGGCTTGACAAACCACCTATAGAAAACACACTCTTTCATCTCTCGGACACTTTAACCAACACTTGCAGCAGTTTTGCACATTTGCACCAGACACTTTCTTACATTCACTCAACATCTCATAAAAAACATTGTGCATTTATGAAGTGTGCTTCACACAGGTGAGTGAGCTTGACAAACCACCTGTAGAAACACCCTTCTTTCTCAAAAAAAAAAAAAAAACACTCTACCATCCTAACTCTAGCACTTAAAGGTGCAGCAGGGGATCTGCCAAAATGCTATCCGGTAGCATAATATCTTTGAAACACAGCCTCTCCCCTGCCGTCCAAAGCCACACATCCTGAAATCACTAACACACACCTTAAAGATGACAAAATATGTCATTCGCCAATTAGAAAACTTTATAGTACTTTATATTACTACAATTCCGAATTAAAACTGTATTATATCTAGCACGTTTTCAGTTGTGTAGCAAGCAAAACTTGTCATAATGTGCAATATTTCATGCATGCAAGGATTGCTGGACTCACTCTCTCACGCGCTTTGTCCTAAAGTGTCTACTGTATGTTTAGTGGTTGGCCGGCGGCATGCAGGAATTACACTTATTACCAAGCCATACTTACATGTTATTTCAGACCGAATATTCAGATGGTAAACAATATAGGGAGCGTGTCATTGTTCAAAACTGAACTAATGTGAATATAAAACCAACTTCACCTCAGTAAAGCAGGCTAGGCGGAACAGCGCTATTTACTGATGTTTTGTTGTTAAACTACATTAAAATCTACATTATCGACGTTGTAAAAGCTCCCTTATAAAACTGAAAATAGTCAAATCAATCTTTCGCCAGAAGATTTTAGTGGCTAAACAACACTTCCATGCATATAACCCATTCGTAAAACACTAAAATGACTACTCTAGTTTTAAAACACAACATTACCTATCTAAAAGAAATATTTCAGCCATGGTGTCATTGTTCCTCCAGCGTGTAAAAGTAACTGCAATATAGATTCAGGATTTTAAAAGGTTTGGATTCAGCAATTGTTTTTACCGCTGTCACTCTCTCGTGTGCAAGTAAACACAAACAGCGGATCTGCGTGAAAGGGGTGCGCAGATATACAAATCTACATTTGCTGACAGAAAGTTTGAGCTACTTATCAGAATTATTGTCGGCCAGACAAATTTTAATTGTACATGTTTAGTCTTGTGCCTTACCCAGAATATAAAAATACATATAAATACATTTACTTTAATCATTACTATTGAAATGTAAAGAGACTTTTAAGCAGCACAATCACCTACTGCACCTTTAACGCTCTAAGCACAAACAGTTATTTTGTATAATTAGCACTTCTTGTGTTGCCTCTTCTTGTCAGATCGCTGAATGCCTCCTCAATTATTTAAACCCTGTAAGCCTCCTCAATTATTTAAAATTACTAAATGAAAATGTAAATGTAAAAATAAAGCAAACAATTAGTTACTTGAAATCTATTATATTTTACCTACTCTATTGAAGTCAATTTCAAGCTTCATTTCCTTACTGTTTGTAACCACAACTCAAACAGAACTCAATTCAGATTCTCGATTCAATTCTAAGCTGCTCTCAACCCTGACTTACACACCAGTTTGATAAATACGGCTGTATAAAAGCTTTAATGGGTGTTCGAGCAAGTGCTAAAGAGCTTCTAATGTCATCCAAGGACAGAGAGGTGATTAAACAAGATCAACAGTATGATTACATTTGTGGCCTGCGTTTCCGTTCTGTTTGTGAGTATGTGCAAGAGAGAGAGAGAGAGAGAGAGAGAGAGAAAAGAATTGATTGGTATACCCCATTACTTCTCTTTTTATTCTTTATAGGTAGGTGTCAGATGTGATGCAGTATGTGCTAGCAGATTGCTTTTGGATCAAGGGCTCGGCCGCTCTCTTTCTCTCCTTCTTTCTGCCCTTCTCACCTGTGATTTACAGTGCCTGTAAGAGCCCTGTACACTTCTCTAATTGAAAAAGAAAGAATGGGATCGCTAAACTCTCAGTGAGCAGGACACCTGACCCTCCCGTGCCACTGGTCCATCTACACCGACTCTAGAAAGAAACCACTTTAAATTGTCAAATCTGACAACAATACAGCAGGCACAAAACTCTTAGCTGATAAAAACGCTCAGAAATGACATCACTGCTTGTGGGCGTGGCATAGGCTCCTGGTTCCCCTAAGATTTGCATTATGACATTTATCCATTAATTCGCACCGAGCACAGACGCAGCTCTTAACATCTCATTCTGGTCTCTCCATGACTCCCACGTTGGCGAGTCTTTCATTTTGTGTAGATAAAGAGGGTATTTTGCAGCTGGCACTTCACAGACACGCACACATGCACGAGCAGTGAGTGTGCACTCGCAAGAGCTGTTTGTCCTGAGAGTGTGAATTTGAATATTTTTTAGCATTGCGTAACATTCTACATTTGAGTATTTTATCCTACAGAGTGGCTCTATGAAAAAGATGAATCCACCGCTGCTGGCAACACTCCAAACTCACTGGTTTTGTGATTTACATACTTCCAGAGGCAGTCTGAGAGTCTCTTCTAATCTCAAAGGGCTTTGGCCTAATCCAAACCACCTCAGGTTTTCCTCTTGATTAATTTAGAAGAATAGCAGAAAGGTTCAATCCAGCCCGCTCCCCTGCACCTTTTCATTCAGTATTACATTTACAGCCCATAGGTGAGGATTCAGGTTGAAAACCTTAATACTGTATTTGATTTTTTTATTTGATTTTTGGTCAATTTGCTTGGAGTCAATGTGCAGTTATTTTTTAGTCATGTACATCTACTTAAATAAGAAAGAATGGATTTTTTGGGGGTAGAAAACATTGTTTTAGTAATGTATTTTACATCATTTAAAGACATTTATTCATTCATCTTTTTCTGGCTTAGTCCCTTTATTAATAATCAGGGGTCGCCACAGCAGAATGAACCACCAACTTATCCAGCATATGTTTTACACAGCGGATGCCCTTCCAGTTGTAACCCATCACTGGGAAACACCCTTACACTCTTATTCACTCACATATCTGATCTGATCTTGACCTTGAAGTTTTTTTTATATATATATATTTGGACTAGAAATGAGACAAAACAAAGTAAGAAAATAATTTTTTGCATTGTGATTATTAAATTGCTGTACCTGAATACTGTTCGGCTATTCTAGTAATTCTATTCTAGTAATATCTTGTGAAACTGTATTCATATCGCAATATTTATCGCAGAAAATATCAGATGTTTCCAATATCATGCAACCCTGTTCTGAAATCATATTCCTGATCTTACATCTGTAATCACAGCACCTTATTTCCATACTCTCTGGAAGATAAATCATACCTTACAGCAAACTGAACAGTGTGAAAACTGACACTTCTGAAATATCATAATTTCCCACAACTTTCTTTATCTGAATCTATTACAGCTGAATGGTAAATTATTAGCCTCCCTGCTGTTAAACGGAGAGAAGGTTTTTTTCAACACATTTGAGCATCCAAAATTTTTAATAACTAAATTCTAGTAACTACTTTCTTTTTTTCTTTGCCATGATGACAGTACATAGTATTTTACTACTTAAGTTGCAATATGGGTGGCACGGTGGCTCAGTGGTTAGCACTGTCACCCACTGTCACCACGTAAGAAGGTTGCTGGTTCGAGTATCGGCTGGACGGGTTGGCATTTCTGTGTGGAGTTTGCATGTTTCCCCCATGTTCGCGTGTTTCCTGGTTTCCCCTACAGTCCAAAGACATGCAGTATTGATGGATTAAATAAACTAAATTGGCCTGGTCTATGCGTGTGTGTGCATGTGCGTGTGTGTGTGTGTGTGTGTGTGTGTGTGTGTGTGTGTGTGTGTGTGTGTGTGTGTATGCAAGAGTGCATTCCCGTTACTATTTTACAGCTGGAAGGGCATCCGCTGCGTAAAAACATATACTGGAATAGTTGGCGGTTCATTCCGCTGTGGTGACCCCTTATAAATAAGGGAATAAGCTGAAGGAAAATAAATGAATGAATGAATGAATGAATGAATGAATGAATGAATGAATTTGCAATATACTAGTATTCAGCTTGAAGTGCAATTTAAAGGCTTAGGTTTACTAAGCAAGTTAGGTTCATTAAGTTAGTCACTGGACAACAGTGAGAAAAAAAATTAACAGCTTAATTTTTTTTAGCATTTTTTTTAATAAAAAAAAGAAAAGAAAAAAAGTCTTTCTCCAGAAGAAAAGAACTATTATTATAAGAAATACTGTGAAAATGTCCTTGGTCTGTTAAACATCACTTGGGAAATAGTTGAAAATGAATGACCATTTCATAGGAGGGCTATTAAATGAATAGAGCAGTTGAAAAGAGGCTTCTCAAAAGAACTTAACCAACAAGACTTACTTCAAAATGTTTTGAACTATTGAGCTATATCAAGTGTGAATGCTAACCAGCTTAAGGCTCCGTTTACACGAGTACATTTTAGTTTTAAAACGGCGTTTTAGAATGAAAACGATCCGCGTCCACACTAGCGTTTCACCCAGCGTTTCTGAACAGCTCTCCGTCTACATTAAAACGGTGAAAACGCACATCACGTGACCACACACACACACTCTCTGGCATGCACTGCAGCGTGCTTTGAGCACACACCCATATGAGAGCTGTGCACATCGGACTGTTCATCAAGGATCTCCCGCTGGATCTAATCTCACTACATTTGTTAAATGTGATATTTAATTCATCTTGTTGTCTATATCTAACTACATATTCCCCGACTTTGGTCTTTTAAATTTATTACTTGTTCTCAGGTAACATGTTTTGGCTGAGCTCAAAGATAAGTTAGGTTAATATTATGTAATTAATTAATGTAACCGCGGACACCGATTCTGCACATCTGACTGATTGTTTGCCTTTATTTTCTCTATTGTATAAACTTATTGTGCGTTATACTTTTATAATGGCCATTATTGATCATTAAAATGGATATTCAATGAAAGAGAGGGTGTGTTTCATATTTTCAATGAAAATGAAAGGAGGCAGTAATGTTATAGGCTGCGTTTTGTTATAAATATGCATGAAGATGACGCTCATATCATGCAGCTACACGACGCCTCAACATTTTTGATGCTAATATCAAAATGAAAATAGGCAGTTCCTCACATCATGTTTTCATTTTATTGTCAAGATGGTGAAACAGCATAGCCAGGGTGATGTGAAAGACTTTATAAAGTACACACTCGGGAGTTTGTTTTCCATATCAAACTTGCAAAGTCTGAACTTACAAGAAGAGGATGCAGGACTGAACTGTGTGAAGAATACTAAATATTGAGGGAAAAGCCCCAATCAGGTAGGCGAATATCTGCAGCCACGCCTCCGTTTTCACATGTCTCCGTTTCCCGCATCCACACTGAGACAGAGCAGCAGCCGTTTAGAATGAAAACAGCCCCTCCAGTATTTCCAAAACGCTCCGAAAACTCCGGCGTAGTGTGGACGGATGGCGTAACCGTAGCAAAACTTATGCATTTTAAAACTAAAACGTATTAGTGTAAACGGGGCCTAAGTTGGTCTGTTCTGTAGGAATGAGCACATTAGTGTGGCTTTCTTCTTGGCAATAAAGTCAATTCTGGCATGTTTCTTCACAGCCTTGCAGAAGGAGGACGTGATAGACGAAGATAGAGAGAGGTGAGGATGAAAGAAGGGGAAGTGTGATGGAAAGGGTTCTTGTGATGGTGTGTATGTGTGTGTGATGGTTGGATTCTGACAGGTAATCTACAGTGCAGTGGTTCTAGTGTTCAGCATTCTCCTCTCTGATGTGAATTGACAGTCACAGGACAGTCTGACTGATGTTTCCACTTCTCACTCCCTGCATGTCTCAACAAGCTGTAACATCTCTCTTTCCCTCAAACGCTCTCTCTCATTCTGTGAAGGACAAACTGTGCTAGTGGAGAGTGGGGGAAAACAAGATGAAATAAACAATATTGAAGCCGGGTGTGCTTAAGTTTTCACACCTCTTCAGAATCTGTCAGAATCTTTTTTTTTAACTCAAATAAATAAATGGAAATAAGCAAAGAATAAAATAAATGTCAATTCCATTTAGATTAAATACTTCTGATTCTTAAATCATTTTCATTTTATTTTAATAGGACTTTAAAAAATACAAAGATTAGAGGATTTGAAATGCTAATTCTGAGTACAGATTCTGGAGGCAGTTTGTAAACTTAAGAGGTGTGCCAAAACAAAAGACTGAAGGGACTCAAGGGTTATGCGGGTCTTGAGGCAGACAAATCTGTCCTGCATTGACGCTTTACTCATCAAAGCTAATTAGTATTACGATCATAAGTAGATTGAGAAAAGATAGATAGACAGAGAGAGAGAGAGAGAGAAAGAGAGAGAGAGAGAGAGAGAGAGAGAGAGAGAGAGAGAGAGAGAGAGAGAGAGAGAGAGAGAGAGAGAGAGAGAGAGAGAGAGAGAGCTGTCAAGCTCATCAAGTGAGGACTGTTTTCATTGCTCAAGTCAAGAATCATTACAATCATTTACAACTGTGCAGGCGAAGCCACAGCTGACACTAACAAACCTGCCAGAGAGCGACTCAATATAAATATACTTTTATTTTTATTACAGAGATTTAGATTGCTCACTGCAAACAATTTTGACAGGCGGCGGCATCAATTACAGTGGACTGTATTGTTTATTTGGAAGTATTTATAATAATAGACCTAAATTTATGCAGAGGGTGAATCATAACAATGCAAACTTTGTTTTGAAGCAAAGAAGTATACAAAGGGCACCTAACGGCTTTAATTGTTAACCCTTAGGGCATTGTGAATGACAATCAACAGATACATTTAAAACTACTCATATAATGAGTGACATGTATAGACACAATACATTACCAGTTTATAGATTTACAAATATGTAAGCTTTCTTAGAGTTTTGGGGAACTTATTTGTTGTCATTCATGTCCTTCATGAGAGTGGGCAGATCTAAAGATTTTTGTTGGTGTGCTTTGTGCACAGTTACACACTAATTGAATAAACTGGCTAAACAGTATCATGGGTATTGTAGTTTAACTGTTTAAACCAACCAACTACTTTATAAATAAATGAAACTATAACATAAAGATTTATGGCACACTATGTAAGATTTCTTCACTAAAATATTCACAAACCACTAAAACAGTGTTTTTGCAAATATTGCAGACTTATGTACTTGCATTATCCCAAATGTTTCAAAGAAAGTTCAAATCCAAAAACATAATCAATGTTCATTAGAGGCATGGACTATGTGTAATGACATCAATAATGTGTTGTATTTTTTTTAGACTGAACAGAGTAGCAATATAACTAAGTATTTCGTTTCATATAAAAAAGTGCTGCTTCATCCCCACATGATTATGAGCAGACGAACCATAAGTATTGGCATTATAAAAGCTTTGCTTTTTTTTTTTTTTTTTGCTGCTTCATAGAATTTTTTTCAGCCCTAAATCTTGTAAAAACAAATAAATGAATAAATAAACTAAATACTATCGATGTCTTTTTGATTTTAAGCATATAGTGCATCTGTAAAGTATTTATAGTGCTGCACTTTTTCCAATTATTTTATGTTACAGTCTAATTCCAAAATGGATTAAATTCATTTATTTCCTCAAAATTCTACACAAAATATCCCATAATGACAATGTGAAAAAAGATTTTTTGAAATTTGTCCAAAATGTGATTTTCAGGTTTTTAATTTTTTTTTTTATAAATTTGCAACAATTTCCAAAAAAATCTTATTTCACATTGTCATTATGGGGTATTGGGTGTAGAATGTTGAGGAAATTAATGAATTTAATACATTTTGGAATAAGGCTGTATTATAAACAAATGTGAAGTGCTATGAATACTTTCCAGATGCACTGTACAATACAAATAAAAATAGCATTTGCACTTTAAAAAAGCTATACAAACACCAAAAGAACATATATAAATATTAAAAGATGTACTAACAGCATACTGAAAGCCAGCTTGCACGTAAACAGTTTGCGTGTGCTCACATATCCCCTCTGTTCAAATGCTATTTAGGACACCATTTGATTAATGTTGGGGGTATCGATTCTGCTGAAGCGGTTTTGTAAAGGATTTTTGTTTGTGTAAAAAAACGACCCTTTCATCTCACTCTCTTTCTGAATAGATTTGTTGAGATGGTACTGGTAACAGTAGCAACTGGATTGTCAAAAGCAGAGGGTGTCTTGACGCGTCAGCGTCTAAAAGGTCCTGTCAATCGACTCCACAAAAATAACCTTGTCTGGCTCGTCTCCAATTACAATGCCAAAATTGGCAGGAGAAATGTAATTCCTATCGATCCACACATCTTTTAGCAGCTCAATGACTGAGGCCAATGAAGGAGAGGTACAAATGAAGAGCGAATGAGCAAGAGAGAGCGCCACCTAGAGTCAGTCCTGAGAAATGACTTACATGAGTCTGACATTGCTACTATAGGATCATGTGGACAAACACAGTGTTACCTTTAAAAGTGCAAAATAGTTAAATCCAACACCACACTTCAGGTGTGAAGACGCCAAACAGTTCCCCACAGCAGCGTTGTCAGCGAGCAAAACAAGTGTTAAACGTTTCAGATGGCTGGTCCGTCAAATAAAGCCATCTGCTAATTCCCAACAAATGAATTGTAAGACGGCAGGCTTAGCCGTCCCTTTATAAGCACCGTCGGCACAGCCTCTCTTCTGCACTGATTTCTCTGAACGTCTGTATGTGAGATATTTAAACGAGCCTGTTAATTAATTAAGCATGGCTGAGTGGCATTTTGGAAATAGGAGTAACTGAATAAGACAGAGATAGCGAAAGATAGACATGAGCTAAAATGAGTATGTTCTGACCTCTGTTAGAGCGTGTTTGCAGAGGAGAAAAGATATCGCTGTTACCGAATCCTGAAGTCTTTGCGCTGTGGCACGGAGAAAATATTTACCCAGCCATCATGTCATTATGTCCTACACACTCGCTCTGACCTAATTTTACCTTTGGACACATCCATTTGGGTAAACACCAGCATTGTGTCCAGGTCTGGTATCAAACTAGCCATTGAAAACGTTAATGTACTTTCAGTCTGTTCAAAGTAAGCCATTTCCAGAAGTGGCTATTAGAGCTTTTCCCTGAACACTAAGGTTTTGCTCTTTCTTGTGATCTATGTAGATAAGAACGGAGTCCAATGAGCCATGCTAACCTGTAGACTTCAAATCAGATTAGTGTTCTTTTGTTTGTGAAACTAAGAAATAGTCAAGAAAATACAGTAGCAGTGCAGAAAGGGTCAGCATTGTGAGCCTGAACAAGAAACTGAATCAATGTAAAGTACCCTAAGTGTCAATGAACAAATTGGTGAATTCAAAGTTTCAGTGAACAGATTATAAAGTCAAAATTATATAAGATTTGTATTAAAAGGGACCCTGGCTATTAAGATGTGTATGCCTTAATATATCATACTGTACATGTCTCTTACTGAAATTTGAAGTAAAAGCAATGGAAGATTTGCATAGTTTTAACATTTATTTTGGACTATGGGGGCACCATTAGTATGATGCAGTGTGTGATTTCAAATGGATGCTATTGGCACTGCCTGTTGTTGTTCTTTCCCACAACACAACTTGGAAAATAAAAGAATGATACAGTACAAACATTGTGTGGCTTAATTTTCGAAGAGATGTTGGTCTTCATTACTGTCAACTGAGAAAAGACAGAAAAAAAAAATGGCACAATGAACACTCAGATGGTTGTCAACATCCATCTTTGTTGGTGCATCAATCATTATTGAAGGAAACTTACTGAGGGCAGTGAAACTGACCAATTGCCATGTCTCTGCATGAATAAGCTTGAATTTTCTACTTCAGTGAAGGACAAGCATTGTGATGTTCACATTCTGTCATTTCTCAGTGTGGATTTCACTCAATATTCAAGAGCATTCGGAGTAGACTCTTTGTGGAGAAACACTGATGGTACCGCATTTGGTTTAAGTGTACACGTAATACTTCAAGTCATCAGGCATCTTCTCTTTCTTTTCTCTTATTATCACTAGGAAGGCAGTGAAGACATACATCACAGGCTCTATTTTAATGATCAAGGCGCAAAGTCTAAAGCACATGGCGCAAAAGCATTAAAGAATCTGAATCCACTTTTGCTATTTTAATGACGGAAAAATAGGGTCTGCGCCCTGGCACATGGTCTAACAGGGTTGTGATTATTCTCTTAATGAGTTATGGGTGTGTTTTGAGCATAACGTGCATTAAACCAATCAGAGTCTCTTCTCCCATTCCCTTTCGGAGTCAGTTGCATCGCGCCATGGTGCATTTGCTACTTACATAGTGGACTTTGTAAGTGGAAAAACTGAACAGTTCACTAGCGAGAAAACAGTTAAACAGACTATCTGTGCAAGGATAAAGAACAAACCTTCTCCATTCAGCCTCTTTACTTTCTCTTTGCTTTACTTTTACTCTTTACTTTACTACTTTCGTGGAGTAAGGAAACGTTGTTGTATGCACCCCACTGAAGACATCCATCAGCCTACATATTTAATTTCATTTGTTAAGCACAAAGATTTGTTTTAAAACTATTTCTAAATTCAGTTCTAATTTCCAGCTAACAAATAAATGAACAATAATAATAATAAAATGTGGTATAAAATAATTATAACGAAATGTGGTAAAAAAAGTTCCATACAGTATATAAACACCCGTCCTGTTCTTATGCCCCATATAGTGATGCGCACGTCTCCAAAACCAGCCAGGTGGACAAATCTAAACTTGTTTTTATTAAAACAAATATAAATATGCATATAATAAATAATACCTCTAAAATAATAACATTATACAAATGCAAATTGTCATGAATAAACTGAAAAAAGCCTCCCAAGGTGAAGAAGCCATGCAAGGCAATTTTTGTAACATTTTAATCCTTACATTTTTTTCATATGTAAAGATATTTGTGTGTTGCTGTACATCCTGTGTGTATTAAGCACTCTGCGCTGGACTTTAGACCTGCTTTCAGTTGCCAGCTTTCAGACCAGCACGCCCATGAGTCCACAAAGTGGCACAAATGGATTTGCTATTTAAACAATGTGGCACAAAATGTGAAAATTAGGGTTGCGCTGGTCTGAAAATAGCAACAAATTGCACCAAACACGCCTTGCGCCTTACTGAGCCGGGTGTATGATAGGGCCTCACATCTTATTTTTTTGTGTGTGTGTGTTGTTCATCTGAAAATTATAACCAAAAACAACACAATTTGGCATTGCATAAGTGTTTTTTAATTCCCAGATGTATTGCGGTAATAACAATAACAAGTAAAAAACCAGGAAGGGTGTAACCAAGTGACATCATCAAAAATAATGGCAGCCCCTATAAACCAAAATATGCACAATGTGGATTTTACAGAATTATTTTCTAAATATTTCATTTAGGTGTACATATTAGTTTTTTGTACACAAAACAAAATTATCAAGTATGCAAATTTAATAAACACTACACAAATAACATTACTAAATGTTTTGTTTTCACAAATACATCTGTGAGCCAGTGCAAGAAAAGTTCTAGCATCCCCGTGGCTGAATAAATGTTATGTTTTAGTTCACAGACCATGTTTACCCTGCTGAAAAATCCACTGCTAGTCACCGGCATAAGATATGTTTTGCAGGCTGGTAAGGCACATATATTGCTAGTTTTGCTGCTCCTTCCTGCCCTGTCCAGGGATTGCATGGATAGAGTATGAAAGGGAGGGAGGAGAGGGTGATGAGACTGAAAGAGAAGGTTTGCCAGAGGCACAGCTGAAATTGCTCCATTAGGAAACTCTGTTTGAGCTGGCTGAATGAGACAGGGGGATGATAGATATATGGGCTTATGCCATAGCCTATGTCTCTTTATCCCAAAAGATTCCTCTGATGGCTTTTCAGAACATCATAACTGACACTGCATCTGTATCATGACTTGCTCTGCTGTGGAGCCACCATTTTTTGTCTTATGATTTGCAGGATGCGTGACAAATTACTGAGCCAGTCGTTACTTTTATTATGTGCTGGAGTAATTTGGCCTGTGACCTCATCAATGTTTCATTATACTTGCTTTTAGAAGGGCAAAGTAGCATCTCCTTTAAATCTATAATTCCTGTATAATCAGACACAAAGTCATTAGAAAGCAAAAACATCCAAAGATATGAACAGTTATAAATCCCTTGGTAGAATTAGTAGTTTTTTATTCCACTGAAAATGTCCCTTGTTGAGACTGGCTGAGACTTTTGAAGCAGCAAATTTTTTTTTCATAAAGTAATAATCTTCAAAGAAAGAGATACACCTCATTCGGACAAGGTATCATAAAATGTACTTTTCCTCCTTGGTAGTCAAAGGTGAACAGCAATTCTCTGACTTTCATATCTGAAATGTTGGTTCCTTTGGGGTACTGCATTTTATTTTCATGTTCATTTAATGAAACTGGGAATTAGATCTCAAGACTACAGTGATGTGAATTTAAAATCCTTATCACGCATGCTTGGAGCTGGCTGACAAAGGATGGCCATCATTTTCACAACAGGCATTCCTAACAGAATATATATGAGGCTATATAAGAGGCAATGCAAGCCAGGTAAACAAATAGACTCCTGGAAAAAGGACTGGGAAATCTGGCCGAAAACTGTAAAGGCTCCACATCAGTCTTGCTTAGGCAGGGTGAATGAGTTTCGATACTATTTGAAAGAAATCCTGCGGGTAGGTCGAAATGAAACAAAGAGAAAAATGAAGATGGAGGAGGTGGAGTGGAAGTCAGTCGAGGAGCTTGAAGGGGTGCACATATCAACCCTGTGTTGAGGAAATTGCTGCATGAAAAGGTTTGCAGTTGACCTCATCAGAGGTTTCCTCATTCCTGAGTGCCTTTCAATCAGAATGCATCATAGTTGAAGTAGACCCTTGCTTCCGTATGATCATTAGCCAAATAGGACAAGACTACTCTTTTTCTTTACAATGCATCTGCAACCATCATTTAAGCATTCCACTGCCGGTCCATGGGCAACACAATATGCTGGATAATCAAGAACTGATTTCAAAAACGTAAACATGGATTGGCCTCACCACTTTGTGGTGAGTTGACAAAGCATGTTTTGCACTGAAATACATGAATTCATGCATACTGAATACTGTGATTAACACTAACTAGGTGATGTGTTTTTGTACAAAATCTGCAAACTCTCTCAGTAGAGCCAAAATGGCTTAATCAGTTGAGAGGCCATTGAGGTTTGGAGAACTGCAGTCTTTGAGAAAATCAAGCCAAAGTCCAACACAATTAGTCAAGCCATTTTCTATGCTGATTGATTGGGGTAAACACTATTTATAATGGAAAATGTGTACAATGGGTAAAGTCTGAGAAATAAGTGGATAAAAACACCCTAGGCTTTGGTTTCCAGACTCAGTGAATAACTGCTAATTTTTAATTTAAATATAGGCTAATATGAAGTAGTGTCAATAGTCTTAAAGGTTTTTAGAATTTTTTCATTATTCACAGTTATGTCATTCCAAGCCAGTTATGAATGCCATGATTTGAGTAGTTTAATGGATATCTTAACTAACTGGGAAAGACACTGGAGGGCCAAAATGACTAAAATAAACCAAAGCTGCATAATAAAGACAGCCCATAATGTCTTTTTTACGCTGCATTCTAGGTCTCCTAAAGTGATAGTGTTGTGTAAATAACTGGCTAAAGGCTGAAAGCGGTTTTCTCCAAAAACAAAAGATTTGAAATTCAGTGTTATTGGTATAAAGTATCTATTCCTAAAATTTGTATAGATAGTAAAGATGCTATATACTTGTATAATAAATAAATAATTTCCAAAGAATTATGAAAACAAAATCTATGAAGGACTTCAAAGGTCCTTCACTATAATGGAACATTGAATCGCAGTGATTGAAACTAAAAGGTCTTTGCTTTAGAAGATACCTTAAGTGGAGAAGCATGGAAAAGACTGAAACATTTCAGATTCAAAGTTTATTCTTTCAGTTCTGATGCAATTTATGTGTAGAGGCTTTTGATGTCATGTAGCGAATAGAACAAATTATACAATGATAATCCAGAAGATAGAAGAAGCAGACAAAAATGCGTTGATAAAGGAGATAGGTGGAAAGACGAATGAATTGAAAAAGGATGTATAGAGACCAGAGAGCGTCAAAACCATGTTTCAGCCAGGGCGTCTAGGCGAAACCGCCCCCGTATTTGATCATGTTTATTGTCTGAAACCATCTGCAGCTGATAACCCTTGACTGAACAAGCTGTTAGTCAGCCCGAGAGGGAGTTGAGAGAGAAATCAGCCATGCTATAAAATGGCTTCTTCAGTGAGTATATCCTTCCTCTACATATCATACTAATTGCAAATGACTGCTTTCAGATAAAAAAAAATCACATTTAATAAAACTGATGAATAAAAAAAACTTTGATTTAGTTATATACACTACATGCTATATTCCTTAATAAAATACCAAATAGATATCATCCAATGGTCAATAATACTTGGTTTAGGTTGTTTTTTTGCTTAAGACAAACTGACCAGCATTGTCTTTTTGTTGAAACTAGAAAGTCTGCACCAGCACCTATTAAGGGGGGTGCGAGTATTTGAGGCGTGCACTCGAGTAAATTATGATGACGATTTTTATGTGTTCACTAGTGAATCTGATTATTGTTAGTTCCACAGCTAACTATCAGGCACCTGTAGAGTTAATGTGATAGAGTAAAATATATAGATATAAAATGGACCGGGTGCTTTTTAAAATGAAAATGACAGTGAATGACAGTAAAACCGGTGAGCCATCTGACAAAAAGTGCCCTTCTGAATCAAATCAGCAGGACGCCCTTCTGGATCTTTCACTTACTTTAAAGACACTACTGACTACGTTTACATAGCCATCAGTAATAGTTATTGCCTTAATCTGAATAAGACAATAATATAATTAAGGTGTTACGTGAAGTGCTTTTTGGATGTTGTGTCACCAGGCTATCCATGTTTCCTGCAGACTTTCATGTAATTTTGGGTGTTTCATCTTTAATTTTTCGTCTAACTGCAGTTCTGCAGTTTCACTTTCACTCATGAATATTTCAATCAAGCCCCTGTGACAAACTGGGGTATTAGGCACGAATATGAAGTAAGGACTTGTAGAAGAGTGTTGTTTTAATGGAATTTGATACCGCACGCGGAATGGAAAGAAAAAACACAAACACGGAAGTTATTTCGTGATGCGTGTGTGTGCGGTCCTTTACTGACAGCCGTGTGTGTGGATCTTGTCACAAAATGCGACAAAAATTCCTACATGACGGTAATAGTTGATTGCGGTGTTTACTTCATTAATGCCACTAATATATGCATACTCCACGTCTTAATTTCATTTCTGTTTAGTTCATTTATGACTATACAGTAGTCAGATTAAGATAATCAAAAATCGCTGTTTACATAGTGACTCTTAATCAGAGTATTGTCATAATCGTATTACAAAACATATTAAAGTATTGTTGCCCATGTAAACGTACTTAATGTTCAACTAAACCACACCGTCAGGACTATGCGAACTTGGATTTGCAAAGCAGCATTTTCATTAAAAGCAAGTAGGCTATGGCTCACGCTTATTGACAGTGGAAGATTATTTACGGTTAGCATGTTGTCCTCACAGAAACAGGCTCAGCCATCACACTAAATCAGGTAAGCTGTACATTTATGTTTCTATGTAATTAATGCTACGCACTTTAAACACAGCAAGAAATATGTAAATGGTGTTTGGGGGAGGGGCGCCTGTGAAATTGGACAAATTTAGAGGGGCATGTGTCCTAAAAGTTTGAAAACCCCTGGTCTAGACTAATATTAGACACGTGATGGTGAAGAACCATCACAAATGTAAAAAAAAAAAAGACTGAGAAGCCTTCCTTCATAAAACTGTCAAAATGAGCATTTTTGCCACTCAAAATGTTCATCTTTTAAACTGCCTATAGAAAAGATTTTGCTGCCTAAGGAAATTGCATTTGCTGTGCTTCTGCTGCAATTACTAGCATGACAGTAAATATACTGTATGACAGAGCAACTGCAAAGTCGAGTGATGTCTCGCAATCATTGCTAGACGAGAACAAAAGTGATCGCACACCTCTGTCAGCAAGCGTGTCAGTTAGAGAAAGGTGGTTATTAGAGATGTGGCTCTTTTGTGCGCGCTCTTGGTGATAGTGAAGATAGAAATTTTCATTATAGGCTGGGAAGCTGGGAATAAGCGATGCAAAATTGAAAAAATCAACTCAATAACTTCAGAAGTGTTATCAGGAGATTCTGGCCTAAATCTGCATGCTAATAAGCAAGCATTGCCTGGAGGGTATCGCCTCCAGCCGCTCGCCACAGGAGCAAACAACATGGGACCAGAGATGAGCATCTCTCCTAACACACTTAGCACAGGGGTTTTTTAAAGCCTGGTGCTGTCCGGGGCCCTTTGAAGACTGCTGAGCGGAAGGAGTATTTACAGAATTGTTTCCGAGCAACAGGGGATGGAAGGCTGACTGATTTGAATGGACTTTGACTCCTAGCTGTGCAAACAACCGTTTGCTAAATGGTATATGCACACTCAAAAAGACCCAAAACAAATCTGCAGATCCATGCATACTCTACAGGAGCCTTGCATGAATCAATAAATTCCATAAGGTGTGAATGCATTCAGCTGAATTCGTCACCCGCAGAGTGGGTGTTGGCATAGCCCCAAAAATAGACCTTTCTCGACAAGGAGCAATCTGCCATTTCAAGTCCCTGTGCGCCTGCAAGCTTGTCAATCTCACTTCCATCAGCGTTCATCTGTGTCACACTGTGACACATTGCATCTTTCACTCACGCCACTGTAAAGTGCACCAGCCATGCAGATCTGGCAACTCGTGGCTCGGCTGTTTTGTTCTGGTTTCACATGTAGTTCCGTCTAACCTGTAGTCACCATCCTTGATCTGTAGTCTATACAAACAGCGATTTTACTTCTGAAGCTCATGCTGAGAACTTTGGCATGACCTTCGTAACCTTCTGGTCCTACTGGCTGAGACTGACCGTTGCTGTGTTGTGTGCAGTGAGGGCCTGAAGCAGCCAGCTCAGCGGATCTCAGGTGCTGACAGGCTGCATAAACACACTGTGAAAAGCTGCCTGCCCTGAAGGCCATGGACAAGCTCAGCGAAAAAAAGAAAAAGAAAACAACAGCGCAGCGGAAATGAGCTGTATATTTCACAGCTGTTACCAAGGGCAGGCGACCTACGTGCCAGCATGCTGAAGCACCTGGGTGAGAGAAACACTGGGAGAGGTCAGAGTAACTCCTCATGTGAGTTACCTAAAGTGACTTAAATGGCAACAGACAAGCTAAATAACAATCAAACATAATACATTTCAGAAACTATTTCACGTTTTACCACACACATATAGAAACAAAGTTCAATTATTCACCGTAAATGTTATCGAAAACCTGTATCTAGGGTTCTTGATTACCCTAGCTATCCCCACATCCAAAAACACACACTATTCAAGAGCCATTTAATAATCTGTTCCTGAAGCAATATGTAGTAGAACACAAACTTTGGACATGATTGAGATTCCATGCTATTCTCCTAAAACTTCAGTACCGCACAACGTTTGGTGTCGAATAACAGCTCTGATGTTCATGCGGATATCAAAAAAAAAACTTTTTTATATCCAGATCTGTGTCCAGAAAATGTTGCAGAAAATAATGTTCTGCCTCTTATTAGTCAATCTAGAATTCATAGCATGAGACTACAGAATGAACTAGAGACCTGAAATTGGAATGTAGAACATCCATGCAAAGTTTTTAAAGAAATATTATGTGAGTCAAACTTATTAATCATTTTCTAAAACACATTTATGTTATTATATTATTTCAAGAGTTCGCACTTAGATATTGCTTGATAATAATAGCAGGTTTGGCATGCTGTCATGGCAGAGAACCCTGAGCTCGGAGATAATTGAGCCTAGGGCTCCCGCCTGGTCAATGAGCATGCAAGGGGGGTACGAGATCAGGTAGTTCTTGAGAGCTCACCCTGGTAAAGGAGAAAAGGGGGAGATAGGGGGTTTCTTCGGAAAACGAAGATAAGGCAGTAGTTTTAGACAGGCTTCTTAAAGTGAGTTTGGACTAATCTGATTGGCTTACTAATGATTATAAATGAGAGACCAGCTGCAATCAATCATATCATGTGTTCCTCTCGAAATTAGTTTGTGAAACTTAAATTTTTGTTATAAAGTAAACATAATTGCGTGGGGGGTGGCACAGTGGGTAGCACTGTCGCCTCACTGCAAGAAGGTCGCTGGTTCAAGCCTCGGCTGAGTCAGTTGGCATTTCTGTGTGGAGTTTGCATGTTCTCCCTGTGTTGGCGTGCGTTTCCTCCGGGTGCTCCGTATTCCCCCACAGTCCAAAGATATGTGGTGTAGGTGAATTGGGTAAGCTAAATTGTCCGTAGTTTATGTGTGTGAATGAGTGTTTCCCAGTGTTTGGTTGCAGCTGGAAGGGCATTCGCTGCGTAATACATATGCTGGATAAGTTGGCGGTTCATTCCACTGTGGCAATCCCTGATTAATATAGGAATTAAGCCGAAAAGAAATTGAATGAATGAATAATTACATGGGATTATTTTTCATAGTGGGTAGACCTATGCTGTTAGATCTGCCCATAAGCTACACTACTGCTGTAGGAATTTTGTTAAACACAAAACAAGAAACATATGTAATAGTAATAATAAAAGTAAGAAAAGCATTAATAATATGGCAAAATAATATGCAGTTATGTTTTATGACCTAATGTGATTGACAATATCTGAATATGTAGCCTGAATGTAATATTATTAGACATAGTCATCGTATGTTTGGAGAATAATTATACAACATAAGATAATATAGAGTCACCAGAATTATATTACGGTGTTCTACAGATGAAAGAAAGTCAAATGGAAATACTTTAACAAGATGGTGAGTAAATAATTTTTTTTTGTGGTGTGAACAATCCGTTTAAATATAGTCAAATACATGGACTTATTCTATTCTACACTATTCAAACTGGAAGCATATTGATATCCCTGACCTTCTTCCCAATAGGTCGACTGGAGGTGTGACCTCTGTGAATTCTCATTGGTTACATCCTCTATTTGCTCTTGGGAGATAAACCAGCGTGTTTACTGGTGTAATCGAATTTGAAATGGAGGCTGTTTGCAGATGGTCAATGCGGGAGGGGATGTTTTCTAGTGCACACAATGCTGTTTGACTCTCATACACAAAATAGAAAGTAATCACTCCTCATCTAGTTAATCCCATAATTATGCACATGGACACTAATTTCCCAGCAGGGAGAACACTGTGTGCCTGGCTCATCTCTCTTTCCCTTTCTATTCTCTTAATATTTATTTATCAGACTAGAACAATCGTGCCCAATGTTAAACAAACATACTATATAATATAGCCTCAAGCTTGTTTTACATGTGTACTCGCAATACTAATTCAAAGAAATGTTTAAAGCAGTGTCATGGCAGTTTTTATTTAATTGATTTATTTTTATTCAATTATTTATGTTAAGTATGTGGAAGTGTTCTAAAACAAATTGAACCTTAATGCAAAGGATACTCTAAGACAGATTTTACTACACTGTAAAAAATGGCTGTGATTTCAATTGTAAATTTTTTTTTAAAAATGCTACAGTACAAATCCGTAACCTGGTCAACAGTATGTTTCCATAATATATACGGTAAATAACCGTAAATTGACTTTCCCAGAATTTCCTGCATGGCACATCACTTTTTATGCTTTTTGTTGACATTACTATGGATCTTTTTAGTTGTTTCCCCATCAGTAATGTATATTAGTGAGTTTTGTTACATCTAATGTTGATAAACAATGTTTATTCCATGACTTTAATTTATGCGTGTTACCATACTGGTGTTTAGTAGCTGTGTGAATCACACGGAACACCTTCTTTACACTGATACACTTTTCTGATTGTGGAAAAAGTTGTTTGTGAAAAGCGTTGGTTGTGGTTATCGTGTCTATCTGTGTAACAAAAGATCTGCAGATGTTGCTAATTTAAAATACAGACATATTACCTCTATAAATTAATAAAATACGGTCATTTACTGTAAAAATGAGAAATTACTTTTACCGTATTTTTTTACGGTAAAATACTGGCAACCACAGCTGCCGTTTTTTTTACCATAAATTTTACGGATTTATTTTTTACAGTGTACATAGAAAACAATCCCATAATGAGTATGTAGTAAGATGATAGACATGGTGAAATGTTAATTAAAAATTGAATTTATTCAAAACAGTGTTGTTTAAAATAGTTTAGTCCAATTAAAAACCTACTGTTTTGAGCAAAATGTACATGTGATTTTATTCTGATCAGAGTAAAAGCCACTAAAAATTATAGCAAAATTGCTAACTAAAAAGCTACCATAATGGTTTAAATTCTGAGAATAGCAATGTACACACCACCTCTATAATGACACAAAGAAAAAAAAAACTGTGATGGAACAACAACAACAACAATAATTATAAAATAAATAATTATTAAATATAAAATAATAGTTATTGAATAAATAATTCCCTGATGTAAATGCATATGTTGTTATTATAATAGTTTGCATTCTTAGTGCAAAGACCATTAATCTGCTGTTACCTTAGTAACATGCTAATGGAAAACCGTACTGATATCAACTCTAAATCAAGGGTTGTGTTTCAATCGACTACCTAGCTCCTGAGGCCACAAATCAAGAGGTCGTTCACACATTCAGGCACTGGTAAGGGCAGTGATGAGCTTGGTTCAGTAGACATTGGGACACTGAGGGTGACATTTACATTTTCATATATATATATATATATATACAATGGGAGGAAATAAGTATTCAACACATCACCATTTTTCTCAGAAAATATATTTCGACTCTCATGTGCAGAATGAAGTCACATGCATTGCTCAGGTGTGATATTTTCACAGACACAGCAGTATGTAAAAATCTTGATGATTCTGAGGGTTACTTCTATTAAATCTGATCTTTAATTTGCATTCCCTATTGGGTTCAAGTCAGGTGATTGGCTGGGCCAATCTACAGCTCGATTTTTTTTTTTCTGAAACCATTTAAGAGTTTCCTTGCCCGTTTTGGATCATTGTCTTGCTGAAATGTCCACTCTAGTTTTATCTCCATCATCCTGGTGATGTAGATGTTGGACTGAAGCATCAAATGTTCATTTACAATGACGAAGGACAGAGGGTTGCTGAATAACTTCTGCTGTCTGGGCTTTCACTGCCTTTCTACACCTACCTTTCTTCATGTGTTTTTTACTGTGATATTTTATTTTATTACACATAGCTTAATTTGTAAAATAATTAGATTGGTTTTCTTTTCATATATGGATTTGTAAGTCAAAATTCAAGTCAAAAGCACCTTTAAAAATATGTTTTCTGAAAAAAATGGTGACGTGTTGAATACTTATTTACCCCATTGTGTGTGTGTGTGTGTGTGTGTGTGTGTGTGTGTGTGTGTGTGTGTGTGTGTGGTTGTGTGTGTGTGTGTGTGTGTGTGTGTGTGTGTGTGTGTGTGGTGTGTGTATACATACTTTTAAAAGTGCATTAAAGGCAGAGGTGCACATAACTTTTTTTTGTCTGGTTTTTCAAAGCTGTATACCTGGAGAAGTTTACTTGGTCCTTTCATTGTTCATTAAACAGCCATCCTGACATATTTCCTTCATATTCAATCACACATTTTTGATATATTTCAAAGATATATAATTTATGCACATATATAGACCGTTTGACCAACTCATCTGTGATAAATAGTGGTGCACTTTCATCATTTGGAGCGATTGTGTTCACATGTAGTGAACTGTACTGTGTTTATGTGAACCAGGCACCAGACCACCCTTTTCAGGGGGACTCAGGTATGGTATGCATGTTCGACTCTAACTGTCTATTCACAAAGAAACCAACTTTTATAATTATTTTCCTCATAAGTACACCAAAGTTGAACAAGTCTGTCTGGCGCCATTTGAATCACATCCAAAAGAATTAAATCTGAGGTAAAACAAATGAAACTCAAAGCCTCTTAGCCCTGCTGCTTAGAAATAACAAACAATAACTTTACGTAAAGAAAACAAGTGCGTTATTTTATGCATTTCAACACATAATTATTATAATTATCAATGATGCACGGGGGAAATTCATGATTTTACAGTAGCTTAATAAATAATTAGATTTTTTTCATAATTAAGCAACATTTCAACCATTAATCATTTATTAATTATATGCTAGATTTCTACGTACCTGTCTAACTACTCATTTATGATTAAATACAAATATATTAGTTTCCCTTTAATCTAATAAGTTTAAAACTCAATCTCAATAGTTTCCTTTCAAAAACATCTCTCATTTGTTATGTCTGAAGCATAGTGATCTTTGATTCTCCCTGATTTTCACATTGTATTGCGGGGCTTTTTAGGGAGGGAACGTTTCAGTACCCTGAAAGAACTGTGATAATTGAGACAGTCTTTAAAATGGCTCCCTGACAACTGAACAAGGGAGCTGATTGAGATGCACCCAAGCTTTCCATGAATTTTAGAAAAAAAAAAAAAGTTACATTCCCTGTACATTACAAACCATTAACTTCTCTTTCGTTGGAGCAAAATTCTCACATAGGTTTTAATAATGTGAAATGTGTTTTATATATTTTAGTATGTCCACCCAAGTGTGACCTCTTCTCAGAGGTCAGGGAATATATATTCCTCTCAATGCTTATATACTCAATTCACAGGTCTATATACTTCTGAGATGACACTTGCTATGCTTGGCATGATCCTACTTTAAATTGCTCCTAACAATAAGAGCATCTATCTTGTGCTGGAGGTGGCGATTGTTAGTTTTCATACACTGTAGCCCTAAAGATGAATGTGACAGATACAGGTGACACTTTGCTGAAAATGTCTTGCCAGGAGAATTGGGAGCCGTTCCCCCTTTCTGCACAAAACCAACATGCATATGCAGCTAAAAGAGCTTCTATAAAACAATCACAATCTATTTCAGGTCAGATGGACAGAATGAAACTAGAGAAAACGCTTTGATTATAGCCAGAAAGATGCAGTTCCACCCTGGTTGGCGTATTTCTATGAAGAATAGACAGGATGTTGTGGGGGAAAAATGACTGTTTTAGTGCTCGTAATATGCCAAGGACACAGCCCCCCTGCCGCGTAATGACACATGGCAAGCCAAACACTTCCAATGAAGTTGTATTTTAGAGGGCATGTTTGCTGCCATCAAATCATTCTGTGGAGGAAACTGTAGCAACACTAGATTAGATTATGTAGCTTGTGCATTTCCTCAAACAAGACATGATCTAATTCATTCCGAGAGTACATCCTTCTTCCTTCAAGACGTGGATTCTGGAAATTAAGCTTGTCTTTGGAATAATCTCTTTAACAATGTAGGTGGAAAATTGCAAGGGGAATCAGACCCTTTTTATAGATTTTTTACATCAGTGCAGTCACGTCTATCTGAATGACATCCTCACCCCCCCACCGCCATAAGTCTATAAATAAACTTGAAGCAGCTCAGCCTTTATAGGTCATTTGAACTACAAAGTGCATCTTTTCCTATCGCGTGTCAAGACTGAAATTCCTTGAGGTGAATCGATACGTAATTCCAAGAATCAACTAGTAATGGTTACCACAACCTCTTACAAGGGATCGGTGTTGCCATGGCAACAACAGATCTTGGTGTAAAGACCATAGGAAAATGTATGCACAGCCATAATTCTGTTTGTAATATATTCAGTAAACACATTTTTGGGCTCCTCAGTCATGGGGATGATAGAAGCAGATAAAAGTGTGACACAAAAAAAAAAGTTGTGCTTTAAAGTGGTGAGTCATTCACACAGAAAACAAGATCTGTAAACATTGCGAAAGGAGACAAGTCTGCGGAAGAGAAGAGAGGAACAGTTGTGAAAGCATGCTTGAAACACAACACTCTATCTATGTATCTATCCATCCATCCATCCATCCATCCATCCATCCATCCATCTATCTATCTATCTATCTATCTATCCAACTAACAACCCATCCATCCATCCATCCATCCTTAAAAAATGCTGCTCAAATTTGACAAACCTAACCTTTGCGCAAGCCCAACTATTATTTTTAGCTAAAATAATTGAAACATATAAAGCAAAGTTTGGGCTTGTTGATATTTGACTCAAATGTGGGTTGAAACAACCCAACATTTTTTAGAGTGTACCCACCCATATATTTGATAACTTGAGATGAGGGCTCAGCTCGGCTTTAAAAGGTGCCAGCGATGTCCGTGTGAAATTACATAGTGATATTATTTGGGAAAAATTGCTTTTCCTACAATTTCAGGCTATTTTCTGTCAATTTCCTCCTTGATAGAGGCTCTTTCCAATTTCTGGAGCTTGTAGCTAGCTGATGCTTTCTCACTCACACCCACCTACAGAAAAAAAAACTTTTTTCACTGAGGTTGTGAAGCCAGAAAGTATAATTTATTTTAGGAAATAATATTTGTCAAAGATATCTTTATCCAATGACATCCACAGCAAAATAAATAATCTGTTATTCTTCCATAATACAACTTCAGTTCGGACTGTCAAAGAGCATACAAGGCCCTGGCAGTGACTCATGTTTATTAGTTCCTCTCTGCTGATTGGGTGTTCCCATACTCCCAGTCCACCCTGCGTCGTGTGCAGTGAAACGTGACACAGGGTCACTTCCCCCTTCCATCCCTGGCTGCCAGCTCAACTGTGCTGCCTGCAGCCTCATGTCTCCCAGCATGCTTCAGTGGCCATAAACCCACACATGTGGCCCTACAGAGAGGACTGGGCTACAGAAGTAAATACAAGCTTATAGGGATTTTATTTTCAGCAGTACCGATGTGCTAATACATGAGGAAATATAAATGTAATGCTTTACAACAAGTTTGAATTGATTAACATTAATGAGGTATCATCAACACTTTTATAGCATTTAATTACTCTGAGTTAATGCACATTTATACAAACTGCATATTAATGAGTGTTTTCAACATTTCAAATTGCGTAAATTTACATTAGATATATTTCATAAATGATGCTGAAAAACACAAGAAATTATGACATTTTCATGACTTAACTTTGAAAATAAAAGCTATATATTATAAGTTAACATATTGAATCACTATTAAGATGCCTTTGGGCAAGCATGAATTAAATAGCTGTTATGTACAAGCCTGATTCTGAATTATAAATTAACAAAGCTACAACTCTGCTTGCTATGAAATGCTTTGGTTAACAAAATATATACACTAACCTAATTTGAATTATTCAGCTTTATTATTACTAGTATTTTTATGACTTTTTCTCTTTCAAAAAAGGAGTTATCCATGCGAGACACTTTTGTTTATTCATGCAGACTGCTGCTTCTGTCGGGATTTTGCTAAAAGCTCCCGCATACAATGTAGGCCCGGGTGGCCATTGTCCTCAACCCTTCAGATTACCTCTGATTTGGCATTGAAGCCGCTGGCGATTGTGGAATGACAGCAGAAATGGCCATGTGATGCAGGCTATGTCTCACCCTGCTTGTCCCCTCGGTCTGGTCAAACTCTCACTAAGCCCAATAGGAATCTTTCACATCTTTAGACATTGTATTATAACATGACATCAATAGATTCGAAATAAAGGCAACATATATTTATTTTGTACTACTACACGTAGATAACATTTTTTTATCCCTATATGAAAGTGTTTTGCTTTTTTGGAAATGGAAAATGTCAAGATCGACCCCATCAATAATGCATCAGCAGTGTGCTTGACTAAATGGCTGAATTCGGTGACTGTTATGAGTGCAGTCATGCGTGTGTATGTGTGTGCGCATGTTCCCCAAGGACTGCATTATGCATAGTACACAGAATGGGTCGCCTGCAGCACTAATGCAAATTTCTGTCAAGGGCTCCATTAAAAGGTAAGGCTGTACCGTCATCTGTGCTGCTTCAGTTCAAGGTTTTTCATGCCATTTATTATAGTCATGCCATACACACCCCTCACATTTTCATTATTATTGACCGCATTACTGCCAGTGATTGGCTCTTTTTCTACTGGCCCATTCCAGAGATTGTGGAACGTTAGGTGGGCAACATTAGCCACTATCTCATCCTGTCTGTGCCTGGCACACCCGGTGCATCCTGGGTAATTCATTTCTCCCAAGGCTTTATCATCTCAGTGGGCTAGTGAATGATTTACACTGACAGTCAAGCCACGCCAAGAATCAGTGCTATGAGCAGTGGTGATTTAAACAAAACTGGTCTGAGTAGAGAATGAATTAGAATGTGTGATGTATGAATTGTTAAGTAAGTGTTTGATTAATAAGGAACAAAGTTAATCAAATTTCAACTAAAGTAACTGATTTGAGGAGAAGACAAGGAAGAAATAAAGCTGGATGGATTTATACACCGCTTGGGACTATGGCCCAATCCCAATTTTATTTTTGTACCCCTATCCCTTCCCCTTGGCCCTTGAAACAGAGTGTGAAGGAGAAGGGCTTCAAATTTTAGCCCTAAAAATTGGCACTACAACACCTGCACACATCATCACATGTCATCGCGAGCGCCTACTTCATATGAGATTGACGATCGCGACTGCTATAGTTATTCCAATAAACTCATAACTGTACTGTGCATTAATACCATGGCCATATTCATCTAAAATCATGAAAACAATATTAACATTATAGCAGACACTGTAAAAAGATCATTCCCAGCCACTAGACTTTTCTGACAGGGTATTCGAGTGTCATCAAGTGACAGAATGTTGTGGGACTGCTATACAGGAGTTATTATTAGGGATTATAGATAGTGAAACTTACAGCTTTTATTGAAACTTAGTTTTTATTTTAGCTTTTTTTTTTTCAAAGCATGATGATAAAACACGAACACAGTTATAAATGTATTAAAATGCTAAAAAATACTAATTTGTGCATCTCCTGACTTCCGAGTGCAGCCATGCTGCGATTGTAGATGGTGTATTCTGGGAAACTTTCGTACCCCTTGGTTTTGAGTGTGTCCTGAAAAATCTCAGTTTCAAGGGCTATCTAGCCCTTCCCTTTAGCCCTATGCCTACAAGCTAAAAATAATTGGGCCAGGGAAAGGGGAAAGGCTAAGGGGTAGAATTTAGACTGGGCCTATATGTTGGTTCTGACTAATGGCTTACAAAAAAAAATAAAAAAAATAATAAAATAAAATCAATAACAAAAAAAACACACTTTAAAAAACGTTTTGCAATTCTACCAGGTTGAATAATTGTTTGACCATTAATAAAACAGATAATTTAAAAAGAAAATAGTGCAATTAAGTGAAATAATTTCAAAATTACATTTTACTTGATAATCCAAACACTCGTCGTTTACATAACATATGTAAAATTGTCATTGACTTTCCAGCTAAAATTAATATATTATGACACTCATATATTAATGATGTTTCCTCCAGGGACTAATAACTTCAGTAGCCATTGTTTGTTTACAATCTAGATTTTACAAGTCAGTTGCTAGATCCTTCTTCTCGATGATGTAATACATGTCATTAAACGGATGACTGGCTTGATTTATACTTTTGCGTCAAGCGCACATGTGTGCGTCAGCGCAGCCTCCGTGCCGTCGCAAAGCCCTCACCGCGGCTGCTGCCAACGCTGACGCACACCTCTCAAAAAAATTTAACTACACGTCACAACGACTTGTAGTGCAAGCTCTGTGATTAGTCGGCTTGGTATTGATGACAAGTATGGGTGGTGCTGAGAGTCACAAACCTGATGGAGCGAGTGTGGAGTTCCGTAGAGAAGCTCCAGATGGAAACTTTTGTTTTGTGTTTACCTTATGATTAATGTTGTTGCACAACAGCCGGTTCCTGCCTCTGAATGAGTGAGTTTTAGCTACTTGTAGCGTTCACAAAAAACCAAAACACCAGCGAAGAAACTTGATACAGAGGAACATAAAAACCTACTGCCAACTAGTGTTTCGGAGGTGTTATTGCAGAGCAACACAAATAGCACACGGAAGTATAAATGCATGACTATCCGCAAGGCAGGCGCTGTGGGTCATGCCGATCGCTCGACGTAAAAGCATAAACTAGCCTTAAGCTGTGTGTAGTCTGATATCTTTTTTGTCCACGACACAACAATTTACAAATCAAAATTAAATTAATCTGGCACTGTAACTATTGTAACAGAATAAATAAATAATAATGAATGAAATAAACATATACATCTCCTTTCACACCGAATAACATGTGCATCAAATACATACAAACAGTAAACATAACAATCCCTACAGAAGTTGATTTTGATCATTTCTGGTCATCTCTCAAGATAAAAAACAAAAAGAAAAATAGCTCACAGGCAGATCCACTAGCTTTAGGAGTGACTCGGCCTGCCAGTAAGAGCTAAATGAGTGAGAACGCTGGCCCTGAGGGAGCTGATTTTATCAAACTGTCATTGTGGCTAAAGTTTTTTAGGAACAAAGCGGCACCTGAAAATCAGCCTCCACTCTGCAGGTGAAGGTGGCAGAGTGGATGAATAATGCATGAAATTTATCTGCTGCCGTTAATCATGATGAGATGGTGAGAGAAAGAGGGAGAGAGCAAGATGTAATGTGGCCTCAGGATGTGTTTTTTTTTCTCCTCATTTACTCATTTCTGTGCTCAGCTCAAGACGCTGAATCCAGAGTCAAGGTCTTAAAAGGGGTAAAGCGTCTGATTGCTATTCGATTTAAAGGGAAAGTTCAAAAAATTACATTTCTGTCATTTACTCACCCCTGTGTTACATTACATCATTTGGAGTGACATGAGGGGAGTACGTGATGATAGAATGTAAATTTTCGGTTGCACCAGCCTGTTACATTAAGATTCTGCATAAATGACAAGTTCATAACCTGTTCAAACACATCAAAAGAAACCGAGGCTCATTGGAAATACATGACTCTGCCTACATTACTGCAAAACCTGAAATGCATTGCTCCTGGTATATTTCACTGCACTTTGATATTAAAAGTCTACATGAGGCAGTGTAAACTATATGGCCTTTTCTCCAACACAGATGTGGATTTACACTGTATTAAACAACACAATGTCATTAAAAAACATACCTATGGGCACAGAATGGTTGCAAAATGAAATGTTGGCTGTAGCACATTTCACAGCAGTTTGGATGTGAAATATTCAGCGTCTGGCACCAAATACTGTAAAAAATGTGAAATGTAGATGCATTTTTAAAAATGCTGTTTGATGTACATATCGTGGCAGTTCAGTGATAACATGTTCAGTGAGTGCTGCTAAAAAGATAATGCTTTATCAGGATTGACATTAATGTACAACCAACACAAAATGGTCCCACTTTATATTAGGTGGCCTTAACTAACATGTACATATGCTGAAATCAGTTATTTGTTGTTTTTACATTGTACTTATGATTAATTAAATGCCGAGATGTAATTATATCTGTAATTAATTTCTGTAATTACATTGCACTGATGACCATCCCTTACACTTTAACCCAAACTTAAAGTGGGAGTGAAGCAGTCAGTCAAGTTTACATTATTTTGTAAATTGGTTTCCACTTTAATGAAACTACATTAAACAAACTCGTCTAATGTAACTACTTTGAAAAAAAGGGCATGTTATAATTAGCTTTTAGAGATCTAGCAATATCGCTGTGTCTGACGTCTGGGGGAGGGGGGGTTGGGGGGGTCTAAATGAACTTACGTTCACTTTAAACCTACCCATAGCCCCAAATGTGTCCCTAACCCTACCTGTAAAATACCAGTGTCTGACACCGAATACTGTGAAAAATGTGAAATGTAGCAGCGTTTCAAAAATGCTGTTTGATGTACATATCGTGGCAGTAAAATGTTCAGTGAGTGCTGCTGAAAAGATAATGCTTTATCAGGATTGACATTAATGTACAACCAACACAAAATGGTGCCACTTTATATTAGGTGGCCTTAACTAATATGTACATACACTGAAATACATGTTTTACATTGTACTTACAATTGGTTAAATACCTGCATGCAATTACATCTGTAATTAATGTCTGCAATTACATAACACTAATGACCATCCCTTACACCTTAACCCAAACTTAAAATTACTCATACCCCCAAACCTACCTGTATCCCACCTCAAGAGAACCAGAAGTGTTCTGCAATACATTATGAACACAGTAAGTACATTGTATTTATTTTAGAATGCAAGCACATAGTAGTTAAGCCACCTAATATCAAATGGGGCCCAAAATCCTACCCTAATAAAAAATGATACAAGCTGAAACAAACACGCTATTTTAACTTGTAACATGTTTTTGCTACCCAGCAAACTATGTCAGAATGGAAATGATATTTGTGATGCACAACATGTATTTATTCGTAAATCATTATAAACATGTTTTGAGGTCTTTGTGGAAAAAAGATGCAAAAATATGCCCGTGTTCGAGGATCATTTTCTTCTTTAATAATAATTTGTGTAAAAAGAAACAGACATTACTGATGTTTTACTGCCTAGAGCATCTGGAACTGCCATTAAATGTATGCAGAGGCATGTTTTTGCAGTTTAGCATAAATGACGGAAGAGTCACATATTTCCAAAGAGCCTGGATTGATCAAAACACTTAAGATAATTTTAGTCCATGACACACACCAAGCAAAAAACAACATCTTAAATCTCAATATATGATGTTTTGAGTCATTATATCTAATGCTGTGAATGATTCTTTCAAATACACTGAGAAAAGTGACACACAATAACCTACTGTTGTCGATTTATTCATTTGTTTTAGAACGAGTTCAAAATGGCTCATCCATTAATATAATGCATTTCTGTAGTGTGCTAAAAATTGTATAGCATATATCTGAACCAGCTTTATAATCTCATTTGTCACTTCCATTCTCTAAGATACAACTCAAAATGCTTAAAAATACAATACAATTAAGAACCTTTCTTTTTAAACTATTTAACTTTGTTGATAATTGAAACACAGTGGCTCAGTGGTAAGCACTGTCGCCTCACAGCAAAAGGGTCGCTGGATCAAGTCCCAGCTGGGCCAGTTGGCATTTCTGTGTGGAGTTTGCATGTTCTCCCCATGTTGGCGTGGGTTTCCTCCGGGTGATCTGGTTTCCCCCACAGTCCAAAGACATGTGTTATGGGTGAGCTTAATAAACTAAATTGGCCGTAGTGTATGTGTGTGCATGTAAGCGTGTATGGGTTTTTCTCAGAACTGAGTTGCAACTGGAAGTGCATCCGCGGTGTAAAACATATGCTGGATAATTTGGGGGTTCATTGCACTGTGGCGACCCCTCATAAATAAAGGCACTACGCTGAAGGAAAGTGAATGAATAAATGATAATTAAAAGACTGGCATATAGGCAATATTTGGAAGTCAAACAGCCAGAAGAAATAGTGACATCACAATAAAATGACTCATATCCATGACTACATTTTCTTGTGGAAATTGGTGGAGGGCATACGGAAGAAAATGTTCTGCCAACAAAAGATAAGACTGACTAACAGGTCATGAAAAAATGCATTTAGGACATGTCTCGGCCTTTGTGTTTTAATGTGATCCACACCGCGATCATTTGACTGATAAGGCCTCACAAATGGCTGGCTTAGAGCAGTAATTACTCTCCACTCCCGCATAATCTTTCTCCCCAGCGAACATGTCAATGCTGGCAAGCAGGAGCGTGCTCGCGAACAGAGGAAGAAAAAGGAGAACATTTACAGATAAGACGGGCTCCTTTCCTCTCATCGATACAGTCATGACTCTTAAGATTTCAATCCATCATGGGGCTCTTAAGAAAGCACTCCCTTGTCTTTAATTAAGGCACAGTGACTGGAGGGTCTTGGCTTATTTGACATGCGGCAACTGAGCTATTGTCAATGCACAGCTATAAAAGCTACCAGACACTGGGGGGTGTCAGAGATTAGAGATCTTACAATCGGAAAGGTCATTAGTGATACTTAGAGGTCGGGAAACACGAGTCGACAGTGTAGAAGGAAGTGATTTAGTTAAAGTAAGTACATAACTCAGGTGTGAGCGTGACCTTTGAACTAATAATACACAAGGTTCTCTTCGTCATACAGTAGCAGACATATTTTATGGTTGCGGGTTACGTAAAGGCTTCATATATGTATTGAAGAACAATCCATAACACTCCTAACTCTGTATAATTACTCTTGACAACATGTCTTGCATGCATGAGCCACAGTTTTTAAAATGTAATTACATGCGCAGGTGTTAAATAAGAACATATAGCACAAAATTACTCTGGAGACCTGACAATATGGCTTGCATAAACTACATTGTTTTTAATCAAACTAATAAAGTGGAACATACTGTAGGTTCGGTTTTGAATAGCATATGAACAGAGCATTCCTACCACTTACACTGTGTAATATGTACAATTAATTACAATTTCATGTAAGGATATCTGAATACTGGATATCGCAATGCAGTGCACTCTGTTTCCAGTTTCACTTCAGCATTTTTTTTTACTTTTCCTTGACCAGATTACCAAAGGGAGTATTTACATGGTTCTGTTTTTAAATTAAAATAGAAACTTTCATTCATTTTCTTTTCGTCTTAGTCCCTTTATTAATCTGGGGTCGCCACAGCGGAATAAGCCGCTAACTCATCCAGCATATGTTTTTACGCAGCGGATGCCCTTCCAGCTGCAACCCATCTCTGGGAAATATTCATACACACTCATTCACACACATACACTACGGACAATTTAGCCTACCCAATTAACTTGAACCGCATGTCTTTGGACTGTGGGGGAAACGGGAGCACCCAGAGGAAACCCACGCAAACGCAGAGAGAACATGCAAACTCCACACAGAAACGCCAACTGACCCAGCTGAGGCTCGAACCAGTGACCTTCTTGCTGTGAGGGGACAGCACTACCTACTGCGTCACCCCTTTATGTACTATATACTACAATATTAATATTAATATGTTTATATTATACAATATTAAATATATTTTTGCAGTGGATTTGCCCAACAATGGGTTTTTGGGAATGAAAAACACTTGAAAATGGGGTTAAATAAGTGCAAACTTGTTTTTAAAAGTATATACCAAAATTATATGCAAATTCATGATATGTGTTTATTCTACAGGCATATACCGAACAACCAGTGTGTAGTTTAGTTTGTGTAGTGTTTCTTTATAAAGTGACATCACAACCTACTGGCCTGGCATGCATAATACAGCATTAGATCTGTGTGTATGGGGATTGTTTTAATAACACTGTTGTCTGTACATACTTTTTTAATTCAAGATTCAGTTCACTAAAATATGTTATTTTACTATTTATTATAATATAATATAATATAATATAATATAATATAATATAATATAATATAATATAATATAATATAATAATAAAATATAATAATATAACATAATATAATATAATATAATAATATAATATAATATAATATTTACTTTAGGCTTAGTCCCTTTATTAATCAGGGGTCACCACTTTGGAATGAACCGCCAACTTATCCAGCATTTAAGCAGATGCCCTTCCAGCCACAACCAGAGCACATTTAAATGCCCTTCCAGCCATTTAGCTTACCCAGTTCACCTATAGCGCATGTCTTTGGACTTGTGGGGGAAACTGAAGCACCCGGCGAAATCCCACACAAACACGAGGAGAACATGCAAACTCCACACAGAAATGTTAACTGACCCAGTCAGGACTCGAACCAGTGACCTTCTTGCTGTGAGGAGATCGTGCTACTCACTGCGCTTCTGTGACGCTCCTATATTATAAAATATAATATAATATAATATAATATAATATAATATAATATAATATAATATAATATAATATAATATAATAACAATTTTGAGAAAATTTGCTTTAATTAAGTATATGAGGATGAGCAAAAGAAAATCTCTAGTGCTTTTTGGCTGAAAGATTAAAAGAAAAAAATTAAATATTAGTGGCTGTTTGAGCTAGAATAAGAGTGAATAGAAGTCAGTTCATTGGCAGTGAACGGGAAGTAAAGAGAGCAAGCAGTTCTCCTTGTGCTCACAGAATCCATCAGTGCCCTGTTTACACGCTCCGTTGCAAAAAACAACAGCTGGAGCAAAAGCAAAAATAAATAAATAATCTCCTTCCAACATTTCGCTGTTCTTAGCTTTCGGTCTCATCTGTTAAACGCATTGGTTGCTCCACCTGTGCAACAAACCCAGTGAGCATGCACCTGGACCTTTGGAGAGACATTCTCAAGTGCAGCCACTGAAAAATAAGTAAGCTGACTGTTTCAGATATAATCCAGTGTCTTTTTTCTGCCTCTGAATCTTGCATCGGTAATGATCTGCAGAGCTCCTTGAGCAAGTGAGCTTAAAATGATCTTGTGGATTGTAGACAGTATACACTCCAAAAACATGCTGGGTTACCATAACCCAGTGTTTGGTCAAATATGGTCAACGTTGGGATTTTCATTTATTCATTTTCTTTTTGGCTTAGTCCCTTTATTCATCAGGGGTCGCCACAGCTTAATGAACCGCCAACTTAACCAGCATATGTTTTATGCAGCAGATGCCCTTCTAGCTGCAACCCAACACTGGGAAACACCAGTGTTACACTCATACACACACTACGGACAATTTAGCTTATTCAATTCACCTATAGCGCATGTCTTTGGACTGTGGGGGAAACCCACGTCAACACGAGGAGAACATGCAAACTCCACACAGAAATGCCAACTGACTCAGCCAGTTTGAACAGCGACCTTCTTGCTGTGAGGCAATCACACTACCCACTCCGCCACAGTGACGCCTAAATTTAAATTACATTTTTAAAACAGTGGTTAAGCTTGACTATATTTGACCCAACATTTGTTTATGACAACCCAGCATTTTTTACAGTGTACCATATTAGACACCCTCAGGGGAGATAACTTCAACTTATTCTTAACAAAAAGGATAGAAGTGAAAAAAATGAAAGGAACAGAATGTTGAGGAGGACTGAGAGCAAACGGATGGCTGCATTTCTTCAAGGTGGTATGCAGTGTTAATTTTGTCAACAAAAATTGCTTGACAAACAAAGGCTTGCTCCAATCCCTTCATCTAATGCAGTGGTTCCCAAAGTGGGAGCTGCAGGACAATGGGAGGGTTCGTTTGGCGATTTTCAAAAATCTAATTAATTTGATTAAACTATTAGAATGACCATATTTTATCCATAACCTACTGAAGAACAAACTAGCAGTTAATAGTAACATTGTTAACATGTTAATAATAAACATTAAAAAACAACAGGCAAATAAAAAGCCATCAGCCTTTAGATTTTTTTGCGACCCCTGGGGTGATTACATTATATTAAAGACACAGCAATAGCGTAAGATGGAGCACATTGATTTTATGGCACCAGATTAAACTTTCTGACATCTTTACTGCACTCAAGTACATTAAAAACAAATACAGGCCACAACTGAACATGGAGGAAGGTCTCTGAGTGATCGCCAAAACTGATTCATGAATAGACTTGGGTCTTTTGGTATGTGTGCGCCATTGTGTGTAAGGTTTATATATTTACAACCACCTCTGACAATATTTGGGGTTGCGAGTAACTGACATTTTAATTTTGGGGGTTATTTTGTTATTTTTCGGGCTGAACAGTTCGGGAACCCATGATCTAATGAAATGAGTTGCGGCTGGAAGGGCATCCGCTGCGTAAAAAAATTGCTGGATAAACTGGCGGTTCATTCTGCTGTGGCGACCCCGGATTAATAAAGGGACTAAGCCGAAAAGAAAATGAATGAATGATCTAATGAATAAAAGGTGCAATGCATCAGATTATAGCAAAACGTTATTTTTCTTTCTTTGACTACATTTTAGTCTTACCTTTAGTCATATCGTCAACAATAATGCACAGTTCATTCATTAGATGAGTGGATCAGAGCACCCAAATTCATAGTTTTCAGTGAGAACCCTGTCAAGTTCCTAGCTATAGCAAATAAATAGCTTTCACCCTTATTTTTGTTGACAAAATTAATACTGGTGCTATGGAGGAGGAAAAAAGAGGAACAAATTTATCTGGCGGTGCGGGGGCCATGTTATTAGCAGCCTGCTGAAACACACTTAACTCATGCCTATTCAATTATGCTAATATACACATGCAAATGACCACAGTCCGCAACACCATGCTGTCTCAATTAGGTGACGGGCTTACAAGGGTTGGCTTTAGAGAGCGACCGGATTATTGTCCTGCTATCCATCTACAAGCAAACAGCTTTTGACCTGTGATTATCATCACGAGACATCAGCGGGGTGCGTTGACTCGCAGACTGAGAGGAGACGTTCTGTTTGCGTGCGAATGCATGTGTTGGCTGCACGTGTGGGAGACTGTGGACGTGCGTCTTCACATCTTATATTTACTGCTTCAGTTCAGCACTGCCACTTTTAGCAGCAATTCCCTTAAGATGGAAACATGTACTTTAAGTCCAGCTGGACACATTCAAGGTCAGCTTGCATTCATTTCTCATTTTAAAGATCTTTATGTACATTGAATGAATCAAATCAAGCGATTCTGAAAAATACGAGTCAAGCTTGACAACATTAAATGATCAAATGATTGAAGCTCAACATGCATTAAATTACTGCACCTTTCATCTGTGAATCAGTGAGAATTTTAACTGCACAATAAATCTGAATCACTGGTCTACATTATTGGTCGGCTTTCAAGTCGTATTCACAATGTGCAAAAAAATTAGGTATTAAAATCAATAGGGTGAACTGTCAGAAGCCTGATGAGTAATACATCACATTCACCATGGCCAAGGCTGGATTAATTACATTGATTCCAACTGTGAAATACACCGTGCTGGCTTAAAAGCAACCGTTTTAGCTTCTAGCTGCATGTACAAGCATTTTCAGCACTTCATTATTAAGCATGTCCCACACATATGCGTGACCAATGCGATATAGCTAACATGCAAAACACATACGCACTACATGGGAGTCACAGTGAATTTCAATCTGCTCCAAAAGCAGCCTATAGAGTGGCTGCATGAGTCAACATCATTCGTCACTGTGTTACGTTATAAGGACCCACAGTTTACAATAGCAAAGTAATAAAAAGGAAACTAACATTATAACATATGTATCTGATTGTAAGTTCATGCAGCACGCTACCAAAAAATAAAATGTTATCCTGATGATGATTCATTCAATCATTTTCTTTTTGGCTTAGTCCCTTTATTTATCTGGGGTCGCCACAGCGGAATGAACCGCCAACTTATCCAGCATATGTTTTACACAGCGGATGCCCTTCCAGCTGCAACCTATCACTGGGAAACATCCATACACACTCACTCATGCACATACACTACGGTCAATTTAGCTTACACAATTCATCTATACAACATGTTTTTGGGCTTGTAAGGGAAACTGGAGCACCCGGAGGAAACCCATGCCAACACGGGGAGAACATGCAAACTCCACACAGAAACGCCAACTGACCCAGCCGAGGCTCAAACCAGTGACCTTCTTGCTGTGAGGCGCCTGATGATCATGTTTTGATCAATAAAGAAAATAACAACACAGAGAAAATATGCAAAGGGTTACAGAGCATATTTGCACCTACATTTTAAATGACAGTTCTCCAGTAAGTCATAATTAATTTTTGTCTCTGATATGGAGAGAGCAAAAGATAAATGAAAAGTGAATGGTGGCAGAACGGACACAACTATTGCCGCTGTCCTTACAATGGCAGTTCTGAAAGCAGCCCATTCAGTTAAAGCATCAAAGTGTGTCGCTGTCCGGTGCTGAAAGTGCTGAGGCAGGTGGCGCTGTCCAAAAGCAAGAGACCTAAGAGGGTATTTATTGTCTGATCTATTTTTTAAATAGTTTATTTTTTATCTTGCATCACAAACGCTACATTAAGATAAGAAAAAATGTGCAACCTTTCAGATTTTACATTTTTAATTTCATGTGCAATTTTTTTAGGATAATTTCGGATTGGTTCTAAATTATTTAAGCATAATTCCAACAGGAATACTACAGTCATTACTTTATGAATTATATATACTGTGCTCCAATATGGCCATCTGCAGATATGCTTTTTTCCCCCTCTCTATTTATTTATTTTTATTAGGATTTATGGCTTGAACCAGCTGCTTGGTAAGCATATACACTAAGCAGACAATCATACAGCTAATTTTTGACAGCAGGATAAATCCGTTAGATGATCCAAATCCGCAGCAAGTGAGAGAGAGAGAGTCTATAAGGGAGATTAAATAGAGGAGATTGCGAGTGCCGGATCCCACATCGCTGATCATGTGACCTTAATTCCACTCTGTCATTTCTTCCCGTGGAGTGTGAGAGAGACGGCCAATCACAAGGCGCAGTTCGTGAGCTCGTGAGGAGTGGAAGGAGAAAAAAAAAAACATCCCGCTAACAGCAAGCGAAGCGCTGACAGCCCAAGAAGCTCAAATCCAGTCCAAAAAAAGGGGGGAAACACTCATACAGACTCACACTTGTCAGTGCAATGCATATGTACACTAACAAGCAACCTCTCACATGCTGAGCTTAGTTTCAGTTTGGTATTTATTTCTCACAAAAGCATGTGGGTTTTCTCTCTGCATGACATTGATTTGTTCAATCAAGGATGTAACGCTGTATTTACGCTTTGAAACGACACACAGCTCGATTCTTAAGCGGAATTCTGCACCACCCCTCCATGTATATGGTGGGTTTATGACCCTGTTGCAGTCATGTTTCACCTTCTGTCAAATATAAAGCTCATATAAATTACGCAGCCGCTAGTAAAACAAAAACAGACATATCAATAGAGCTCTTGCCAGCTTCACTCATTAACTATTGATGCTGTGTGAGATCTGGCGCCACAGCTGGATACACACACACACACACACACACACACACACAGATTGTTTATTTTTGCACTCATTGACAATGGACTTAATTCAAACCAGTCTCCATGGTACTGAACCAAACAAGAGTGGCTGTTTTAACTCAGGCCAAGGTGGTCAATCGTACTGGTGCCAAGAGCCATAACAAAATCAACGTCTGGAGCACAACCTTAAAAGTCCAAATTAACATTTGAAAGCACAGAACGTAAATCAAATTGATATACAAAAACATCCTTCCAGGGGAAAAAAAGGAAAAGGAACTTGAGTGCAGTTTGCTTTGATTAAGAAAAGATCCATTTTAAAAAAAGGGGTGGATGGCATGCAGTGGCTTTTGAGGATTATGCCAGGCAGGAGAATGGAACCAAATGGAGAGAAGTTGTTTGAAGCTCCGCAATAAGCCACTCTTCCCCTCTTTCATGTTTTGAAATGAGGGAACAACTGTGCATGTTAACCGCAATCCAGCAGCCCCTTTGTTCCTTCTTCAGATCATGAGCTAATGGAGGAACGGAGCTTTAACTTGAACACAGAGGGGCTGAAAATGGTGAAACCGGAAGAGATCTGTCAATTAGGTAGGGTTTGACATCACTGAGAGTGTGAAAGGCGGGGATTAATGGTTGTATGGAAGGTGATAGTGCCTTGAGGTTTGATCACTCCATACGTCAGGGGCTGCTGGGAAAAAAAAGGGGGGTATGTGATGAAAGCTATGTTTGGGCATGTGGAGGAAGGGGTGTTCAATTTCACCACAGTTATGTCAGACAAAAGCTGTTTCCCTGCAATTCCATATCTACGCTTTTTAGACAAAGCATCCTCTCAGATGTGCTTTGTAAACAACACTCATGTCTAGAAAGACCCTCGAGCAGCTCTCAAACTGACAGCTTTCACAGAAAACGGCTGGGCAGGGAGAAAACAGTTTGGAGATGACCTCCTCATCGCCAATGTCAGAAGTAGTGAGCGCGGCAGCAGACAGCAGGAAGCTACTGAAGTTATTCCTTCAGGAATCAGCCGTCACGAGGCACTGGAGGTAGGAAGCAATGTGTCTCACGCTCTGCTGAGTGCTATTATGAACTGTTTTCGCTCGGTAATTGAATACAAAGGCTGAGAATATAACCAAACACATATGCATGCACACAGCCACGTAGTATAGAACATAAACAGAGTCAGTTATCGTTATCAAATTCACTTCAAGTGTTTGAAACTAATAGCAGTGTCTCTGAAACAGTTGTGCACACTCAGTTACTGAGGTTATAGTTAACTAACACACACTGGAAGATACACAAAGAGAAACACTGTTCTTAGTACAGTTAAATGTCCCTACCTGGCGAACTGTAGTCACTCCTGGGTTTTTTATTCAACGCTTGATGGCGGGAGGCAGAAGAGGTGGAGGCTGAAATAGAATTGAGTGAAAACACCTCCGTTTGTCCTGCAGAAATACGGATGCCCTGTGCACACGCGCTTCTCTCTCTCTCTCACTTACACACGGCTCTGACACGCAGCACTGAATTTCTCTCTCTCTCAGCCTTCCTACTCGTCTTCCCGCCCACCTACCCCCAACACCCTCCCTTTTCCTATCTTTCTTTCACACACGCTGTCATTCTCTCCCGTCACACATGCGCACTCTCTCTCTCTCTCTCTCTCTCTCTCTCTTTCTCTCTCTCTAGGCGCTCACTCATTCGCTGTGACACATACACTCTCTTGTACATACATTCTGTTTCTTTACTCAACAAACATGCTCTTCCTATCCTTTTGTCTTCCCAGAAAGAGATGAGCATAACCCAAGCTGTATTTGGAATGCAGCACTAGCTTGTAATTAACTGTATACTGTTCAGTACACACAGCATGCAGGAGAGCTTCTCAACCAGTGGGACGTGACCCAAAAATGCATCACAGATCTGTTTGGATAGGGTTACAAGTATGACGTACAATGTGTGTACATTTCATCCAAACATTGTTGATAAGTGATGTTTAGAGGGGACATTTACACAATATTTGCTTTATTAGTTTGATTAAATCATCAAAAAATGAGCAACATGTCATGTTGGGAAAAGGAACAAATGAAATTAGCTTCAGGAGTTTAAGTGAAAATTAACTGCAAATTATAACCACAGATTTTTACAGAATATGTGTTTTGCTTTACTATACAAAACAGCTCACAAGAAATAAAGTCAATTTTAAACTAGTAACAAAGGAATGGTAAGTTGTTTTACTGCCATTAAACCCTTGATTATATATATACAATATATATATACAGTATATATATATATATATATACAGTATATATATATATATATATATATATATATATATATATATATATATATATATATATATATATATATATATATATATATATATATATATATATATATATATATATATACACACACACACACACACACACACATGAAGAGTTCAGATGTAAAAGCCGCTAAACGCCACTTTCACCAAAAATGAGATAATGACATTGAGCGAATGCTTTAGACATGTAGTACATGTTCAACAAATATCATTTGCTTCAAATCATCTAAATCTCAGCGTCAGCCCATTCAGAAATAACAGCTTGTTGGCAAAAGCCTCTAAATGGCGATTGACTTTGACAGCAAAATCCGAACTGTCCCAAGAACCAATCAGAAGGAGCGAATCGAATCATGTTTCCAATATAGCAGCGCGCTGATGAGTCGGCTTTTATGAGGATTCAAAACAAAATTGTAAAATATGGAGTTCAATGTACTGCATGAGCCTGTACCAATGACTGTATGAAATATGGACGTCGCGATAGCGCCATTTTCCATTAAACGCTGTGAAGGAAAAAACACCTCGTGACAGGCACAAACTGTCGCAAAAGACTGCTGAAATTGGAGCCTGGGCATGCGCAGAAGGACTGCCTGATGGAGCCAGAGGAGGAGCTGCGGAATCGAACTTCCAACCAAACGCTTGTACATCAAATCAACCACGCCACCCGAACTTCTTACTTGACCGCCGGTGTCTGCACTATAACAAAAGCTAGCTAATGTACACTTCGGTTTACATAGGAGCCTGGTTTGCTGTTTTATCAACACAAATGGTTGTAATAACGTTAACAAAGTTGAGGTTTTATATAATGAAGATTTAATCTGGACCGCAGTGAACATTACTCACGGCACGGATCCGGCACGGATGCGGCAGCGTCCCTCGCTAACGGCCGCCACATCTGACCGGATGCCTATGGCCTCACTGCCCGAGTCAATCAGGCCAGATGCGGCGGCCGTTAGCGGGCCGACGCTGCCGCATCCGAGCCAGATCGGCCCGCGAGTAATGTGTGCAAGTAGGTACAGCAGACGGAGTCGGGCCGAGGGGTAAGTCTCCGGCAGGCGAGAGTCTAGCCGGAACTGGCTCGAGTGTATTTTGCTATCTGGGTGGTTAGGCGTGTATCAGCAAACTGATAAAGCCCTGACCTTACCGAATAAACAGTGTTCCACCATATTCCTGTATGTCAGAAACTATAGTTTACTGTGAGCAACTCATTTTATCATAATAAAATAACACAGAAATCGAATAATAACACTTCAGTCTCCTGCCGAAGCTCCGACGTCTGCTCACAGCTGTCAATCACGATGACACGCCCAGCATTAAAGTACTGCTCAAAACATACTCTTTACAAAAATGAAGATCTGCACCTATATCAGCATGAAAACCAGTGCCTCAACTGACCAGAACCATCTTTCGGAACATTTTATTGCAAGTGTAATTAATTTTTTTATTTGGTCTCATGTCTCCTTCATTAACACGGAGGAGGCGGGCTTTATGTCTTGTACTGCAGCCAGCCCCCAGGGGGCGATCTAACGGCCGAGACCTTCACTCAAAAGCAGGCTTGTGGCAAACTTGGCCTGTACGGTTGTCACTGAATGGCAAATGAAAACGTCCCTTACCTCAAAACTCTCTGAAAAAAGAAAACAGTATTGTACAGTCTGTCACGGTTGCAGGTTGTGCACACTTCCTGGTGTGTCTTTGTTATTGTCACGTGGTTTTGTTTTGTCATTCATGTGCGCTGTAGTAGCGTTGTGTTTTGATCACGTGTTGTTGATCAGCTGCTACCATCATTCCTGTCAGCTGTATCTAATCATATCGCCTATATAGGTGTTTGACGTCCTTTTGTACTTTGTCAGTTCGTTTTTGTTCATTGTCACTCTGTGTTTCAGTAGGACGCTCGGTACCGTTTTGGACCTGCCAGCCGATCCGAAATTCATGTTTGATCTGGACTGGTCTGGACTCCTGTTCTGTAGCTCACTATTTTCTGTTTTGGTTTTATTATTTTTGATTCCGTTCTTGTCAGCGGTCAATAAAGAGCTTGCATTTGGATCCGGGTTTTGTGATTTTTGAGATTGTGACACAGTCGGAAGTGTAACATGCATTCATAATGTTTTTTTTTTTTGCATCAACGCTTTTTGAATGAGTCCAATTTACTATACAGTAAACGGCAACTCCATTTCATGAAAGGTGAAGGTAAACAAGATGCTGTTCTTTTCACATGGATGCTATGACATTATATAAACAGAATAGGCGAAAAAGAGATGTTACGATCAAGACCTTGTGTATAGTGAGGATGAATGAATGACAGCTTCTAAAAGTGTCTGAGAGACATCCTATTTTTTGCACAGTAGCCTACTGTGTGTTTTATTTGCTAATGTAAGCAATTTTTTTAAAGACAAATATAATGCATAAAACTATACGTTATTTATATTATTTCATACTATATGTCTGATAAGCTTTTTATATAAATGGACATTGCACAGATATTGATGTTTCTCTATGTTTTGCTCTGTTCTACTTGCAGTAGACCAAAATATTTGAATTGATAATATTTTTATAGTATTTACATTTTGCACATGGCATGTTATGATAGCAGAGGGAATATGTTTTTATTCACTTTATTTTGCACTGTACATTTTACACTAGCTACATTATTTGAATCTAACAAGCTTAGTTTACAATGTTTACATTGTTCTACATGCATTAAATCTAAATCCCAAATATCAGAAATGACAACAGATCGTTAAGATTTAATTAATGTCAACTTTAATGTTATTGACTTAATGCACCTGACAGATTTCAGGCATTTATTTTCCTTTGGCTTAGTCCCTGATTTATCAGGGGTCACCACAGCAGAATGAGCAGCCACTTACTTGACAGATTTATGCATTTTCAATTTTAGGTGGTGTGTGTAATGTGTTTTATGTTTGGTAAAATAATTTCTAATTGCATCCTTAGTGATTTTTAACTAATTACACTGTCTTGTCCCAATAGGTGGATTTAGAGGTTTTTCGAAAAAAAAAAAACACAGGTGGATTTAGCTGGTTGACACAAAAGAAAATCTACCTTGTTAAAAACCAAAGAAGTGTGTAAAGTGACATTCATGAAAAAAAGCTATTTACCAGCTAATAACCTTAACAACCTTATATAGAGGATTTTGCATCTAAACTCAACGCATGTAAAAAACACAGGCATGTTAGTGCCATTTGAATTTCAAAATAATCAATGCCAATAACAAACAAAAATGATTTCCATGTTGGATTCTAAGTGGACTACAAAAAAAATCCAAAATACAGGCACTGCAAATATGGAAAATTATTACAATAATAAAGTATTGAATACAAACAATTGTATTCATTGTAAAGTTGTATTGCGAGTTGAGAACATTAATTATAAAGTAGAAAAAATTTAGCTTAGTCCTCCTTAACATTTAGACAGTCTAGTCTTTTGCCATTATCGGGGGACAATGTGGCCAAGGGGTACATCAAAGGCACGTACCAAAGACTATAGACTTCTTACAGGGACTTTGGTCACACCATCTCTAAACATTTAATTCTAAACAGCTTTGAGGGATACGGACATCACAAAGAGTATAGAATACATAGAATGCCTTAAAGAGACTTCTTTAGACACAGTCAGCGATGTCAGGCGTTTGCTTTTGTTGCAAGGAAATGCACACACACACACACACACACACACACACACACACACACACACACACACACACACACACACACACACACACACACACACACACACACACACACACACACACACACACACGTTTGTTTTTGTGAAAAGTGGGTACATTACATAGGTTTCCATTCATTTTATACAGATCAAACCGTGTATTATATTGCCCTCACCCCACCCTACCCCTAAACCCAACCATCACAGGAGACAGTGTACAGCTTTACTCCCTGAATAAACTCACCCTGTGTGATTTAGAAGCTTTTTGAGAAGTGAGGACGTCACCAATGTCCTCGTATTTCACCTCCTTTTTGTAATACCTGTGTCATACCCATGTCATTATACAGATTTGTGTCCTGGTATGTCACAAAAACACACACACACACACACACACACACACACACACACACACACACACACACACACACACACACACACAGACAGACAGACAGACAGACAGACAGACAGACAGACAGACAGACAGACAGACAGACAGACAGACAGACAGACAGACAGACAACGAGGGCAGTACAGCGCACCCGGTGAGCGACTCCCTTCAGATTTATGCATGCACGTCAAACTTAATGAAGCATTTGAGGGCGCATGGAATCAACTTATAGGCAGAGGAATGGGCTGTCTTTTACAGCTTTGCGACATCATCTTGGACTTTCACTGAGTACATTTACATGGACACCGTTACTCTGATTTTATAATTACGATAATACTCTGATTAACAGTCTACCATGTAAGCAACAATTTTTGATTACCTTAAAGGACCACCCGAGTCCCGAAATGCGAAGGTTTTTCTTTTTGTTCGCCATGCGGTATCAAATTCCATTAAAACAGCACTCTTCCAGCTTTGGACTTCACATTTTCATCCAATAATTGTCACGGGGCATGAACAATATGTGGCTGAATGAAAGTGAACTGCTGAACTGTCTAAGTCTAAAGATTAAAAATGAAACACACGAAATTGCATGAAACTCTGGAGGAAACGCTATCCTGGTGATGCGACATTAATTGTTTTATACTGAAACTTTCCTTCTAAAAGCGCTTCCTTGGTCATATCCATATTTCTTTGCACGTTAAACACAGATCGGCCACAACAGGAAATAAAAAAACTGCAACTGCGTTAATTGCGTAAAAAATTTTTTACGCGTTAAATACTTCAAATTAATCGTATGCGTTAACGCGCTAATTTTGACAGCTCTAATATATATATATATATATATATATATATATATATATATATATATATATATATATATATATATATATATATATATATATATATATATATATATATATATATATATATACATACACACACACAGTTAAAGTCAGAATTATTAGGAACTCTTTGATTTTTTTTGATTTTTTTTTTTTTAGTATTTGCCAAGTGATGTTTAACAGAAACAGAAGAAAAATTGTATAGTATGTCTGATAATTTTTCTTCTGGAGAAAGTCTTATTTGCTTTATTTCTGCTAGAACAAATTTGTTTTAATAAACATTTTAAGGTCAAAATTGTTAGCCCCTTTAAGTTATATATTTTTTTCGATTGTCTGCAGAACAAATTATGGAAATACAATGATTTGCCTAATTACCCTAACTTGCCTAGTTAACCTAATTAACCTAGTTAAGCCTTTAAATGTCACTTTAAGCTGTATTGAAGTGTCTTGAAAAATATCTAGTCAAATTTTATGTGCTGTCATCATGGCAAAGATAAAATAAATCAGTTATTAGAAACTATTATGTTTAGAAATGTGTTGACAAAAGTCAAAAGGGCTAATAATTCTGACTTCAACATATTAAACATATACATTTTAAATAGTTACAATACTTGCTGTCCAAGTTGCAGTGCTGTAGATAAAGCAAATGTCCAACAGTGATAAGGATCTGAATATGACTGCAGGACAAGCATATTTATGTTTGCCCATAAAGGCAATCCATGCTCTCTGTCTAGCTGTTTTGAACCAAAGAACACATCTTGTGTGAACGCCTCCTAAAGCTGCTATTCCTTGCTCTCTTTCCCTCTCTCGGTAATGTAGATGCAGCCCACGTCCCCTTGAGGAGTCAGTCAAGGGCATTCCCAAAGAAACTGTATGCAAATGAACAGTGAGCCCGGAGCAGCTGCCTGGCCCTCCCCTGGTCCAGATGCTCGGTCTGGGAGGGGGGATTGGGGGTGGAGCGCTGGCCCAAAGAGAACCAAAAAAGCCACTGTAATAAACACAGCATGAGTTCAGTTTGATGACAAACCAATTTACAACAACATTATTGCTAATAATGAGATTTAAACATAGGTCTTTTTTTAATTAGCCATTTTGTGCTTTTGTTGAATTGACTTCAGGTGCTCTGTTAATGATTTTTTTGCACCGTCTAATGGAGGAATTAGAATAAAAATGGTTTGAATTGTCATGAAGGTCATGCCCTTCACGAGGAACACTCATCGCTGCCTCAGTCCACAAACAGGGAAAGGGAAGAGGGGGTGGACTTACCGCAGGTTGAATGAACTTCCGCATCACTCACTCTACACACTTCAGAGCACTCAGGTCCAATGCATGGAATACCAAAAATCGCTCTCTTTGTGCCATATCAGTTTCTGCCTCTCTCTCTCTCTCTCTCTCTTTGTTTCTCTCCCTCTTGACCTCATTCTCTTCCCGTTTTTTTCACACTCCCAACTAATACCGATCTCATGCTGTGACGGTTCATTTTTCCGTTGTACATGTGCGCTTCAGGCAGCAATATGTTCTATCTGACAGTTTACATTAGCAAAAGCCTCTCAGCAATAGAATAAGCTGTTGGCCATTAATGACATCCACTCAGCTTCTGAACTCGCACACAGATACTGGTCAGGTTTCGATTTTCGTGTATACTCTCACCATGTTATATACTGTTTATGATCCTTTTAATTCTGCCATAAACTTGTGGTTTTTATATTTTGAAGTCAATGAGAACTGTCATTAATTTTACAACTGTAATGAAACATTAGGGATTGTTCATTAGGCATTGATACAATTGAAGTGTCTTTTACATACCAGAATGGAGCCAGACTACAAATTTACAAACATGGTTCAAAATACCATGAAATGTTCATTATTAAGGAACAATTAAGATTTTGTCATTATAAACATCCAGAAACCACTAGAATAGTTATAGGTTTTTTCTGAATTATGTACTTACATTACTTCAAATGTTTCTAATGATCAAATTCAAAGAAAGAAGCAAGTGTCAAGGACCATGTCTCGTGTCACCATGCTAATGATGCTTTAAAGGTGCAGTACGTAAGTTTGACACCTAGTGGTTGAACAAGGTATTACACTCCTGGTTCAAAACACATTTTCACTCTGCCTCTCCCCTGACGATTGCACGCAAGCGTAGGTTGCCAGATTGATGACACCAACAGGAGCATGTCTGACTATCAAGCCTAAAGGCAAATTTAAGGCTGATTAAACCATGTTCTAACTAAAATCAATGGCACGTGATAGGAGTTTTTGTTTTATTTCTCGCAGGTAAACAAAAGAAAACTATGACAATGATTACCTCAGGTACACCTCATGTGCTTTATTCAGTGTTAAATGCTAACCATGTGAGTTTGAATGCCATTTTACATGACATTTATTGCCATACTACTGAGCAGCAGCAGCAGAAGATAGTTCACCTCAGATCTTGAAAATAAAATAAACCATTTAAAATTGAACTTTAGAACTGTGACTCAGTGCAAGCCAACACATATCAGTGACTCAGCATGTACATTTAATAATGTTAAAGAGCTTTAATGGGTGTTAAAAGCTGTAAGTGTATATGTTATGAGCTTCTTAATGGCTCTATTTAAATTTCTGCTGTGTTGCGTGTGGTGCAAAAAGCCAAATTGCGTATCGCTCAAATCTTGTCACACAGCATGTTGTTAGGACACAGGGTTACAATGTAACCTGCTCACCTAATGTTTACGTTTGTAATATTTATATTATTTTCTAATTAATAACCACCTCATGTGGAACTTTCATTGTGTCTCATTTTAGAGGCTGTTACTCTCCACCAGAGGCCGCACTTTTGGTTGTGGATGCATACTTTGAGAGCCTTCATGACTAAATGAATAAAATATGATGTTTTTCACCAAGGTAACCCGGGGTGCTGAAATATAATTGGCTAAACTGGCATTGGGCAGGTTAAAGGGACCAAACCTAAGACATGCGTTCCGGCACGGAATGCACATTTTCAAAGCAGAATTTCTGACTTCAGTATTGTTTTTCAGATAAACAAATATGTTGACGTAGCATGTTTCTTAAATATCTGCAAACATATTATGGTATTTTTATGCTCTAGAAGAGTCAACAACTTACATAAAGCACCTTTAATATGTTGTGTGTTTTTTAGACTGCACAGAGCAGCATTATAACAGAACCATAAAAGGTATAATAAAACACTTCTCTATGTGATCACAAATGGAAGAACCTGAAGTGGTGGACTGTGATATAATAAAAGTTCAGCTGCCTTCAGGCTGCTTCATAGTTGTCTTTCATAAGCAATTGTTTAATCTTTCTTTTTCATTTCGATGTCTTTCAGTCTTACTCTGCTTCACTACTCCACCATGATGATAAGTGTTGAATACTTTAGATCACCTATGAATGCAACTTCTGCAGGAGACCTGTTGGATGTTATAAAGATCACCAACTCCCATGATTACACCCTCGATATCATCAAAGTGCACCATTGTTTGCTGTGAAAACATGCTCTCTAGCGGTGAAAATTACATACTGTGTCTTTAAGATTATAAAGACCTATGGTAATATATTCTGGTCCTGTCCAGAAGTATCTGAATTTTGGAAAAGTCTTCGGACTTCATCCCCAGGCTTTTGAAATGTACATTAGCATTGTTTGAAAGTTCAGAACAGGCTCTAACCTGGCCTAAACATCAACAACTCTGCCTTATGTTTGGCATGGTGCTGGCCAAGAGAGTGATTCTGATGGATTGAAAATCCTTTAAGTTTTTTTTTAAATGGTTAGCTGAAATTGTTTCTTCCCTCAAGCTGGAAAGGTTACGTTTCTCTAGATTTGGCAAACAAAAGATGCATGATAAAATATGGGGGCCCTTCCTTAAATGTATATGCTAATAATGTCTCTGTAATTATTTTTTCTGTAATATTTTTCTTCTTCTTTCTTTTTACATGTCATTCTATTTTGTTTCTTATTCCATTAGTCTGCCTGCAATTTTTTTTTGATGGTGCTGTATAATTGCTATATTATTTGCTAGTGTTTCAGTGCATGTTCTTGTTGGTATCTGGTAATAACAGTGAGATGTATACATGATGTAAACTATTAGGTGTTATGTTTTCCTAAAAACTTCTATAAATAAAGTAAAAAAAAAACATAAAAAAACAACTTTTTGACGTTTTGCAATCCTAGCAGTCCCCTTCATAACTTTAAAATGTCTTTGCCAGAGAGTTGAGACAAAAAAAAAAAACTTTGTGTGAACAACCTGTCAACACTGCATGGCTAAATAAATCTATCGTAAAGGCATCCTCACAAAGGCGCCATCACAATATTGCTCTGTGTTTTTGAGGCATATCAGTATAGAGCATCTATTTGTACAACACCAATGATGGGGAAAATTATGAGAAAGCAAAAATCTCTCAAGCTATAATAATCCAAGACTGATATGTGTGGAATGACTTTAGGTTATATACAGATAAGATTTTTAAACAGATATTTAGATTGTCTATAGATTTATGAAAATAAAAAGACTGCAATTAATGTAAGTCAAACCATCTTTCACCATCAAATAATGCGTTGCTAATACAACATATTTTTGAACACCCACCCCAAATATCTCTATAAATGTGGTATGATGAAGTGTGTGGAATGATATTGACAGAACAGGAAGTGTGTGTGCTTACACAGGCAGTCAGTCAGGAAATCAAACCCAGCACAAACAGACTCAAAGCTTAATGATTACCCTTGTTAAGCCGTCTGCTCTAAACAGCAAACCTTTCGAGAGGGACGTGTCTCTCGCCTTATTTATTTCTTTAAACAGATGTGTATTGGATCTCGCGGTGCACTGCAGGTATATGGTTTATATTCAGCTCTTTGACAAAGAAAATTGAGAGTCAGCCAACTGGCTCTAGAGGAGAGGTGAGAATGACAGCGACCCGTGCGCATGCTTGCCACATAAATGTAAGCTTATTGATCCAAGTTGGGGGGAGTGTGCTATTTTTTCACCTTTAGGTTTCGTCAAAGCTATTATTATCTCAAGCCACGTGGGAATGTCTGCCATATCTCTCAGCATACTAGATCTATATGCACTGCCCATGTCACCTGAACATGCTCAGCAAATGCACACACACTTCTCACAGCAACCACCAATATCTGGCACTGAAAATGATGGATTGCTCATGGAGTAAAACAATAGAGAAACATTATCAAATCTCACATATCAGTCGATGGTAAATATCAGGATGGAACCCGCTGCATAATCAGTGACAGCTGATCGCTTTGCAGTTTACATAGTGCATAATACTGCCCTCTTGGGGACGACTGGTTTAAAATGAACAATGCATGACCTTTGAACCACACTTGCACAATAAGAGACGTCGTAAAGGCACAGCAATTTGTGATCTGAGGTCAGATGCTTCTTTGGTGGCTAATTGATTGAGCCACTCTTCTCTTCTAAGGAATAATAGCTCAATTCCCATTGCTGCATCTGTTACCATGGCAATGCCTGTATACAGAGTAAACACCAGTCATGGTTATAACCAAGCAGCTTTTAAACTGGGAAAGATCTTATTGTATAGTGTAATTTGTTTTTTATTTCAAAGAAAAGATTTATTATTTGGCATAGATATCAATATTCACAATTACTAACAAATTGTGAGTATAATACATAAATAAATAGCGCACATGGTTCCATGGATATATGGTATTTTTTATTATTAAACCCATGGCAATATTGAGATATTCTATGGACTAATGAAAGACAGATAGATCATCGATATATGATCACTTTGTGAATATTAGAAAGACTTATAACAGTGTCAATGTAATGCTTAAGACGTCTTCACATTGATTTAGTCACTGTTTGCTGCTAGAATCCATACCGTGAACATCTTTGTGTGTGTTCCTAGAGCTGTCTCTCTTATGTTATTGATAGACTTTGCATCAGGACAAATCTTTAGATAATGAGACCACAGATGATATATGTTGACCGTAAATCAAATTAAATTTGATTCTAATTTGACAAGGGATTTGTCTTAAAATGATTAAAAGCAACATTCTCCTGTTGGAGAGTGCTGTTGTTCACATTAAAGCAGTTGATTAAACCATTAATCTGATTAACAATGAATCAGTCACTCAACTGTCAACAATCACTAATCATTACAATTTAAAAAAATAATAATTTTCATTCACCTAATATTATGCAAGAACATTATGCAAGGGAAAAAATACAAACTGCAGCAGTGCTAAAATGCTGATCATATAATTAAGCACATCAGCTATCAGTGTATGATTTACAGACTTACAGAGCCTGCCAACAGATTCTTTTTCATGATTTATTTGAATGAATTCTTATATGTAGTGGGCAGCACGGTGGCTCTATGGTTAGCACTGTCACAGGTTGCTGGTTCGAGTCCCGGCTGGGACAGTTGGCAAAATTGAGATTTATACATCACATTAAATCAGATTAAATGTTCCACTGATGTATGATTTGTTAGGATAAGATGATATTTAGTTCAGATACAACTATTTGAACATATAAAATCTAAGGGTTAAATAAAATCTAAATGTTAAGAAATTTGTCTTTAACGTTGTCTAAATGAACGGATTAGCATATTACTAATCAAAAATTCAGTTGTGACATTCACTCACCGGCCACTTTATTAGGTACACCTGTCCAACTGCTTGTTAACGTAAATTTTTAATCGACCAATCACATGGTAGCAACTCAATGCATTTAGGCATGTAGACATGGTCAAGACGATCTGCTGCAGTTTAAACTGAGCATCAGAATGGGAAAGGAGATTTAAGTGACTTTGAACGTGGGATGATTGTTGGTGCCAGATGGCCAGAATTTGGCATCAACAACATGAAAGCATGGATCCATCCTGCCTTGTATCATCGGTTCAAGATGGTGGTGGTCGTGTAATGGTGTGGGGGATATTTTCTTGGCACACTTTGGGCCCATTAGTACCAATTGAGCCAATACCAATACCTGAGTATTGTTGCTGACTATGTCCATCCCTTTATGACCACAGTGTACCCATTTTCTGATGGCTACTTTCAGCAGGGTAACGCGCCATGTCATAAAGCACGAATCATCTCAGACTGGTTTCTTGAACGTGTCAATGAGTTCACTGTACTCAAAAGGCCTCCACAGTTACCAGATCTGAATCCAACAGAGCACATTTGGAATGTGGTGGAATGGGAGATTTGCATCATGGATGTGCAGCCGACAAATCTGCAGCAACTGCATGATGCTATCATGTCAATATGGACCAAAATCTTTCTAGTACCTTGTTGAATCTATGACATGAAGAATTAAGACAGTTCTGAAGGCAAAAAGGGGTTCAACGCAGTACTAGTAAGGTGTACCTAATAAAATGACCAGTGAGTGTATTTACAGGTAGAAAATGTATAAAATAACTTCATGGAGCAACCTCCTTTACTTAATATTGTAATGATTTCTGGCATAATTGAAATCAATCATTGTGACATACAATGTATTTTTGGCTATTGGCAAAATTGGGTATTGAATTTTTATTCTGGTGCATCCCTAGTAAATACCAATGTCAGGTAAATGTTTTCATTTAATTTTAGAAATTTATTTGCATGTCATTCTCTTTCAGGAAACTATAATATGTAGAATCGCAATCTTCTATATAGAATCGCAAGCTAGTATTAGTGTACAATATTACCATCAAGTGTAATTCAAGAGTTGCCTGTCCAAAAACTTACTGTCAAGGCAATTTCTTGCAAGAGCATGTGGAGCTACTAGGGCATCCACTCATCCTGAAGCTGGTTGCTAGGACTCAGCAAGGCAGACAGATTCTAAAAAATGGTTTAGAGAAGAGTACTTAATACAATAATCTCAGATGTGCTGGTGGCAGAGGAGGTCTGCGTTAGCACAGAAAAATAAATTAAGAATGGAGCTCTCAGCTGCCACATTAATGAGGTAAACCAGGAACACAGAGCTCACTTACACCTGCTAACCACAACTGAGTGCCAACTCACTGACTCCTCTCATATTAGAAAGTGAGAAAAAGAAAGTCAAAAGAAAAGAAAATGAGAATTTGCAAGGGAAAACAAATGCTGCCTATTTCAAACAAGACATTGTTGAGTCTGCGTGCTCATTGCAAACATGAACAAAAGGCTTTAGTCAATGTTCCATGCCGACAATTCTCATTTACAACAGAAGTTCATACGGGCAAAAAGTATCTTTACAATCCAAGACTGACTAGAATATGAGACCTGCAAATATATCCAGAGCTGCAGAAGCAATCTAAACAGGGCATATTATAAACCTCTCAGCTTTATTCAGAAATAATAATCAGGTGACATGAACTATAAAGTCAATATGTAAAAAACTGTTTACATAACATACAGTGGCTAAGAGATTTAAGACAAACATTTCAATATAATTAAAACTAAATTAAATAATGTTGATGAGTCTTTAACATTGTTTTCATGTCTATTTGGTGTTTGTAATGTCATTTTAAATATATACTATTCAATTTATCAATATGCTTAAGGACAAAAGTCCTTCTCAAAAGCATGATTTGAAACACTGCTGTTTCCTACCATCACAAACGTAACCAATCCATTTTAAATCATGGCTAGGGCTGTTCATATTTTCCACTCATTAATAATATGCTAAGCTTTTCTACCTAAGGATGTTAATTTCTAGAAGGTAGCTGTCTGAGATGGCAAAGGGGAACACTGTGTAACATTAGCAACACATTATTAGCTGTTTGATAACATAGTCAAGTCAAAGGCTAATTATATCTATTACCGGTACAAGTCTGACGCTGTAGAGAGTGATACATAAAGGCTGTGACACTGCAAGCCTCGGTCAAAAAGCTGCACTTGAACTCACCAAAAAGGACTATAGGCTAGCAATACGTGTTTAAGAGATTAACCATATTGTTTTTGTTCAAATAGACCAAAAACTAGCAGTGCAGATATACAAAGCATGTATAGCATTGGTTATCAAACACTATCTTTATCCTAGGTAGCTAATGTTATGAAAATAGTCAGGTCTTATACTGTTCATGTAAGATGAGGTAAAATTAGACTCTTGACTTCTTTGCTCACTTCAATCTGTTTTGCTTTTATTCTTGTACACTGACTCACTTGATAAGCTGAACAACAGACACGGTTTGAACGTAGAATTTGGCAAACTGCCACTGAAGTGACCCTAGCTAGGGTTGACATGTGGAACATGTCGTAAAAACTAGTGCAACATTGGTCAACCTTAAACTTGGTGTCTAACAGCCCTAGAATGCACCACTCTGAAACATTCAAACATACATTTCACAGTGCCTTCACACTGACTATCAGTAACTTTTAGAGTATATTTTAAAGTACTATTACTTGTCTATAAATCTTATATTGGCTGAACTTCTCCAAGATTAGCAATTGCCATGGTGTTGCATTTATTACTGCAGTTTAGAGAGTGAAAGTGCAGAAGGAACTCAAAGCTGGTGTGACTGAGTGGAGGTAGGGACCAATTAACATATTCAAATCTCCTGCATTTACAGTATGTATATGTATGTAGTACACAGAGATGCCAAAAGTACACAGATCCTTTACTCAAGTTGAAGTACAGATATAGTAAATGACTCTGGTAAAAGTTGAAGTACTGACTACACTTTTGTACTCAAGTAAAAGTAAAAAGTACGGCCTGAAATAAGTACTTAAGTAAAAGTATTCATTGCTATTCCTGTTTTAGTTTCACGCTGGTAACTACATCGCACATAATGTACAAAATAGCTTACATTTCTAATTTTTTTTGTAAAAATGTTGTTGCCAATTTTCAGCAGCAAAATAGCCAAGCAACATCACTACAATGTTGTCCAACAACGCGGCTCAAAAAGTTGCCCTGTGTATCATCACCTGGACACAAAATTTTACTTTACGGCTGTTAAAAACAGCTGCCATACTCATTCGTATACTCTAAAACATATCATTTTTGCATCATCTTTTTTCACACGATAAATTCCTGATCCTTTGCATTATATTTTTATTCATAAATCTATCTAACAAATTTAAATGAAGACTACAGTGTATATAATACACATGTTAAAACTATAAAACTGAATAAATTGTTTTCAACGAGTTCATGTTTCCTAGAACATAAAGGAAATAAACCTCATTGCATAACGTATTCATAGGTATTGCTTTAGTACTAACTGTACAAACCTTGACATAAAAGAAAACGATTGTTAGTTTTTTTTCTCGCGGTATTAGATTGAAAGATCAGAGATGTACAGTACACCATAGTGGGCAAAAGACTCCATTTAAATGCCAGATTTAATCAGGAATGCGTCTTTTGTTTTACTGATACGACCAACCAAAACGCATCTTATTCCCCGGCGTACACATGACTTAGACTCTCTTCTCTCATCCACGTTAACTGTTCCCATGGTAAGCTTAAACAAATAAGCCTACGATGCGCAATCAGAGGTTGAAAAAGTCACGCGCAATGACAAAAAACAGATTGACAGAATCAAAAAGGCGTTTAAATTGCGCAATGACAATAAATAATATAGATCGCGCCACATAACACATCAAAACGAAAGTAACGAGCATGATTTAAAAATGTAAGGAGTAGAAAGTACAGATATTTGTGTAAAAATGTAAAGAGTAACAGTAAAAATTTGTCCAAAAAAAAAATAGTGGAGTGAAGTACTGACACCAGAAAAATCTACTAAAGTACAGTAATGAAGTACTTGTATTACTTCTCATCTCTGGTAGTATGTGGTAAATTTGGTACATTTAAACCATTTTATACATAAAATAAAATAAATAAGACAAAAAAAAAAAAAATTAAACAAGTGATTTTAAGGATCAGTTTAGTATTAATAGACGCATTCATCAATTAGTTATTGGAAATGTACTGTTTTTACAAATTCAGTCCATTGACAATGTAAAAAAAAAAAAATAAAGAAGCCTGTGTTTGGTCTTAACATTGCATTTGTGTGCATCTTGCTAGAATACTTCCCAAGTTTTAGAATATGTATAAATTATTTTAGTTTGACTGGTATAAAAAAGTAAAAACTGCTAAGGTCAATATTATAAGAACACTTAAGAATTGGCTACAGAACAAACCACTGTTTTCCAATGACTTCTACAATTAACCTAATTAAAGCCTTTAAATTACACATTAAACTGAAGATTAGTATCTTGCAAAATAGCTAGTAAAATACTATGTACTGTCAACATAAATGAGTTATTAGAAAATAAACTCTCTTTATTGAACAGAACTAAAAATTCAAAGTAGGGCTAATAATTCTGTCTTTTTAAAGATAATTTAAATGCCACTCATCTCAAAACTGCATCATCTCCAGCCTCGGACAGGATTCTTATCCTCAACACATTTACAACTGCAGAATGAGTCTCTCCTTGATGAATAAAACAATCCTAAAAATATGTCCCCAGCAAGAGAAAGACCAAGATGACTGAAGAATGCATAGAGAACGAGTAGAAATGGAGGGAAGGTCTTGATCAAAGCATGTCTCCTGAGCAAGAGGACTCTCAGCCCCACAAAAGGTCAAGGGTACTTTAAGCTGTGAGAACTGGATGCACCCAGTGAGCATCATTAACGTGAGTGCTTGCCTGTTCTCAACTTCCATACAATATATGCTCTCGGAGATGCACAATACACCCATTAGGCCACTGCTAATGAATGGAGGCCTTTGAGAGATGCACTTTTGCATTTTGGGCAAGGTTTAATTGACAAGAATAAGAAGCACATTCACCACTTCATTTGTTACCTAGAACACTTGGATGTCACACGATAGACATTTGTAAGCTTGTTTCATGGTGGCTTTGCCCGATTTTGTAGACATCGTTTCGAAACTGGCAAACGTAACGCAATTATAATCAGTTTAAAACGAGCTGAATTGATAGAGCCATGTTTGCGTGTGGATCTGCAGGAGATAGATGCAGGAGATTTTAAATGCATTTTAGGCAGAGAAACCTCTCTTAATTACTTCTGATAGTTTAATTATGCTTCCCGTTCGCCAGGAGCATCAACCTGCCAGACTCAAGCGAAACAGCTTTATTTTCATCATTCTCTCATTGTCTCTTTCTGTCTTGTCCTGGATGCCTGGGAACCCTCCATGTTTTTCTTCGCCAAACGCAGGTGTTCATTTCAGAGTTGTCGCTGGCGAATGCTACCAAACTAGACGCAAACACACAAACATGCGCTCACACCCCCACTCTTCTCCTCCTGACACCTGCGGAGGCCATTGTTTCTGACAGGAGAGGAGGACACACTGCAGATGTTTGGATGCTAATGAAGTGTAAGAGAGAGGGAACGTCCAGGACCTCCATTGTAATCATACTTCCAATCTTTGGCTCCCCTACTTAATTAATGCAGATCTAGTCAAATAAGATGTAGAAGTGTAAATCAACCGTTTCATGCCAGTGTAGACCAGAGAATTCTAGCTTATGAAAACTATGTGTTGCTGTTAAAGACTTATTCCAGCACAAAGCTAATAGTTGGAGATGAAAGCATACTGTAGGTCTTCAAAGATCTAAATGTAGTAGGATTCCTTTGTCGGCCAGCATCTGGTAAACACCTGTGCTCTGTGCGATAGTAAAAAAAGACTGAGGGATTCAGTCCCACTGGGATCAATTTAACGGAGGCATCAGAGCTGAAGTGAGCTGCTATGATTTAATGTCTACAAGAGCCGACTCATTGGCCATTCTACTCAGGGTGAGTAATTAAGACTTTTTCATAGCCCCAGTTTGACCCGATGACCTCTGATGGAAGCTCCACAGTAGTACTGCAAACAAAGACTCTTGTTTATATACGCTCCCACAGAGTGCTTGCTTGTTTACAAATAACATAGTTTAGACTCTATATAGTTTGATTACAAAACCGGTTCACTTTTTTATACTATGTAAAACCATTGTGTATTAAATAAGCTACAGTCAGGTTCATAAATCTTGGAACCCCGACACAAATCTTACATTTTTGGCTCTATACACCAAAACAATGGATTTGAAAGGAAACGAACAAGATGTGATTTAACTGCTTTAATTTGAGGGTATTTACATCAAAATCAGGTGAACGCTATAGGAATTATGCAAACATATGCAACAGTTTGCTTATGTGCCTCCCACTTGTTAAGGGACCAAAAGTAATTGGACAATTGGCTTCTAAGCTGTCCCATGGCCAGGTGTGTGTTATTTCCTCATTATCCAAATTATGAGCAGAAAAAAGGTCAAGAAAAAGATGTAAAGAGCCAAAAGCATTAGAATTGTGTCGATGTCCCAATATTTTTGAACCTGACTGTATATAAATAAACCTGTCCTGCCTAAACATATCCCACCCCAAAGCAACAATTCTTTCGCAATACAGTTTGAAAATATATTTTTCAAATAATCAAATAATACTTAAGGAAAGGGGATCAAAATGTGTATAACAATAACTAAAGCAAATAGATTTATTTAATGCTCATTAATTTAAACTTGATTTGAAAACAACAAAAACCTAGTAATTCAAACATAATAATAAAAAACTACACTGTAAAACCCAAAAAGTTAAGGTAACTCAAACCATTTGGAGAAACCGATTGCAACAAAACATTTAAGTTCAAAAACTAATCCAAATGAGTACTGTGAACCTAATCCATTTGAGTAAAAGAAGCAATTTGAGCACAGTAAAACCCAATAAACGAAGGGAACTCAAACCAACTGAGTGCTTTAAAACTCAATAAGTTAAGTCAACTCAAACCATTTGAGGAAACTGATTTCTCCTCCATGAACTGCCACCTTGTTGTGGTGGAGGGGTTTGAGTGCCTGAGTGGTCCTAAGAGCTATGTTGTCTGGGGCTAATGCCCCTGGTAGGGTCTCCCAAGGCAAAAAAGGTCTTAGCCAATACAATAACATCAAGGACCGTGACGACGTCCGGTATGCCACAGCCGGGGCCCCACCCTAGAGCCAGACATGAGGTTGGGGCTCGTATGTGAGTGCCAGGTGACCATGTTTTTTCCCATGGGACCCGGCCGGGCTTAGCCCGAAGGAGCGACATGGGGCCATCCTCCTGCATGCCCACCACCTGCAGGGGGAGCCGTAAGGGGCCGGTGCATTGTAGAACGGGTGGTGGTCGAAGGTTAGGACCACGACAACCTGATTGTCAGGCACAGAACCTGGCTCTTGGGACATGGATTGCAACAAACCATTTGAGTTAAAAAACTAATCTATATGAGTACTGTGAACTTACTCCATTTAAGTTGAAGTGATGAGGTATTTTATTAACTCATTAACTTCAACATGGAATACAAAACTCTTTTCAAATGAGTAGAATTAACTTTCAGTAAATTTTGAGTTAACTACACTCATTTCATTTGATAAAGTTGACTGTTGGGTTTTACAGTGTACAAATATCTCACAGTCAAGCTAAAACAAAGCTGTATCAAAAGATAGTTACATAAGCCTAAACATTTTTATTCATTTATGGATAAACTAAAAGATGTGGAAAATTTATAAAAGTGTCACGTTGATTGATCCAATTATAATGCAAAAACTGGCATAAAAAAGTGTTCTGTCTGCACAGGTTAGACTATGTTTGTGTGGGGCTTGGAGCTGTGGATTGGGCCGAGGATCAGGTCGGCTTTGGAGAGCACTCATTAAACGTGTTTGTCGAGAGTCTGATAATTAAATTATCATGCATACAACTGCTGCAACATCCGGTTAAATCCTGTCCATGTAATGAAGCAGCGCATTAGAATCAGCCCCCTCAAGCTGTAATTGTGACTTCTGGAGTTTCTTCAACTGTAGCCTTGAAGTCAATTTATCTGAAAACATTCGTCAAGAGTGATGCTCGGTCAAGTGTTTGTGGACTCAAGACCACTAGACACAATGGGTCTGAAAGACGCATTTAGATGCTTCAACGCAAACAAACAAGCTTCAATTTAAAGTGTTGGACTGTCATGAAACAAGAAGAGAAAGTGCTGAAAGAAGGAAGAGATAGACAGAGATGAGTGACTTAACCTAGAATAATGGAGAGAGCAAGCCTGAGGTAGGAGAGAGAGGAAAGAAAAGCACAACCCACACAACAACAGGTCAGACATGTAGAAGTGTGGAAAGATTTGGAGAACAATACAGTGTAACAGTTCGGGGTTTGCCAAGAGTTTATGCCGTCAAAAATATAATACATTTATTGAATATACAGGCAGTGCAGAATTATTAGGCAAATAAGTATTTTGACCACAGCATCCTCTTTATGCATGTTGTCTTACTCCAAGCTGTATTGGCTCGAAAGCCTAATACCAATTAAACATATTAGGTGATGTGCATCTCTGTAATGAGAAGGGGTGTGGTCTAATGACATCAACACCCTATATTAGGTGTGCATAATTACTAGGCAACTTCCTTTCCTTTGGCAAAATGGGTCAAAAGAAGGACTTGACAGGCTCCGAAAAGTCAAAAATAGTGAGATATCTTGCAGAGGGATGCAGCACTCTTAAAATTGCCAAGCTTATGAAGCGTGATCATCCAACAATCAAGCGTTTCATTCAAAATAGTCAACAGGGTCGCAAGAACCACGTGGAAAAACCAAGGCGCAAAATAACTGCACATGAACTGAGAAAAGTCAAGCGTGCAGCTGCCAAGATGCCACTTGCCACCAGTTTTGCCATATTTCAGAGCTGCAACATCACTGGAGTGCCCAAAAGCACAAGGTGTGCAATACTCAGAGACATGGCCAAGGTAAGAAAGGCTGAAAAATGACCACCACTGAACAAGGCACACAAGCTGAAACGTCAAGACTGGGCCAAGAAATATCTAATGTTTTATGGACTGATGAAATGAGAGTGAGTCTTGATGGGCTAGATGGATGGACCCGTGGCTGGATTGGTAAAGGGCAGAGAGCTCCAGTCCGACTCAGACGCCAGCAAGGTGTAGGTGGAGTACTGGTTTGGGCTGGTATCATCAAAGATGAGCTTGTGGGGCCTTTTCGGGTTGAGGATGGAGTCAAGCTCAACTCCCAGTCCTACTGCCAGTTTCTGGAAGACACCTTCAAGCAGTGGTACAGGAAGAAGTCTGCATCCTTCAAGAAAAACATGATTTTCATGCAGGACAATGCTCCATCACACGCGTCCAAGTACTCCACAGCGTGGCTGGCAAGAAAGGGTCTAAAAGAAGTAAAACTAATGACATGGCCTCCTTGTTCACCTGATCTGAACCCCATAGAGAAATTTATATTTGTGAATGTTGAGATGTTATATTGGTTTCACTGGTGAAAATAAATAATTGAAATGGGTATATATTTGTTTTTTGTTAAGTTGCCTAATAATTATGCACAGTAATAGTCACCTGCACACACAGATATCCTCCTAAAATAGCTAAAACTAAAAACTAACTAAAAACTACTTCCAAAAATATTCAGCTTTGATATTAATGAGTTTTTGGGTTTATTGAGAACATAGTTGTTGTTCAATAATAAAATTAATCCTCAAAAATACAACTTGCCTAATAATTCTGCACTCCATGTATATTCAAATGTGACTTATTACAGAGAGTTTTACTCCAATCTCAAAATCCTTCAAAAATGCTGATTTGTTGAAGCATTTCTACTAATACTGGTATCTATTACTATTATGAAAACATTCTGTGCTGCTTCGTCATGTTGTTGGAGATGTATTGGTAATACATACATAAACAGCAAAATCTTGTAACAAATCTATTTATTATGACCTTGATATAAAAAAAGATCTCAAACTTAAGGCCAGGGCTGGGAAGGTAACTTTTAAAATGTATTTCACAACAATTTACAAAATACATGCTATTAAAAGTAATTAGCAATGTATTTCAATTATGGTTGGGCGATGTTGACAAATTTGGCATCGTATGATGTCTAATGTGAACATCAGCGATGGACGATGGTATCGTCGTCGTAGGCAGGGTGGGGGTCTTTGTTGTTACATATCAATTAATTCATAACGAATTAAAAAATAGTAGCGTATCGTTTTCACTACCTGACCCACATGGTCTTTGCTTTACCCATGACCAAACCATAAATAAAGTTATACACAAATTACCACCTGTCAATCACTATTTTTCCGCGGGACTCTGGCATGATCAGGCGGAGTGATCTGTGTCCTTATAATGGGTTTTCCCCACAGCTGGTGGCGGAGACGAGACGAGAGTTCGTTTGGAGTTTACTGTAATTTATTGTGATTAATGATAACTTCCTTATTTTATTATTATTATGAGGACATAATAACAAGTAAAGATGCTAGAGCTCGACCGTTTTGGTCACACTTGCGCCTGATATTTTATGCGACCTAAAATATGTATTTGAAAGCATTTGTGCTAGTGCATACATTTTTACAGTGCGACCTGTTTTCATAGCAAAATCCTCACAAGCGTGCGCGGATTTAGGAGACATTTATGCAGAATGCATCTTTGCATCTAAAGACACCAAACGCAGTGCTCAGGAACAGAGTAAAACAGTTGTCATGTGAACTTGCTGAAGTACAAAAGCCCATAATGCTTGCCCCGCCTTTGTGCTCTTCCTATTGGCCCACTGCGCTAGAACTGAACGCGAATGGATTGGTTAATATCAGCTGTCAATCACTCAGTCAACGCCTACATTAATTTAATTCAATGAATGGACCAAACTTTGTGAAAAGTGATTACTTCCCTGATAATTATCTCTATGTATAAGAGTCAAATTTAACAGGAAAGCAATCAGCATAAAAAAAAAAATATGCTGAGTCGACATTGACGGCCAAGGCAACATCTGTCACAATTAATGTTGTGACAGTTCAATATAATTTAACAAGCACAGTTCGCTACGATGCCCAGATCATCCAGTTAGTGAATCATTTCACACTGGCTTTGGGTAAACATAATCAATGATTAATTTATGGCTAATTCAAAAGAATCATCTGTTCTCGACGGATCAGATAATGAACTTGCATATATAAATAGTAATCCCGCTTGCTTTTTGAGCATTGTCGAGTGAGTTCTATAAAGCCTATAATTGGCCATTGTGTTCACACGCTCAACAGAAAGGGCTGTGATTGGCTCTAACGGTCAGCGCTGTTCACAGAGCAGAGACACAAACACTGAAAAACAGCTGCGGTTATCACAGCTGATACATAATAGACACGGTGGAGAAAACTCGCTCTGCAGACACGCTCGTGTCTGGATTAACAAGTATTGCTGTAACAGCAAAAGAGAAGTGGAAACGTTACCTCACATCAACAGGTCAAATATCCACAGTGTGTATGTGAGAGAAAGAGAAGCAGAGATGGAGTTTTCAGTTTTCATTTCCTCCCTAGCTGCTGAGTTCTACTGTACTTCAGGGTCAGTGAAAGACTGTCCCAGCAAACTCACAAGCAGTGATTCATGCACAGTTTCTGCTTTTTAAGTAATTTTAGTTACTCACGTCCCTCGTCATAGTAAGCTACCGCAGCATAGTGCATATGATATAAATTATGTCAGTACATTATAAGTGGTTATGCTCTATTACTGAACTGATATTGAATCGTCCACATCCCGGTACATCGAAGAAACAATGAATTTTGACATCCTTAGGCATGATGATGAGCACTAGGGGTGCAACGATTCAATCTACTCACGGTTCAGTATGTATCACTGTTTTAGGGTCACCGTTTCTGTACGGTAAGGTTTGTCTATGCATAGGAAAAAAATGCCTACAGAACAATTCAAAGAACAATAAACATATTTATTGGGTAACAAACACCTGACAATGCAACAGGCTTCACACATATGACTGTAGATTGTTCTCGCATTAATTAAATAAAAGTAGGGCATTTCGAAAATTGTATGTTTAAATAAATTGGTTAAGAAAATAAAGAGAAAAAGCTTAAATTTCCCCTTTTTCTATTTTACATCTTGACTCAACAGTCTCAACCCATTATGCAGATAATAATTATGTCAACACATCTTAATAATTTTTTTTTTTTATTATTATTTTTTAGGGGTTTTCACCTTTAATGGACAGGACAGTAGAGATTGACAGACAGGAAAGTGTGGGGAGCAGAGACAGGGGAAGGATCGGCAAAGGACCTCGAGCGACAACACATCTTAATAATTGAGCACTTTTAAAGTATTGATTACTTCTGTCTACATTATGCTTGTATTACCAAGGCAACAACGCATTTTATTTATGATTTCTTTATGATTACAGAGTGCTCCGTTTCACTTTTTAGCACCATCGTAGTGAATGAAACTTACGTAAAGAGAGAGTGTTCGGCTCTTCTCTCTATATTCAGCGGGAACAGTACATCAAGAAGAAAACTGTTCTTAGCAGACAGCGGGTAAACAGAGTAAATAGCGGAGTGATCGGGTGCGGAAGAACACCCAGAAGGAGCAGGACTGAAGTAACAGACATGTTGTATGTCCGCGTATGGGACGCTTCTGGGTCTGGACATGGACCTCGATCTGGCTGTTAGGGACCACTGATCTAGGCTATCTATGCAACAACAACAAACAAAGCATTTGCGCTCTAGCTCCTTCAATTGCCATGCTGAAACCCACAGAAACTCCACAAACACACAAACACACACACACACACAAACACATACACACACAAACTGACATGTGAGGAAACGTGATGTCAACAACAGATTTACATACTAAGAGGTGATTGGACAGGTCTTTGCACGTGCAATGAGCGTGAAAGGTATTCGAAAGCGTACAAAGGCAGAACTGCTTTGTTGCAGTTGTATTTATTAACAAACTAATATTAATAAGTGAAGTTTATACATAAACTAATTTCGAGAGGACCACGTGCTTATGATTTACCACAGCTGGTCTCGCATTAACTAATTATGATCTTCCAATCATATGATCCCACATATACTATAAATAACCACTGTTTCAGTCCACTGCTATCTTCGTATGGAAGAGCACTTCCTGCTACTAAAAAGCTCTAGCTCTAAAAAACTTTTACAGCATTACATTTCTAACCTAGCAATATGGAAATAACCAACAAACATCTACAACTGCAACCAGAGCCCTGCTCTCCCTGAGACTACAGCCATTGCAATGAAGCCCAACTCTCACTGCTCTCTTAGCAGTCCACCTGTGGTAACGTACATAGCATGCCTTAAGGGGAAGCCTTGCAAAATAACTACTCTCTAACAAGACTAAACATTTCGTATATCTTTACAAAGGCGTGACTAGAATAATTTAAACCATTTTAAAAGACACAAATATTTTCGACTTAGTGTCCCCGTTAAACTGTGTCCAACCAGAAATTATAACAAACCAAATAAACCCACCTCTCAAGCCTCCGGCCTGTCCACAGGTCCATAACATTTTAACAGCTTGTAGTAATTCGACTGCAGGGATCAAAGCAACCCAATACATAAAACATTAGTACATAACTTATTTTGATAAACATCCATGGATACACTGCTGTCATCCAAATTAGTAACTGGAGTGCGTTCAGTAAAGTAGCATCTTGTAGACAAACACTTGTAATTTGGTCTTCAAAATGGCTGCTGACCTTTGCACTTTTGATTGACACTCCATCGAGCCAATAGCTGAAAGGAGAAGTGTCACCATCCAAGAGCTCTCAGAACATGAGATAGTCCCACCCTCTCTCCTGATAGTTCATGAACATACTCGGTTGCAAGACTTGTGAATGAATTGGGCAAGTTATGCTTCTAATTTTAATCATGTTAAGATTCCAAACGCAAATGTTTTTTAATCATGGTTTAAAGAAAAGCCCATAGCCAAAATTCCAGTGACACAGTTTCTAATAAGTACAGTTCAAGTACAAATTAAATGTCAACATTGTTTTCGAAGGCAAGTAAGTAAATAAATAAATAAATAAATAAATAAACCCCACCACTGCCGATAGCATTTAACTTTGGAAATTACCCAGCTAATGAAAATATTCTACACATCAAACATAGAAGTCCGATTGTAATATGCCACAAGGATTTAAACTTATCACTTCACCTACTCTGCCTTCAAGAGGTATTTCCAGGACCACCAGCCAAGCCATGTTCCATATCCTCAGCTCTCCATCCCTCCACCATCTTGTGGGGGACAAATGTCTACCAAAATTTCCTTAAGCATTATCTGTCTATTCCTGTAAATAGTCCTCACCGTGCTAGAGAACTGCGTTCTCACCCTGACACTAATTTTTTTTTTGACTTTCTCATTTCAGGTCTAACCCACGGATTCCACCCGGCTCTCCACTCAGCTCTCCCCTCCATTAGTCTTTCGTCCTAATCTTTAATCAGCTATCTCAGAACCCGAAACTGTCGATCATCTTATTTAAAAAAGAGATCAACAACCACTTTATGATTGGACCATTCTCTGCCCCACCATTCAAGATTTCATGCATTAGTCCCATAAGCACTGCAACTCGCAAGTTCTCTGACTAATGGATTCTATCTAATAATTTCCTAAGTCTCATCCAACTTTTAGATGATATTCTAATCATCTTTCCCCCCACATCGCTTCCAGCCAAACACCTAGAGCTCACCCAAAGGTTTTCGCCAATCTAGGTATTCCTCTCGCAGAGGCTGGACCCAATACATCTATTAAATTTCTAGGCATCAACTTAGATTATTTTCTTATATCCCTCATTTTTCAAGAAAACAGACTTGAACAAAACATGTATTGTTATTCATCCTCAGCCACCTAAATTTTACCATGCGAATTATACCACAAGGGTACCTATTTACAACTTGCCTCCTCCAGCTCCCTACCACAGTCCATGATTTAGAAGACACAATTTCTCTCACCAAACCCACCCACAATGAACTCAGCTTATGGATTGCCTTCCTTAAGCATTGGAATAGCTGTTCCTTCTACAGCGATTTGTTCACACCCCCATTCGATATTAGCCTATATACTGGCGCTGCCCCATCAGTTGAGTTCAAAGGTTACTCAGAGTCCTCTGGTTCGCCACCACACGGCCCCGTCGATTTCCACTCCAGAAAACCATTGTTCATCAGCTTTCTTCAAACTGTACCCAATGGTCGCTGCCGTCATACTAAAGGGAGACAAATGGTCTACCTCTAGCATTCTCATTCATCTTATTTGAACATCAGCCAAAAAACAATTTATCATGTATGCTTAACACGTGCCAGGTTGCAAAATCAAATAACTGACTCTTTCTCTTTTTTCTATCCAGAACTCTGGTCACCAGCTCCAGAAGTGGACCCCAACCCAACGCCTATCCCTCCCTTTCCAGAAACGACATTTCCTTAAGCATCCCTACACTCAAGGAGATCACAAGAAACAAACCCCCCAGCCCCTCTGTTTTACTGACGACGCTAATCGTCCAGTATCACGTCTCTGGTTCCAGAAACACCTCAAAGTCCTCTGCCTCTCAGGATTCCCTCCCGAACCATTTTCCAGCCATTCTTTCAGAATTGGCACTGCCACCACAGCAGTCATTAACGGGCTTTCCCAGCATCAGATCCAGACCCTCGATTGTTGGTCCTCTGAAGCTTTTCAAATCCTACATTCGCCTTAATCTTTCACCTCAAAGAACCCCTGTTGGTTCTTTCAAACCCCTCAGCCCTACCTTAGCCACCCCTTTATCCTCTAGCTAAAGCCATCTCTCTGTTGATCGCTGGCAAACCCCTCTATGGCTCAGACTCCCGCAGGAATCAACACGAGCTTCGGCTCTCGCAAGAGCCCCCCCCTATCACCCTCACCTTTCAGTTCCCCCTGCCAGTGTTAAGTGCTTCCGCTGTTCCTTCCCAGCTCTTAACCCTTGCTTTTGATTCATCTAATCTCCTTTCTCCACCTTAGCAAGACCCTAAGCTCAGACTTCCGCAGGGGTCAGCACGTGCTTCCGCTCTTGCAAGAGCCTCACCTTCCTGTGTCCACTGCCAGCATTGAGTGCTTCCACTGTATCAGTTTATTTATTCTGTATAGTCATTCACCAGTATCTACATTGTTTATTCTGCATAATCGCATTACCTCCAACAGCTCTCCCCTTTCCTTCCCCCGGCGACCGTTGTATGCTCCCACTGCTGTATCTTTCTTATTGCATAGTTTGTATATTCTGTATAGTAATTGTATAGTATGTTTGTGTTACCTACAGCTGCTAGTGCTTCCGCTGCTTTAATTCATTTGTTCTGCATAGTAGTTTATTATTATCCTTTTATTTCTTATACGGTTCCATTTGCATACTAACTGTATAGTATACCTTTTACTTCCAGCTACCTTCCTTTTTCTTTCCCATTCCAGCGTTGAGTGCATCCGCTGCACCAGTTTATTTATTTATTTATTTTTTTTTCCATATAGTTATCCACCAAAGGTCTACATTATGGTTATCCTGCATAATAGTCCTTTTTAGTATTTTGTTTATTGTATTGTCTATTTCTGCATATTAATCATGTTACTTCCAGCGCCAGTGTTGATCGCTTTTGCTGTTTTCTCCCAGCCATTTACTCCCTACCTTTTGACTCTCATTTAACTTCCTTCCTCCACCTTAGCATCACCCCAAGCTCCGACTCCCACAGGAGTCTCTCTAAGCTCCAACTCCTGCAGGGGTTACTCCCCACCCATTCCTCGTACCAAGCATAACGCAGCCTTGCACTCAACTCTCACAAGAGCCACCTCAACATACGTAGTTATTCATATATGTTAATGTTGCATGTTTGGTATGCATTTTTTGTTTGTATGTATCATGTGTGTATGTGTATATATAATTATAATGTTTGTTCCCCCCTTTTCAGCTTTCTTAACCCTTCCTTCCTGCATCAAGCGCTTCCACTGCCTTTGCTTACCTTACTTCCCAGCTTTAAGTTCCGTCCCTCTCCTCAACACCCTACTCCCAACTTTCTCCCTCCTCCTGTTTAAGCTCTGACCCCCGCAGGGGTCCCTCCGAGCTCCAACTCCCGCAGGAGTTACTCCCATTCACATACCCAAGCATAATGTGGCATGTTTTTGTATGCATTTTTGTGTATGTATGTATTGAGTTTATAAAATTATACATGTTCCCCCCCTTCAGCTTTCTTAACCTTTCCTTCTCCCTGCATCGAGCGTTTCCACTGCCTTTGCTTACCTTACTTTCCAGCTTTAAGTTTCTTCCCTCTCTCCAACTTCCTACTTCCAACTTTCTCTTATCTCATTTAAGTTTCCACCTCCAAGCTCTGATCCCCGCAGGGGTCCTCTCGAGCTCCAACTCCCGCAGGAGCCAGCTAGAGTCTTGACTATCACAAGAGTCTCTTCCCAGCCTCCTCATGCAGAAGTCCACTGCCCCTGCCCTGACTTCTCAAATCTATCCAAAACCCTGACATTGTGTATGCACATTGGCGTGCGTGTATATATGTGTGCGTGCGTGTATGCATAGGTATGCGTACATAGGTACGTGCATGTACATATGCATGCGTATGGGTGTATGTGCATGTATTAATATATATGTGTATATATTTATATAACGTCTGTATGTTCCCCTCTTTTTCAGAGGCCGAGTCCTTACCTTCCTGCACCAAGCACCCCCAACATCTTTGCTTACTCTACTATCCAGTCTTAAGCTCCTCCCTTATCCTCAAACACCCTAGTCTACTCCCTCTCCTGTTTTAAGCCCTAACCCCCAAGCTCTGACCCCCGCAGGGGTCCCTCCGAGCTCCAACTCCTGCAGGAGTTACTCGCCTCACACCCGCACCCTTCCTCACTGCAAGTATCACGCAATCTTGCACCAACTCCCACAAGAACCACCCTAACATGCTTGTTCTCCCCTAACCTTTCAAAATCTTCAATACTCCATTTCCAACTTTCTCTTCCCTCCCGCTTAAACCCTCACCCCAAGCTCTAATCCCCGCAGGGGTCCTTTCGAGCTCTAACTCCCGCAGGAGTTACTTCCTTCCCTCTTTACATCTCCCTCCTTCCAATTTCTCTCTAAATTACTTAAGCTCCCACCCCTAAGCTCTGATCCCCACAGGGGTCCTTCCGAGCTTTCATACCCCCCCCCCCCGAACCCCCGGCCCCTGATGCCCTGCATCTCCACTCATCCCATGTACCTTAGGATAACTCAGCCGAGTGCTCGAACTTCTAAGGAACCACCCCCCCCCTCCCCCCAGCTCTGACTTCCGCAGAGGTCAAACTGAGCTTCGACTCTCGCAAGAGTCTCACCCATCCACCTCCTGCAAGAGTCCTCCTCTTCGGCCCTCCTCATCACATTCCCACTCCCCTAGCTTAACATACCGCTGGTTGTTCTATCTACAGCTTCATCTACAGTTCCAATGCCCCTTAGAGCCCACCCTAACCCTCCCATGTCAGGCCTCCCGCTGGAGCCTATCTTTCCCTTATTCTATATCCAGCAGCCGGATATAGCTATAGTCTCCTTGCCTTTTGGGGTGTTTTCTGATACGCGGCTGCTGTCCCGAGCGTTTATTTAATTGCATTTTGGGGAGTTTGAGATCTACCTAAGCTTAAGCTCCCCTCTCGCTCTACGAATGGGAGGAAGCCCTGGGCTCGAGTATCCCTTAAGCTCAGGGCTCTCTCAGAAGCTTATTTGACAGCATGCCAAATAAGCTTCTATTAAATCATCAGCTAAGCGGGAACTCTTGAAGTGAAGTTTATACATAAACTAATTTCGAGAGGACCACGTGCTTATGATTTACCACAGCTGGTCTCGCATTAACTAATTATGATCTTCCAATCATATGATCCCACATATACTATAAATAACCACTGTTTCAGTCCACTGCTATCTTCGTATGGAAGAAACCCCCCTTCCTCCCCTTTCTCCTCCTTTCTTAGAACGGGCGACACGGCGGCCCAGTGGTTAGCACTGTTGCCCCACAGCAAGAACACTGCCAGCCCCGGTCTCGCCAGGATGGCGGGTGTTTCTGTGCGGAGTTTGTATGTTCTCCCCGTGTCTGCGTGGGTTTTCCCCGGGTCCTCCGGTTTCCTCCCACACGCAAAAATATACTTAACGCATAATAGAATAAGCATTAAATATAACAGTCCAACTCTATTCCTCCTCAAGAGTTTCTCTAAGCTATCGCAACGGGGAGTTTGAGATCTACCTAAGCTTAAGCTCCCCTCTCGCTCTACGAACGGGAGGAAGCCCTGGGCTCGAGTATCCCTTAAGCTCAGGGCTCTCTCCCGGGACAGCATGCCAAATAAGCTTCTATTAAATCATCAGCTAAGCGGGAACTCTTGAATGCATATTCTGAACCGCGGATCACAGGGAGCACCGAGCCGTTGAAGGACAACAGGGCGATACGTTTTTTTTACCGAGAACCATTGCATCCCTGATGCTGCGTTCACACCAGACGCGGAACGCGCGGCAAAATCGCGCTATTCGCGAGTAAATAGACGCGTGAACATTTGAGTTTACTCGCTTCATTCGCGCGTCAAACTCCGCTTCATTCGCGCGTCAAATTCACTTCAGAACAGACGCGGATTTGCGTCATGGGCAGGGCTTCTGTCTGCTCAGTGAATGTAGCTTCGTTGCTAAATGGCTAACATGGATTTTATTGATAAAATACCTGTGTTTATGTGCTTTATGAAGGCTGTAAAACAGCGTCGATACGTTTGGAGCCGTGTCTGAGTCCACTAGATACTTTCAGAGGTGCACCCAGCGCTGTGGGCTCATAAACTCCTCCAGAAACTTAACCTGGATGACTGGGGCTTCCAGCGGTGCTTCTGACTGAGCCAAGCCTAGTTTGATGAACTGTTGTCGGTGTCGGCTGGAGGATTTCCCCCGGACACCAACAACAGGTGCTACGTCACAATCATGCTCCCACAAGAGCAAGCTCCTGATTGGTTAACGCGGCGCGAATGTCCGCAGAAGTTCAGATATTTGAACTCGAGCGATTCGAGCGATTCGCGCGATTTGCGCGTTAAGCGCGTCAAACGCTCAATTTGCGCGTATCGCGCCATTCGCGCGTATCGCGCCGCAGGATGCCTATTCGCGCGTTTGCATTGACTTAACATGTAAATCACTCGTGCTTGACGCTTCTTCCGCGTCTGGTGTGAACGCAGCATAATGAGCACTACTACAAGTTACTAAAAGAACAGACCACACACAGTTATCTGGATAGAAATGACATTAAAATTTAAAGTTATCACTTTGGAAATCCAAAATACTATTCAGAATGAGTTGGAATTAGCTTATCACCTATTTAAAATGTAACCATAATGTAATCAATACAGTTACTAATAATTTTTATTTTATAAATGACATTACATGTATTTTGTTAGAGTAGTAGTAGTAGAGCATATATAATAAAGTATGTGGTAAATTGAATCATTCAGAACTAATTTCTTTCATGGAAAACACAATATAGGATCATAAAAATACTAATAAAATAGCCCAAAAGTCTGAAGCCATTATACAATTTCAGTTGTTTTTCCACTTAGATTTTTCCCCTTGGCTGAAGCTCACACCAACTGGTGCAATTTGACATCAATGAAAGGTCTGGCTTTTAAAATGAACAACTTTCACACATCTTCACAGTAACTTCCACTATAAAGCCGTCTTTCCAAAGCAGTGAACTAAGTGTTGGAATGAACTCACCTTTGCTCTCTTTGCCTGGCGGTATTATTAAAATGCATGTCACATCCTTAATTACCTGTCATTCTGAGAAGATGAGACCGACCAGGTTAAAGTCCACTCCTATATGTTTAACTCATCATAGCACATATTGGTTTTCCTCTTTCCAAGAGGCTTTTGTTCAAGAAAAGAAAAATAGTGTCCTATAGCACACACAAGAGCACAGCAGGTGATGCATGTGTGAGAGAACATAGTCTTTTAGCACTCCCCGGGATCCAGTATTAAGTAAACTAATGACCCAACAACACAGTCAGGCCGTGGTAATACATCACAATGCCTAAACGAATTGCCCTGTCCCACAGCAACGGGACATCAATAGATTCCTTGTAAAACACAGCAGTCTTGTGCGGAAACCTTCATAATGGGAAAACGTGCTTAAACATGTAAGTGGGTCATTGCAGAAAGAATCAATAACACTTCTTTTTGCTGAAGTCCACATGAAATCCAAATTGACCCCATTTACTTTTGCGATATACATAGCAGGTCAAAGAGAACGCTCAGCAAGAATAATAAAGTAGGTATAATTTTCACGTATAATATATCTGTTCCAACTAATGCATTATAATTTGCAAATGCGCTGAATAAAATGTATATTTCTGTAGGTTGTGCTTAATTTTATTTTCAAGAAATAACCGTGATGGTTAACCTAGTGGTATATCAGGGTGTAGCCCAGCAGGTAAATTAATTATTTTACTACTCAGAAATGATTGTGCTCCTTGACCCATGTCATCACAACAAAGCAAATCTAAATAATTGTTAAAATTTGGGATATTGTAATGTTGATGAAGTCATAAAAAGAGGAAGAGGGCTTAATTATATAGAGAATTACTCCATTTGGAGTGGTTTTGTGTCTAATAATTCTGCAGATCTAGGTAAATATTGCATTGTACACTAATGGTCAACTCTTTTGGAATCATACTTTTTAAGGTTTTAAGTCTCTTTTGCTCACCAAACCTGCATTAATTGATCCAAAGCACAGCAAAAACAGTGTCAATTAAAAATAACTATTTTTACAATTTAAAATAACCAATTTTAATGTACATATATTTTAAAATGTAATTTATTCTTGTGACTTTAACGCTGAATTTTAAACATCATTACTCCAGTTACATGATCATGTTATTATTAATATTATTTTTATTATTATTATTATTCATTCATTTTATTTTTCGACTTAGTCCCTTTATAAATCTGGGGTCGCCACAGCGGAATGAACCACCAACTTATCTAGCATATGTTTTACGCAGCGGATGCCCTATACCGGGAAACATCCATACACTCTCATTCACACACATACACTACGGTCAATTTAGCTTACCCAATTCATCTATACCGCATGTCTTTGGACTTGTGGGGGAAACCGGATCACCCGGAGGAAACCAACGCCAACACGGGGAGAACATGCAAACTCCACACAGAAATGCCAACTGACCCAGCTGAGGCTAGAAAAACATATATAGCCTACTCATGTTGCAAGCTCATAATTAAAAATGTGAACTGAAAACCAAGTTATTAAGTGGTACAGTACGGTACAGTATGGGTCGGTACAGGTCACCTTTATCAGGCTTGCATTTCTACTGCCAAATGGTTAAAGATGGGCATGGTGTACGACAGAAAGTTTCAGTCAATGTCCTTATCGCTCGAGGAAATGTCAAAGTAAAGCTGTACGGGTCGTTCACGTATCATATGAGAAGCACTTACAGTCTCCGACTTGTTACCAATTACAGAAAAAACTACACACAGCAAACATTTAGTCCTTATTTGGGTTCAAAAACAACACACAACATATAGCCCACAGTCACCTCCCATCTGTATCTTTAATCTTCAATAGCACATGTAAGCTCTTGTTAGAAAGTAATTCTGTCATTCTCGAGTTCATAATAGTCCAAAAGGTGATGATAATAGTTAAACATGGCAGTTTGTTCATGTTTTAGGTTGCTGAAACAATAATTTGCTCCCTTCCCCTTCATTTTGTTCGAGCGTTACTTTTGCGTTTGTTCCTTTCTGAAAGAATCGGATGTCAGAAGCAGTTCAATAATCACCAGCTCAAGAAGATCATTATTTCAAATATAGACATGTGGCGAGCTCTCTGGAGAAAGTGAAACGGCTCGTGCTTTAGATGGTCTTTGTGGCTGTTCAATAAGACGACGACAAGGTTTGTTTAAGCTCGGGTTGACCATGGCTCGTTATTATATGTATATATTATTACGGTATAATGTCTCGGCTGTGTTTTTAAAAATGACGTTTTCTTTGTTTTCATTCTCCTGCCTGTTCACAAGCTAGTGACGTATCTCTGTACACCAATAGCGTTCAGCTACACGCCTTGCTCTGCCTTTTGGTACCTTTTTGTTGTACTAGGTACCCTTTTGAAAGCGTACCCAAAAAGTGGTATGGTACGGTTCGCTTTTTGGTACCTTTTGACAGAGGAAACGGCCATAAAAGCGTACCGTACTGCACCATACTGCACCACCCATTGGAAACAGGACATGAAATATATTAAACAAAGTAGGACAGGTAATATTAGATTGACATTTTTACAACCCTGTCCATCACAAAGAGAAAGTCTAATGCAACCACTGGAATATAAACTACTTATCTTGGTGTGAATAAGCATTTACTGCACATGATCAATAAACGCATGTTAGGTTGTGAATGTTTCATGTTGGCTTACTGCATATACCAAAAAAATACCCCATTTTAACTAAGTTATAAGAATTTTGTTTTTAACTTAAAAGAGGTTCTTAAGACATTGCATAGATGTAGTATGTCTGTTTGAAAGATATATGTGAAGTATTTTTTCACCTAAACTGCAAACGACAGCTGTTTATTATAGAGTGTGAGATTCACATATATAGCTGATGGAGGGCTGGGAGGTGTTTGTGAGACTGCTGCTGCCTCTGAGGCAGATGGTTTTTGGGGTTGAGGGATGACAGATGAATTGTGCCAACGTCCTGTGCTGAAAGATGGAAAGGCGTTCTGCCTGCCCCAGTTATGCCATAACCACAAACAATACGATGTGCTTTGGGTAGCAGATACAGCTATGTATCTGATGGGAGTGTCGAAAGTCGTGACTCAAACAAAAACCTTTCCTGCTCTCAAATAAGTTCTTTGACATCATTGTGCACTATGGGTGGTAGATTGTGCTGGTTTTGATAAGATAATGTAAGCCACGTAATTCTAGCACGTAATTGTAGCCCTTGTGCCCGTCACCTTGGAGATGTCCTTGATGATAGCTTTCAACCATTAGAAGTGCATAACTCCACTGGGCTAATTTTTTATTACTCAAAATGAAGACAAAAATGCACTTATTTATTTATTTATTCAAAAATATTCAAAATAATCTATTAAATTTGTAATAATTGATGCTTCATTTAAAATTTAACGCATCACTTCTGTATAACATTTATTTGACTAGCTCGTTGCTCAATGTCATTTCTTGTGATAAAAAAACAACAAAAAAGCTTATTCAATTGATCGGTCAATAAATCAATCACAGTTGCAGATTAATCGATTAATAAAATAATCAATAGCTGCAGCCCTAACATGCAATACATGTATATTGTATGTCAATAGTAATATAGTATTTCATAGTTGTAGTTGATGGATTCACAGAATGCACTATCTACTATATGCAGTACAGTATACTATTTTTGGACAAAACAACCTAGAGAATCTCTAGGTCAAATCTTCTCTCTAGGCTCATGTTTAGCACTAAACAGTGATTTGCAGTGTGTGTATGTGTTTGTTTGTATGTATGTACAGCAAAGGAGAGCAAAACCAAGAACCTTTGTTCTCAGTGCATTCACCATAGTGAATCGAATGTATAGTTGCAAACAATAAACAAAGGCATAAACCGCCAACAATTTTTGCGGGAACATGAGAGCATCAAAAATTCAAATAAATATTCAAAAATGATTAATTATTAAAAAAAGAATTAGAATCTTGCACACACCTGATTTGACAACATCGGAGTGTTAGACTGGAGTGTTGGATAACATTGGTTTACATATCATCTGGTTGAGTAGTCGCATACATCTACCCACAGAAGTTCAAATATTTTAACCACAGCTCAAGTCGAATCTGAATTGTCCCCATGTGAATATGATCAGACCCCCGAAAAACTCTCCATTAAAGATAAATGACTTCCAGTCTGTCGCTTGTCATGTGCAGTGAAAAGGCAACTTTAGAGAAAACATTTGTCATAGATAAATGACATATTTTCTAAAAAATACAACTGTATTGTAAATTCATGATTTGCCTATGTCTTTTCTATATGCGGGACAATGCAATCACTTGCTGCTTTCACATTAGGTTTGATTGCCTCGCAGGTTTGAAACTTTTATAGTTTTTTAAAAGGCTCCTGTGTCTATCTATCAATAAAGTAATGTAAAAGTTAAAATAAACAAAAAGAGAGTTGTTTTCTGGTAAAGTTGAGCAAAAAGTATATCAATATTTACTGCTTGCAGCACTTCAGTTACACATGTTAGAAAAGTGAGTGATTAAACGCATTAAAGGTGCTGTATGTAAGTTTTTGACTCTTCTAAAGCATAAAAATACAATAATATGTGTGCAGATATTTAAGAAACATCCCAAGTGAACATACTTGTTTAACTGAAAAACAATGCTGAAGTCAGATATTCTGCTTTGAAAATGTTTTTTTCCGTGCCGGAACGATGTCTTTGTTTAGGTAATTTTCACATGCACATGCCAGTTTAGCCAATTATAATTCAGCACCCCGGGTTGCCTTGTTGGAAAACAGCATATTTCATTCATTCATTCATTCAGAAAGACTCTGAAAGCATGCGTCCATGAGCGAAATGCTACAGTGTAATGGAAAGTATCAGATGTCAAAATGAGACAGATTCAGTTCCACATGACGTTAATTAGCAAATGACATAAATATTAGGAACGTGAGCAGGTTACATCGCGTGTCCTAACAACACGCTGTGACGAGATTGTTATGAGTGATGAGCCATTTGGCTGTTTGCACCACAAAACATGGCAGAAATTTAAGCCTTTCAGAAGCACAGAACATGCACTCACTCACAAAACGGTAAGGTTTAGAATCTATTTAATACATGTCAACCCTCTTTAACATCATTAAATGTACATGCTGAATCACTCATATGTGTTTAGTTCTAAAGTTCAATTTCAAACGGTTTATTGTATTTTCCAGATCTGAGGTGAACTTTCTACTTTCAGTATATGGTAATACACGTCATGTAAAATGCATTCAAACTCGCATTGTTAGCATTTAGCACTGAATAAAGCACACGAGGCTTACCTGAGGTGATCTTTCATAGGTTTCTGTTGTTCAGCTGTGAGAAATAGAAGCCGCTTCTAATAAATCGATTCGAGGTGTTGGTTAGAACCAAAACTCCTTTTAATATGGAGAATATTCCCTCAATCGCGTGTCGTTGCTTTTATTTAGAACACAGTTTAAAATCACTCAAACTGGCAATTTCCATGATTTGCTGTGATATGAGTCACCCCAGAGTTTGTTTAAACTGTGCACCAGACAGTTTGTGCATTCAGACGGAATAGGGTACAATTCACTGATGCGGCTGCAATTCCATCCGAGACCTTTATTTTACATTCTTCCTCCAAAACTACCAGCACGGCAAAGTTGTACAATATGTGCTATGCCCACTCCATTTGAATCACATCCGAATAAATTTAATCTGAAATGCAAAAGTGCTTCTCTAGCTCTGTATCTGGTTCACATTTTTTATTTTACCCGCGTTTGCACACCTGTATGCCAGTTTTGTGCACCCCTGGATATATTGCATTATCCCACTGTCAATAGCTTTGAAATGTAAAAAGAATAACTTATATATACAACACTTTTAACCAAAAAGTTCTGTTGGTTAGCACAACAAATTTGCATTCCCAACTAAAAACAAAAACAAACAAACAAACATAAAATTGTATTTTGCAGAGCAACTATACCCACCCTGACTGCTAAGCTAATGCTATACTGCTATCAACACTAGTTCAGGTAGAGAATATGAAAGCAAAGTAAACAATAAGTGTGAGAACAACTATGAGTTCTGGTTTTTAACCTCTCTGGCTTTAATAGTCAGTAGTCAATTGTGTTGTCATCTTGGCTGTGCAGAAGACCCTGCAGGGACAAATGTGGCAGCGCGAGAGTTCCCTGCCTGGTTGAAGCATCCACCGTTCTCCTTCAAGCCCACGCTCTGCCACTTTGGATATGTCATGACCAATAAGGATGAAAAATTGGACCGTTCGCACAATTCCGGCTCTGAGATCACGCTCCGAGTCCCTCCGTACTTGCCCAGAGGTGCAGAGCCCCTTGCGCTCAAAACAAAATGGCATTTTAACAAGGTCTCAATCAAACACATTGCCTCCCCAAATGACTACTCAGCTTCCTTTACCAGGCCAGCTGCACAAAAGATGCTTAGTTTTGTAAAAGTACTTAGTACTTACAAATCTCATCCAGAGCCTTTACCTACAGTAGCTGGCTTACGCAGTGATAAATAAATACATAAAAATGCATAAGTAAACTTCCTAATGAGTGCACGAGTGTGTTTTTTAGTTCTTCAGATCTTCTCATTTGAACATCTACACAGTCTGACCTCACCTTGTCTCACCATGTCCTTGCTGACTGTGTGGGCATTTCTACCTATTCAACTCAGAACTTTGAAGGATAACTTATTGTGTGCTGAAATGCATTGAAAAGTACAGAGCGCACAACACACAAATGTTGAGGCTTTTTATTTATTCTTTATCAATACAAAGAGTTTACATTTTTAACCTTTTTTTATGCTGAAGGGTAAAACGCAGCTTAATGTTGATCTCCCCCTCCCCGGAGGACTTTTAATATTTTCTCAACGGCTTGACTATCCATATTTCAATAAGACGCGTTTGTGTCTTTTCCATCCAGAGAGCCAAATCAATATTGCATTAGTCAAACTCTTTAACCCATGAAGGGGAAACGGATAGCTGAGTCTGGCACCTCCCACATGAGAGCAAACAAGCTGCCTAGAAATTGGGTTGCAGCCTCTGCATTTGACATATTGAATGACAATGACAGATTGACAGAGGCAGAGCACACTGTTTTTATATTATGCGGAGCAGGTATCGATTCTCTCAGTGACTCGAAATTAGATATTTGAAACAAGTGGGAGCTTTTGGTGTGTCCTCTGCTAAAAAGACTAGTCACCAGGATATGTTTAGAGAACGAGGCTTGACTGTACCACAACCACAAAGAATACCTCAGGTAATTATGTTCTGCTGTTCAAGAGAATGGCTAGTCTTGACCTACAGATTTTACACAATAAATGTGAAACTTTGAAGTAGGACTGCACAATATATATTGTTTCAATAATAGTCTGGATTGATATAACATGACCTACACTAATAGTGTGAAAGATTTGTGAAAGGTCTGTGAATTTCAAATAAATTTAAACCATATGGGCACAACAAATTACAAAGTTTGCCACTTTAACAAAGGTTAATTGAGTTTAATTGTTCATACAGTGAAGCCTATATGGTGTTATTTTACATTTATTAATGAGTCTCTGAACCTCGATACTGTTAGACTCCACCAACAAAGCTGTCTATTTAATTTGTATCTTTATCTATTGTTTTCATCTGTGCTTTAATTTATTTAGTATATTTTATGCAGATGCACTCACCTACAAAATCATAAAATGAAAGTACTTTTTCGTTATTTTATATATAATATTTTTATATATTTTATATTTTTTTAATTCTAATAGTCAAATACAGTTTTTCCAGTTTGTTTGCTTATTTAATCATTTATATTTCTGCATTTAAAACAACACATTTAATATGTTAACTGTAAAGGCTCATAAATATAAATAAAAAAGAAACTGAATTAATTCAAATGTACAGGTCAAATTGTTGATGAAAAAGATGCATCTGCAGTGTTTTACTGATAATGAGAAGACTCAGGTTGAGTTGGGCAGGTCATTACACCAGCATTTAACAGTCATGATAAAAGTCTGTAAAAATCTTTCAAATATGACCAAGAGTTTTGCTTTGGGCACTTAAGTGGAAATCTAAAGGAGGTACTGTATTTTAACTGGTTTGCCAACTGGTTATGGCAAAAGACAGTTTGTCAGAATTTTTAAGGTATCCCTAAACAGGGTTTCTGCAGATATCATAATGTCAAATTTAAGACTTTTTAAGACCTCTTTAAGACCATTAAGTATTAAATTTAAGACCTATATCACAATATCAAAAACACGCAAGAGAAAATGCAAAATCACAAAATTTGTGGTAAAATTAAAATATTTTAATTGAATTGTACTAAAGACAGATTAGATGCATCAATTGAACTACAGAAAAAAAAAAAACATCCTAAGGCTGACTGTGCGCGCACCTCACGATACGGATGAGGCTTTTATACTCTTTAAAATGACAGGGGCCGGTCAAAAGAAACCCATCGTAAAGTCAGACGGATAAACAGAGATGTAGTACGTTTCCGGAACTACGTCATATCATTTATATTGTTCAAGATTTTTTAACTAATTATTTTTATAATTTACTATAATGATTATAAAGTTGGGCGACGCGGTGGGGAAGTGGGTAGCGCTCTCGCCTCACAGCAAGAAGGTTTCAGCTGGGTCAGTTGGAATTTCTGAGTAGAGTTTGCATGTTCTTCCCGCGTTCGCGTGGGTTTCCTTCGGGTGCTCCGGTTTCCCCCACAAGTCCAAAAACATGCGCTTTAGGTGAATTGGGTAAGCTAAATTGTCCGTAGTGTATGTGTGTACAGACTATCACACACTACTACAGATGTGTGTTTCAGATAAAATCCCTTCAAAGTGATTCATATTCAACTCAAATCAAACGCGGTGCCGCACGAATTGCTCACCCGAAATCTGTTCACTCCGCCAGCCGAAATCATTTCGTGCGCACCGAAAGCATACACAGCGATGATGTCACATTTGCCGAGCGCACTGAGTTCAATAATAGAAAGCTGATTGGCTATTGTATGTTGGTCTCATTTGCAGTTGTAATAGCACAAATTACATTAGGATTAGTGAAATAAAGAACTACAAAAAACCAAGCAACAACAACACAAAATAATTTAAACGAGAATTAGATGTAGCGTTACATGGACATCGGTAAAATAAGACCTGTGCAAAAATATTTGAGACCTAGAACAGCGGATTTAAGACTTTAAGGCCTAAAATTTCGATTTTTAAATTTTTGATTTTTTAAGACCTCGCAGAAACCCTGCTAAAGCTCCAACGTTGCTACTGTAATTTGCCTCTTCACACACAAACACACAAAAAGAACAGACGCTGACACAGTAGTTTGATGATTTTGTCGTGTTTGGTTCTGCAGAACTGCTTGTTGGAATTAAAGTGGGAGATATTCTCCAAACAGATGTTACAAGTTTGTCTTATTGGCATGGCTGTCGGGGAAGTGCATATCATTGTACAATGGTGAGTAATAGCATTTTTGGTTCCGTTTCTGGGTGATTTAGAGAAAATGTCTTCTGAGACATTCATGAATGAATGACTTACTGCTTGCACACCAGTCTTTTGTTGTGTTGATATTTACTCGCGTCTAAACATTGGTGACAATGGACATTTATCAAATTGACTAAACTTTTTTTTTCTGCTGGCACTGAAAGGACCTTCAAATATTCTGTTATTTTTGTCATACAGATAGAAGTGAGACACCTTTCAAAACTATAAAGAGTCTTTTTATTTGTCCCTACTCATAAATTAAACAAAATTATTTACTTTTAAAGAATAAAGGAACAAATAGGTTGCACTGTCATCTCAGTCTGCAATATATTCATGTAGAAATGAATCTTTTCAAAAGATTTGAATCTTAAAACAAAGTCTACATGCAGTTCTTACTGGTTTCCTATGTGTTTTGCTAATAGATAATTTAGGAGATTGATGCACAGTTGCTGTAAAAGTTTTGAGATGTTCATGAATGAATAATGAACTGTTTGCTTACCGACCTGTTATAGACCCCTGAACATGGCACAACACAAAACAAAATGCTGGTTAATTTTTGGTTAACCTATATGTCATATGGCACAATGGGCAGTGCTTGACCATTCAAAGCAGCCCCAAACCTTCAGCTCTCAGTCTAAGGTCTAACTGCATAAGACTGTTAAATCTTCCAGCAAGCAATGTCTTTCATATATGCTGAGATGCAAGTCTCTATCATATGACATCAGCCCAGAATGAGAGTTGCGGTGACACGATAAGCCATATTTTTGAATCACAGATAAGAGAAGAGAAGTGGTTCAAAAACCAAGCCTTGAGGAAAATCATTAGCATGTTAAACGTTATGTACTGGACAAAGGATCTACCTAAGCAGTAAGGATCCAACCACAAGTGGCAGTTCCTGAAATGCACCTTGTAATGAGGGTTGAGAGTAAGAAGATCTGGTGTCAAAAGCAGCAGATAGATCCAAATGAATACATACAGCTATGGAAAATAATTAAGATATGTAATTTATAGTAATGTGTTACTACTGATGACATTTCCTTCTTTTTTCAGAACTATGATCTTTTTAAATCCAAAACAAATTAAAACTTTTGTTATTCTGACCATTATTTCTGGAAGAAATGCTATAAATGACGTCTGTTTGAGCTTTGAATGATGCTTGTTAATTGAGGATATTTTATTGTATGTTGCTGTAAAAATTCATTATAGTCTTACGTTTTTTGTTTTTAGCAGGATGTGTTTGAGTGATTGCATGCTGTCTGTGATGGGCTGTACCTGTACACAGACGTTTGCATTGTACTTTGGCGTGTGGAATGTATTTGTGTGAATTAGCAGTGTGTAAGGCATGTCTAGTGCGTATGGTTTGTTTAGATGCTGTGTGTGTGCACGCATGTGTGCGCTTGCTATGGTTGGCTGGGTGCAGGTGATAAAGGCTGAGTGGACAGATAGGGGATGAAAGCCGTGCAGGTGTTTGGCTATGAATGGACAGGGAACCTCTCCAGCCCCCTGGCATTTCTAATGAAACCAAACGGATGCATGCGTGTCTGAGTGTGTGTGTACGTCTGGTCTTTGAAGCCACAGGACAAAGACTAACCTTTAACTCAAGGTAGCTTGCTGCTGAAGCTGGCCTCAGACTCTTTCTCTCAGTGAAGTCACAGGGAGCAGCGTTCTTCTGATCTGAAAACGAAATAGCAGAAGTCAACAAAAACTAATAGAAAATAATATTCCACTTATAGATGAAGAAAGTCCAGGCTTTCACATTTAATCAAAAAATTTAAACATTTTGAGTTAGTTCAGAGGGCTGGCATTACCAGTAGAGATCAGAATGTCTAAAACTGCCAGCTACACTTTATTTGAGATTAAAATGTGAACCAAAAGTTTTAAGACTTACAGTTAAAATGTTTTGACACAATATGGCTTGGGACCGGCTTAAACTATTCAACATAATGTGCAGAAACAGCCATGAGGAAACCAAAAGACGTTCTTGTGGCGCAATCAATAAGACTCAAACGCAAGCATTAAGAAATAACCCATAAAGCCAGTGTCATTTCCTCCTGTTGATTTTCCAATCAGCTGGGTAATCTCACTCTCTCAGTGGGGAAGACGAGTTTGGTATTGACAGGTTGGTTTCACAGCTGACGTCCTGTATGTTCATTTGCGGGCTACTTCAATTGGGTAGAATCACAATAAAGGGCAGTCTGAGATCGTCGCACCACAGGTGTTCTCTGTCACTTATGCATAAACTAACAATCTTGCCCACAGAACAAGTCAACAAGCATGTGGAGTAAAACCCTCAAGAAAAGTTCTGGAAAAGTTCTCCCAAAGATTACAATAGGTCATTATTTACTAACTCTCTTTTCATTCCAATGGTGACAAAAACTTTCAAAAAATTCCACCTAGAATGTGGTCAACTACAGCATATGAAATATGCATTATATGAAAGCAGTGGGTGAGGAATGTTATGCATACAGTAGTTAGAATAGCCAAACTATTGTCATTCTATGTAATAATTGCTTACACATACCAAAACAGCTTGTTTATGGGTTTTATTATGTGATGACACATTAAAAGACTATAATCATGATCAGTGCAGCCCCAAACTTTTTATTGTCGTTGTAAAACTTTATACTTTGCCACTGTTTTTAAAACCTTAAGGTTTTACCCATTAATTAGCAAGACATTTTAAAGAGCCCCTATTATGCATTATAAAAGGTCGTATTTTGGCTTTGGGGGTCTCCAACAACAGGCTGAAAGGTCAAAAACACTTTCATTGTCTTATAATATGCATTTTATTTTTATCTAATTATGCCAACGACTCCCATTTGATTCGTTCAGCGATTGATTTGTGAGGCTAATTTGTGCTGACTGGTCTGATGAACCAGTCTGTTGTGATTGGTCGACTGCGTTCAGCATGAGACGGAGAGAAACGCCCAATGCACGAATGCATATCCAGCATATCCTCTATTCTTAACTGCAACCCCAAGTAATAACAACAACACACATTTACTATTAATCCACACAGTAGCAAAAGTTGAACTATTTAGAAAATTGACAGCACCACGCATGTGCGGAACAGCTGATGGTGGCTACAAACAGCTACTATGATCTTGAGTACAAAACGCATTTAAATCGGTAAAGGAAACACGCGTCACATATTCAATGTGGTTTTGGATGCAATATGTGAAGTAGCCCATACAGATTTAACCTGAGAGATACAGTACAAGCAGCCACGCAGAGCGATTACAAGTTACAACACACAATTAAAAACATATTTTGCAAACTACAGAAAACGAGGCAACAATTTTAATCACACTTCACATTGTGTAGGAAGGAGAAAGACTTACAGGATCTGGAGAAAGAAAAAAACTGGTCCATATATACTGTGTAACAGTTAATGACAAAATCCCATACATTAGTATTCTTTGCTGATCCTTCCTTTAATAACAAATGGCCGGTGAATCATGCGCTGCAGGGTAGGTCATTGTATCAATCATCAGAAAAATGATAGAAACAACACAGCACTCGATTGGCTATACTGTGGTACTGTTGTAAAAATGAACTTTAACTCTTTATTCCCTACAGCCTCATGTCTGACCATCCCTCAGTGATGGTAATCTTTGTGTCTAATTCTTCACACTCTACTAGTGTCTAAAGGGAAAGGCACGTTCACGTTTTACTGGATCCGGTAGTTTATATTTGGTATTGTTTTATGTCAACGTTGATACAAACAAAAAGATCCGGACGAACGACGAATCATTTAAATGACTCTGAGTCGAATCTTTCATTTAAGTGAAGTTTCACAAACAAATTTCGAGAGGAACATGTGATATTATTGACCGCAGCTGATCTCTCATCTACAATCATTAGCTAGCCAATCAGACCAATTAAAACTAACTATAAGTAGCCTAGGAAAAATCACTCCCTTATCTTCATTTTTCGAAGAAACCCCCCATCCACCCCTTCTCCCCCCTTTTTTCTCCCTTTATAACGGGGAGCTTTCGAGAACCACCTGATCTCGTACTCCCCTTATATGCTCTATCGACCAGGCGGGAGCCCTGGGCTCAACTATCTCCAAGCTCAGGGTTCTCTCCCGGGACAGCATGCCAAACCAGCTAACATTTGTCAAACAATATCTAAGTGCGAACTCTTGAAAAAAAGCTATATTTTTAAACAAGGTGCACTTTCAGATTTACCCATCAGCTGGATTTTTTCGTTCACTTATAGCTGTGTCGCACACTGCATGGAAGGTCATTTTCAAAAACCCATAATAGGGGCTCTTTAATCATTTAAAATTCAATAAACTTAAGCCCACAAACTTGACTTTTTTGAACCTCACAGAGGTTATTTCAAACATTTAATATGCTCTTTATGTACTGTATATAAAATCACTTTTTGTGGATGTAATTTGATGTGAACACTAAAATGTCTTTGACCCATATATTAGGAAAATGGACATATTCAGACACAGAAATTGAAACTCTTTTTCTGCTGCAGTTATGAAATTTAATTTGTGCAGTGGGGTTTAACCAGAAAGTCATTTTCTCTTGTGGTATATGTAAAAACCATTTTACTTTGGAGTGAAATGACTTGGCAACCTGATAATCTGACTAAACAATTTGTTCATGATACATTTGCAGCAGATCTTTAGTTATCAGTTCACTTGACAGGAAGATTATGATTAAAAAAAATATTGTATTGAATAATAGATTTAAAAAAAAGAGTAATGAAGAATACATTTGGGTTTAATAGATGCAGTGCCATCAGAAATTTGCATTAATGCTGCACTTATAGACCATTATCATGTTTTTAGATGCGTACAGTAGTTCTGTGCACTTCTGAGAGCAACCATAACAATGACCAAATGTTCATGGTTTGATGAACTTTCCTTAAACCAACACATATCTTTAGAATTATCCAGAAAGCAAATAGAAAACAGTTTTTTGAAAGCACTCATTTGGCAACAGCTATTTGAATGCTAGGACGAATTGTGCTATTAAGCGGGCAGCATGTGGCCGCCAAGCCGAGCAGATTGTTGAGGTGTATTTAAAGTAATCATAAGGACAAGCTCACACAGACTAGATCATTTTGTCTTTCTTTAATGTGAAAATGAAAAAGTGATTTGTCTTTGTCAGAGCCCAGTTATTGATAACATGGCGAGCACAAAGCAGCAATAGCTATGAGAAAGAGAAAGACATGGAGGGAGGCAGAACAAAACTAGTTTCTCATCCATATCCTCGCTCTCCTCTGAGGCTCTTTATCCAGGCTTTGATGCACAGATTAAAAGCTATTACTTTAGACTGGCAGGTGCAGGAAAGCAATGCAAGGATAGACAATCACATATGGTAAACGGAAACCAAAGCCTTTTTATCAGTCAAATAAAGAATCGCTAGCTGGCACAGGGACAAAAAAGCCAAGGTCTACTGTATTATTTCCCTTGTATCAACATAAACAGGGGAATTCATGAAGATTCAAGTGCACCCACTGTTATTGTTTATTTACACACAAACACAAACTGTCTGCATTGTTTAAGTGATGATTTACTAAAGAAATAATACAAATTAAGTAACAGCAAAAAAACAAAACATGGCCACAAAATCAATCCAGTAGATTGTGACAGATTCAGCACATTAGCATGATTTGGCATTCTACAGAAGCTCTACAGAATAACTTCTGCATGATTCAGACAAAAAACAACAACAATGCATGTTTACGGTTTAAATAAATGTTTATAATAAATGCACTGCCATTGAAATGTGGGTAAAATAAAGTTAAAATAATGCCTTTAATTTGTTTTGTTTGTTACTTATGCTCACCAAAGCATTTATTTAACCATAACATCAAATTATAATATAATATAATTATATTATTGTATATATTTATATATAATTGTTTTCTATTTCCATATCTTTCAAAATGCACATATACAAATTTTATTTTATGCACAAAAATGTCCTATTTTTATCAACTGGAAAGAACCTTATTTTTAAAGAATATCAGAGTTTTCAGAAAATAGAAGACAAGCAAAGCCAAAGGCCCAAATAGTGTCTCAGCGGTCTGTCTAAAAACCTGTGCTGTCCAGCTTTAGTCCATCTTTGCCCTAATCTTCGACAGATCACTGAAAGTTTGCAAAGTCCCTGCCTGCTTCAACCATTCTACCATCATACTTGTCCCCAAGAAACCACAAATCACAGGACTAAACAACTACAGACCAGTTTCTTTAACATCCGTGGTCATTTAACACAGGTGCCGACACACCTGATGGACATTACTAGACCCTTAACAGACCCACTTTAATTTACTTACAGAGCAAACAGGTCCGTGCATGATGCAGTCCACTGGGACTGTACTGCATCCTGCAACATCTGGACAAAGCAGGGACCTATGCAAGAATCATGTTTGTGGACTTCAGCTCTGTGTTCAACACCATCCTCCCAGCACTCCTCCAGACCAAATAGAGCCAGCTGTCTATGCCCACTTCCATCTGTCAGTGGATCATCAGCTTCCTGACAGACAGACAGACAGACTTCAAACGTTACATCAAACACCCACACCACAAGCACCGGTGCCCCACGGTGATGTGTCCTCTCCCCACTACTCTCCTCCCTGTGTGCCAGCGAATACACTGCAGAAGATGCCTTTGTCAGGGTCCTGAAGTCTGCAGATGACACCACGGTCATTGGGCTCATCCAGGACAGTGACCAGTCTGCATATAGGCAGGACTTTGAGCAGCTGGCTGTCTGGTACAGTCCTCACAACCTGGAGCTCAACAAGCTGAAAACAGTATAGATGGTTGTGGATTTCAGGAGAAGCCCCCCTGCTCTCTCCCCACTCACCGTCATGGGCAGCACTGTGGCAGCAGTGGTGTCATTCAGGTTCCTGGACATCACGATCTCCCAGGACCTGAAGTGGGACACTCACAATGACTCCATTGTGGAAAAAGGCCCAACAAAGGTTGTACTTCCTTCAAACCTGCCACAGGAGCTTCTGACAAAGTTTTACTCCGCTGTCATTGAGTCAGTTCATTGATCTTCAATTACTGTCTGGTTCGGATCAGCCACCAATCAGACATAAGTAGGCTGAGAGAGATGCGGAGGCCGATCTTTATGCCCTAAGGTCCAATCCCAATTCTATTTTTGTACCCCTACCCCTTCCCCTTGGCCCTTGAAACAGTGTGCTTCAAAATGTACCCCTAAGAAATGGGACAGCACTACAACACCTGCACATCGCGATCTCTTGTTTTATATGAGATCAATGATCGTGACTCCTATAGTTATTCCAGTTGCACTATTATTTGGTATTTATCTTCAGGAAATCACTGAAGGCAACAATTTCACGTTATCATAATGATATAATGTGACAATAAGCTCATAACTGTACTGTATATCTATACAGTGGCCATATTCAGCTATGTAAACACACAAAAACAACGTTAATATGATAGCAGACACTGTAAAAAGATCATTCCCAGCCACTAGACTTTTCTGACAGGGTATTCGAGTGTCATCGAGTGACAGAATGTTGTGCGACTGCTATACAGGAGTTATTATTGTGGATAATAGATAGTGAAACTCGTTATTTTTTTAAACCATGATGGTAAAACATAAACGTTGTTATGAATGTATAAAAACATATGCTTGTTTTTGTAAAAATTTGTAATTAATGACAAAAATACTAATTTGTGCATCTCCTTACAAATTAGTATAGTAGATGGTGTATTCTGGGAAATTTTCTTACCCCTTGGTTTCGAGTGTGGTCCTGAAAAATCTCAGTTTGAAGGGGTATCTAGCCCTTCCTCTTAGCCCTACGCCTTCAAGCTAAAGAGAATTGGGACATCCCTAAGGGGAAGGGCTAAGGGGTAGAATTGGCATTGGGCCTAAAACTTCTTATGCGGCCAATACAGCATCAGTTCGTCTTTTGGCATGGCAGATACAAGTTCTGCACAGTGGCTAGAGGGATTTTTAATTGTTAATTAAAAAATTAATAATTTTACATTTAATTCTTCTTGCAGAATTGTGGCCAGGTTACTACATGATGCTGGTGGAGGAAAACATTTCTTGACTCGCTCCTCCAAAACAACCCCAAACTGGCTCAATACTATTTTCTATCTGATGACTGTGCATGCCACGGGAAATGTTCAACTTTACTTTCATGTTCATCAAAACACTCTGTCACCAGTCTGTGTGTATTAGTGCATTATCCTCCTGATAAAGGGCACTGCCTTCAGGATACAATGTTTGAACCACTGGGTGCACATGGTTCTCCAGAATGGCTCGGTAGTCCTTGACAGTGACGCGCACCCATCTAGCACAAGTATTGGGGCTAGGGGATGCCATAATATTGCATCCCAAACCATCACTGATCCACCTCCATGCTTCACTCTGGGCATCGAACAGTCTGAGTGGTACACTTCTTTGGGGCTTCTCCACACAGTAACTCTCTTGGGTGTGGGAAAGATCGACTCTAAGAAAAATACAGGTTTCCTGTTGTCCACAGTGTGCACAAAATATTTTAAACAGCACTGCAAAAAAAATCTGTAAAACATTATGGCACAATGTATGACATTAAAATGTTTTTTTTTTATTATTTTAGTGTATTTTTTTATTAAATTTTTTAAGATTAAATTTTAAAGTATGCAATTAACTGGCTCATGAGTATATTTTCATGCAATACTACATAATTCCTATATTAATAAACCATCATGGTCATGAAAAGGATGTTTTATTGGGAAAAGCTCAAACAGTAAAAGATATATATATCAATACACAAACAAAAAGTGTTTGTGAATGTCGTTGCTGTTGACCCCCAGTTTGCGGTGTGCTTTTGGTATCACTTGTCCCGGTTGGCTGGCTGTGGTCGTGTTCCAGCTTTGAGTCCATTAGAGTTGCTTTGAAACTACTTATGTGGGGTCTGAACCACTGCCAGAACGAACAGCTGCTTCGGCGTGTAAATCATCCTGTATAATGCAGAGGCTGTAAGCATGAGAAAGCCCAGTCTCCCTGCCCACCAATCAATGAAGCGCCAGCAATCTGACAGCTCCTACAGACATGCTCTCGAAACAAACAACACGAGCGCCACAATAACGCTCCCCGATGCCCGTTTGTCTGCTGTCTACCTCACCAGTTAATTACTTTCAGCTGCTTTTTTATGTCTGTGGCTGTGAAAAGATGACTTGTCATTCAACATCCCTGTCTGATACAGTTTCCTTTCATGACTCTTCATCCCTCATTCTGTTTCATTCCTTCAGTTCAGCTCTACTTCATTGTTTCGCTTTTGGAAGCAGCCGCATCCTTGTTTATGTATTTTTGCTGCTGAAAATGGGGTCGCACTAAAATCAGAAAGAAATGGCAATGTTAAATTTGGCAAAATATGGCCTAATATTGTTGTTTTATTTAGCATTCCGTTTCATTTTAGATTTTTAAATTCTGTTAGATGTGGTCTAGCCACATCTCAGCTACATCATTAAGTAATCTTTAAAGATTCATTTATTCAGCTCTTTTTTTATATTGACTCATTTTACTCTCCACAATCTGCACTGTTGAAAAGGCATGTTGATATCATATGCATATTTTTTTACTAACAAAGATATTTTATTGTAATATAAACTTTTTTTGTTTTTTTCAAATTTTATGCTAACAGAACATCATGCTCTTCTTGGCATTAAATTTCTGTTTCTTAAAAGTAGTCTAAGCACATTTACCCCCGGTTTTACAAACAAGGTTTAAGGCTAGTCAAGAGTAAATTGCATGTTTGAGCTGTCTCAACTCAAAATAACATGCTTTGATATGTCTTAAAATACATCAGTGTCATTTTTGTCTCCAGGTGCACACCAGTAATATATTTTTCTAAGGCCATTTTTATAAATGTGGCTTAAATAGCCTAATTTAACTAAGGCCTAGTCCTGGCTTAATCTAAGCCCTGTTTGTGAAACTGGGCCCTTAGACTGTTTTCACATTCTTTTTTATCCATTTATTTTAAAAAGTTTTTTGTTTTTACCTCCATTAACATCATATAGGGATTTTAAATGACATTTTCAGGTAATTATGTTCCGTCTATAGGAATGATAGGGTACTGGACAAAACAACAACAACTGAAAACTTCAAGACTGTTAAAGAATATGTGCATGTGTGTAGTTTAAAAATATATATTTTTTAGTAGTTTAGTTTTTTAAATAATATTAATAAACTATTCTATAAAGATCCTTTAAAAGCAGCTTCTGACAGCACTGTACATTAGATAATAAAAAAAACATACAAAAATGAATAAACACAAACAAGAATCAAATGCTATTATAAAATAAGTATTGGCTTGAGTTTAGGAATGCTCATTTTGGGTAATTTTACTAACCGATAACCCCTGCTCGTTAACCGGATATTAACCGTTAACCGTGAATAGATTCATGCTAAAAAAATATTTAAATGAAAAAAAAATGTCTATTTTGTGTGACACATTAAATATTGCATTTAAAATACTGATTTATTTTAACATGCAAACAGCAGCATACATAAGAGCATCTTCATGCACCTGTGTGTTTCCATCAGCATAGAAAAAAAGAATAAACTAAATAAAAAGAATAAAATAAATAGTCTTGCCTTAGATATTTTTCACTTAAATGACACATTTAAATTACAAAACGAAAACACTGAATCCTTTTTAAGAACCGGCAAAAGGCTGTTTGTCCAATTATGCTTTTTTTTCTTCCGTCAAAAAAAATATCAGGCTACCTCAAATGGAACGCTCCACGAAAAATATACATTTAATTAATGCTCCGCTGTTATTATTATTATTATATCACAAAAACACTTTCAACATTTTTAATAGAAGTCATTAGCCTAAAGATTATGTCATAATGACTTATTTCCTCCGTCTCACTCTTCTCACTCACCGTTCATGTGCGCGCGATGCATGTGATGAAAGACAATAGCCGCTTTTCCACTATTGTGCCAAACTGTTCTAACAACTTTGGTACGGTTATGGTTGTTTCTCCACTGAGCCTGGGACAGCGCGGCTCGATTACAAACCGTTCTCGGCACGGAATTCTTGGCACGGATAGACAACCGTGCTGAACTGTGCCAACAGATTATATGTGTTGACGTCACGGCTCTGTTGCCACCACAGCTGGCTAAGCGGAAGCGCACTAGTCATCAGACATCCGCATGTAAACTACACTACATTTAACATGAAAAACTGATACAGGTCTAAACGATACAGTTTGAAAAGAGTTTTAAAATCTCTCCGGCAGAGAAGGGAGTCACTGGCCCACCACATTCTTATGAACTTATTTTATTTATCAAAGTTATTATTTCATTGACTTGAATATAACCGTGTATAATTACGAACCCGTCATCTAAAATCTTAAAATAATAAAATAGCCTGTTGTTTTACTCGTGGCTTTATTGCATGCCGTGCTGTATTTGGTAGCACAAAACTCGCTCTGAGAACTTTACCAACGAGTACATGCACTGCAGAAAGACTTTTTTTTTTCCCTGCTGCGCATCGAATAAAGACACGCTTAAGATCGCTATATCCATGGAACACGGACTTGCAGACTCCGTGAACAACGAGAAAATAATTGCACTTTTTTAATTCAAAAACCAGACTGCAGCATGCTTGTTTTGTAATTTAATGCCAGCTATACACCCTGAAAGATGGTTACGGCGTGTCGGCCGCCACCGGAGAAAGTCTAATCTTTCTTAAGTTTTTTGGACTTTGCATGAAAGCTTTACAGAGTGGCACTGTCCGAGGTGCTGATGATCGTGTTGGATTTAAATTATAGCCTATAAATGCACCAATAAACAAGTCAAATGAATGAATAAATAAAATAAATGTAGATTGTTAAATACCGGTATTGTTTTTACTCCAAAAAAATATCAATATGTCTTGACACATGTTTTATAAAAATAAAATGAGCAATTTTCAACATTTCAGCTATAGCCTAGGCCATCATACGATTCAGTTAAATAAGTTGGACATTTGGGGAAATGTAACATGTTTCTGTGTTTTTTTTACTCGGTTATCTTTAATATATACTGGGCAGCTGCACAAAATATTTTCTAAAACGTCAAGCGGGAATTTGTCTATAGTTCGTTAGTTAATTATGAAGAGAAAAAAAATTTAAATAACAGAAATAAAATGATAAAAATACAAAGATAAAAAGAGCAGCATTTTGCTAAATATAATAGTCCTTTATATATCCTGCCATGTGTTGTTTCATATTCGTTTTTTATTTAACTTGATGGATTCAATATTTAATGTTTGAATACTGAAACAAATAAAAGCCATCGTTTAAAAGCTTATTTTTTACCATCAACATGTAGTATATTTTATATCATTATCAACTTTTGATATAAAACCGCTGTGTAATTTAATTTATTGTTAAAAATGAAATCATTTAAGTGCTATATTTTATATTAGTGAAAGTGCCCGCTGACTTTTGACAAGGCCAGTCCAAAAATATACTTCTGCCACTATAATAAAAACGCACTATTTTTGTTGCATTATCATCGTTTATTTTTCTGTTATGTACAGAGATTTAAAATATATCATTTATTTTCCCTCCAGTCATTTTCAATCATCACGTTACATTTTGGTAATTTTCCCTCCAAATCAAAATTTGCCTGGAGCCGCACAACATATGATCTCTAAACAGGGTCGGAGCAAGCTCAACTGGCGCTCTAGGCAAACGACGAGAGTGCCGCCCTCAAACCAAAAGTTATGCTGCCTTCAATCCGAAAAAGCCGGCGGAGGGTGGGGAGGGGGTTGGCGGAGCTGGGTGTTGAGATCATACGGGGTTTGTCACGGACGAAAGCGAAGACCGAGGGACGCTGAGATGATGCAGGGTTTGTTGCGGACGAAAACGAAGGGGGGAGACGCGCCGCTGACGCCGCCCTGACTGCTCTGCCGCCCTAGGCAGCCGCTTAGGTCGCCTTTATAGACGCGCCGGCCCTGCCTCTAAATAAATCCTGGTGCTGTGACTTGTAGCTATATTTAGCACATATAAGAGAGCGGCATAACATAATTTGAGAATGAAACAGACGACTGACGTAAAACGCTTTTTCGGCTCAGTTGACTTGTATTTCAACTGGGAGCACACAGCGCGCAATGGCGTAACGTGAGGCACACAGGACGCAGCGCGTCTTAACAGCACTCACGGCCATTAATAAACCATTCAAAATATGCGCCTCGCAAAAAAACGCTTTCGGTGATCGGTCACTTATGCAGCCAAACTTAAAAAATAATATATAAAATATTATTTTTTAATCGTTTAACTGATACCATTAATCGGTTACAAACGCACCCTTTCGGTTAACGGTTAAACGGTTATTTTGAGCATCCCTACTTAAGCTTTTAAAATAACATAAAATCAACTTTTTAGAAAAGCTGAGCTTTAATAATGTAAAGTCTGATCTTTTACATCCAATGTAATGTAAGTTTGAACTAAGTTCAATAAAAATCTACATTTTATTTTTCAATCAACAACACAAACACTGAGACTGAACAAAATGTCTTTAAAGTTTCCACACCAGCTTGCTTTGTAGTTTTGTAGTTCTGCAACTTTGACTGTCTTGTTTTTTTTTTTCTAAAACGAGATAAAATTGAACCAAAGTCCCTTTAAGGCAAGTTCACTCTGTCTGAATGGGTAAACATCAAATTCTCCAAAACTGTTTGCCAAGCTTATGATCACATTACATATTTGAAATCACCAATAAACATTCGAATAAAACAAAATCTGCATTTTTTCAGGTTGCCTGAGTTGTATACGCACTCTAAAGGAACGAGATCACGACACCCACCTCATTTATGGTTATTCTACACATTATCATCCTCTAAATAATGCCTCGATTGCGCTGCTTCTTCTGAAGTAATACAAAACTTGGTCTTGATGGCGAATCTCCTTCAGAAATAAAAGTGACTATTTGTTAACAAGTTTGTTGGGGTTTATGTAGTTACTGCTGTCATGTGAAGTTCGTTTGACAGGATGGACTGTATTTTGCATTCGTTTCATGCAGATTACAAAACCAGAATACTTTTCTGTAGTGGTAGTGGGTTAATTTAAAAGTACAGATTTCAAGCTTTATGTGGATATATTTATTATGTCTGTGAAGTAAGTATTCGCTGAGATTCCAGTGTGTTTGTTGACCATGTAAACTGTTGTAAAAGCACACGTCTGGTCTGAGCTTCTCCCCCGGAGAATTGTCAGTCTATAGCAATCGATGATTGGCTCCTGTACTAATAGGTGGGGCTTCATTCGCCATTTTATCCATTCAAAACTACACGAGTGACACATCTTGTGTATTCTATAGTCTTTGATTGAACCAAGAGACTTTGTCACAAGACAAAACAGATGTCAACTCAATTTTGACCAAATGTGTAGTTACTGCACTTTGCCGTTGTAGGGTTGTATGCGATACAGTCATCTTTTTTAAAGTCAGTGCAAACGAATCTCAAAATACTCCATTTGTTTTTGTCATACAGATCAAATTTATACGTATTTAAAAAAAACAAAAAACTGTAAGTTGTTTTTATTACTCATGTGCAACCATAATAAAAATAAAATGTTGTCTTTTTGGTAAAATAATAAATTAAAAAGGTTGAGCATCTTACTCATTGAAGCTCAATCTGAAATTAATCCAAAAAACTGAATATGATTTTTTAAAAGTCCTTTGTGAAACCAAAAATGGTTCTGCGAAAAGTAGTAACTGAACCACTATTTTTAAGAGTGCACATGGATCATAGTCAAAGCAACATTCACATACCTTGATCTTCTTCAGTCATCTATACTAACCACGAGTTTAGCATTTCTCATTATATGCCTGTGCACAACATCCTTTGAAAGGTCAATGACTGTAAAATAACTAAATCCCGTGTTGAATCGCATCAGTCTACAAGCAGTCTGAACGCATTTCTGTACTATCATGAGGCAAGCCAAAGCAACCGCTGCAGATGGCACAGTGATATATTTCATATCCATGTATTTCACCATTGAGGAAGGGGGATTAAACCCAATCCGTGTCTTTTAATTGCTTTCAAGTCTGGATATGTAACAACAAGCGCAAGACATGGAGACAACAACTCAATGGCCTTTGATTAAAAGCTGTGTAGGAGCAGTAGTGTGTATGACAGCAGAGATATTGCGATTGTAATGCAGTCTGAGCTTTGAGCAGCAGAGCTCTCTGACCCATGTGACTTGCCACTGCCAATTGTGACAGGGCATCCATTTGATGATTATCCAGGAAGACACACAAGACCCAGTTATGTCTACTGGTGTGCATGTAGGCCCATGCAGTACACAGACACATCCTAAACTATTTCCCAAGATAGCGAACCCAAAACGAGAGCAGGAATTGTGTTTTATTTTTTGAAGCTTTTGTAATGTTATAGTCAAAGGTGTCATCTAAAATGGTCGCACCACTTTTAGCCTGGGCCAATTTTGTCCCTACCACTCTGCGAAATGGCTCACTTCAGAAATGTGTCTGAAAAAAGAAACAGCACATACAATTGTGCAGCAGGACTTTCACTGCATCTGTGTTCTATTGAGTAGAGATTTGGTGCCAGAATTTATTTTGAATGTTTTATGCTGTCATCAGTGGCGGAAAGCGACAGGAGCAATGTTCTCTCTGCACACTCCAGTTATCGATTTGTCACGGCTCGCTATCCATTCTACTGAAACCACTCAAACAAAATGCAAACAAATGTTTCTGCTGTTTCAGATCTGCTGACATTTAATGGTATGCTAAAGTAAAAATAAAGTTATGTTAAGTGGATAAGAATAACCATACCACTACAACAACTAAAGCCAAAAAGGTTTGCTTATACATGCAATTATCCAACAAATTATCAACAAAAACATGGAACTATCAGTCGATTAAAAAAAAAAAAAGAATAAAAATCATAATCAAAACCATCATCATCATCATCATCATCATCATCAACAACAACAACATTGATGTATTTATTTGAATGTTTTATTCAAATAATTTAATAAATATATTATATTAAATATAACTCATATAAATTAAATAAAATGTTCTTAACATGTTTAAATAAATTGTTTATCCTGTTTAAAAAATGTATAATTGTGCTGCGGCGTCACAGTGGCGCAGTGAGTAGCACGATTGCCTCACAGCAAGAAGGTTGCTGGATCAAGCTCCGGCTAGGTCAGTTGGCATTTCTGTGTGGAGTTTGCATGTTCACCCTGTGTTCGCGTGGGTTTCCTTCGGGTGCTCCGGTTTCGCGGGTAGGGGATTCTCAACCAGTGGGCCGCGAGATAGCTTAAAACTAACTCTCAATATTACACTATATTTTTTGGATTTCATTATTAATATGCTATATTAAAATGATCGAAGTAATCCACTTTATTCTGTTCTCTGATTGATATTTGCGTCTGCAACTAGTACACCCTTCATTCACAAACTATGCGTGAAGTGAAAGTGAAAATCTCTCTGTGTATTTTTGTGTGAACTATTTAATATATCCGCACAGTTGTCCAAATGATTGTCCTGTGAGTGTTATAACAGACGCAAGCCCATACAAGAGAATCTAGCGAGGGTCTGTGGTGTTTCTGTCATAGAATGTAAAATAAACTTGCATATGAGCTTTAGACCCGCTCTGGTGGAGCTGTTCACTGCTGTCAGCGATCTCCCAATATTATCCAGCTGCAAACTCAACCGCCATCAGATCGACACATTTCAACGGTAATTATTATTGGAGAATACAAAATATGTAGTAATAATATGTAATAATAATAAAAAATAATAATAATAATAATACATTTTAATTTGTTTAATATATTCTGAATTATTAATATTATTATTAGTAGTAGTAGTAGTAGAAACAGTAGTAGAACAAAACATTTGACAACAAATAAATTCAAGAAAATTTATTGATTGCAAATTATTGTTCCATCAAACCAGTTCTTAATGACTATATTTGATTGAACAAAATATAAATGCAAAAATCTTTGTAAATGCATTTAAAAAAAAATTTTTTAATCTAATCTTAATCCTGTTTCAGCTTTAAATTGTAATTAATATATAAATTTATTTAAACAAGCACATATTCTTACTTCAAAACTGAATTCTCAGACTGAACTACAGCAAATAAATAAAGTAAATTAATAAAACATTAGTTTTTAACCTAATTACCATTCAAAATAAAGCCATCTCCATTTTGACGTTGCAATCTTCATGTCAGTGCAAATAACAGCAGCCTATAGTTCTATTAATAATGAAATATTCAAACCTAACAAGGGTAATTTGCCTCGAAATTTGCACTCATTAGGCAAAATCACATCATAAAATGCTGAAATGCAGCCAGCGATATTTGCTAAAAGAAACCGATCATTATGTTTAGAAATGGCTTGGGCAGCTTTCACCCTGAGTGAAGCAGAGCAGGTTGTCAGAGGGATGATGAGGGTGTGATTGTCAGACAAGCATTGAGCTCCAGCTCTGGCACGTCATGCTGCAATCACTGTGGAATAGCTGGCTAACAGCCTCCGAAATGATTGGGAGCCATCCCTCGCAGACCTCTAACGCCTGTGTCCAAAGCATAAGACCTCCTCAGCTGGAGAAACACCAGAGCTGAACGCAATACACTTCACAAACACTGAACCCTTAATCACAAATGCAACTTAAATGGATGAAAGTTAATATTATGAAAAATTCAGAGAAACTTCTTTATATTTGTGTTGTCAAAATTCAGTTGATTGGACATGATTTGAAAAGGCTTACACCTGTCTATATAAGGTCCCAGGGTTGACAGTGCATGTCAAAGCACAAACCAAGCAAGAAGTCAAAGGAATTGTCTGTAGACCTCCGAGACAGGATTGTCTCGAGGCACAAGGCTGGGGAAGGTGACAGAAAAATGTCTGCTGCTCTGAAAGTTCCAGTGAGCACAGTGGCCTCCATCATCCTTCAGTGGAAGATGTTTGAGAAGGGCCTTAGTCAGGGAGGTGATCAATAACCCGATGGTCACCCTGTCTGAGCTCTAGTATTCTTCTGTGGAGAGAGGAGAATCTTACAGAAGGACAACCAGCTGTGCAGCAATCCACCAATCAGGCTTGTATGGTAGAGTGGCCAGACAGAAGCCACTCCCCACCTGGAATTTGCCAAAAGGCATCTGAAGGACTCTCAGACCATAAGAAACTAAAGTCTCTGGTCTGATGAGACTAAAATTGAACTCTTTGGAGTGAATGCCAGGCGTTACGTTGGAGAAAACCAGACATCGCTCATCACCAGGCTAATACCATCCCTACAGTGAAGCATGAGGGTGGCAGCGTAATGCTGCGGGGATGTTTTTCAGCAGCAGGAACTGGAAGACTAGTCAGTATATAGGGAATTTTTTTTTAGGTTTAATAAATTTGCAACAATTTCAAAAAATTTTCACATTGTCATTATGGGGTATTGTGTGTTGAATTTTGAGGAAATAAATGAATTTAATCTATTTTGGAATAAGGCTGTAACATAAAAAAGTGTGGAAAAAGTGAAGTGCTATACAGTAAATACTTTCCAGATGCACTGTAAAATATTGACATTTTTCAAGCTATCATATCAAAGTTGGAAATTCTAATATCAGTTTTGAAAATGGTATCGAATATCAATATTTTTTAAGGTATCATAATGAAGTTGGAAATTCCAGTATCGGAACAACACTTTTTTATATATAAAAGATAAGTTTGTTTATATGCAATTAAACATGCCTAGTTTATTTTATTTTTGTATGTTTTTGTACATAAACAAAATTTCTGATTTGTCTGTAAAAGTGCCATTACAAGAATTGTTTGACAGCCGTAGGTCAGATTTTCCGTCATAAAATGAGTGCTTATTAAATCTGAAAACAATCATTTATTTTCTTTTTGGCTTAGTCCCTTTATTAATCCGGGGTTGCCACAGCGAAATGAACCACCAACTTATCCAGCATTTGTTTTACACAGCGGATGCCCTTCCAGCTGAACCCATCACTGGGAAACATCCATACACACTCATACACACACACACACTCATATACTACGGACAATTTAGCCTACCCAATTCACCTATACCACATGTCTTGTGGGGGAAACCGGAGCACTTGGAGGAAACTCAAGCAAACACGGGGAGAATCTTCCCACAGAAACTCCAACTGACATTTTAGTATTTATTTACTGTATTTATTTATTATTTTTGCTAATTATTATATTTAATTTGTTAGATTCGATTATTGTTAGTTTCGCTTTTTTTTTTTTTTTTCATTTATTGCAAAATGACCTTTTTATTTCAGTTAACAAGTATGTTTTTTTGACCAATAGTTTTAGTCTCCATTTACTAAAATAACCTTGTGCCATTGTGTGCATCACTCTCGATGACTTGAGAAGGGCACAGTGTGACAGCCAGTAATAAATGAATCTGTGCCTTATCTTCTTTTCTTCTTTTTCTCTCGTTGTCGACCAACATTCATCTCCAGCTATTTGATATTCTGATACAGGACGACGAAAACGGCTCATTTGAGCGAATGTGTCACTCCACCCTGCTGATTTTCACTGAGTTGCTCTCATTCGCAGATTCGAGTTTCTCTTCAGCCAACAAAAAGCCTTTCCATCTCTCCCCGCTGCCACTCCCCTGAGACAAGGTTTTCTGGCTTCAGAAGAATGCCATTCACAAGTCATACGCTGTGCTCGCTGTGGCCTTTCATTTCAAACAGAGTGTGTGTATATGTGTGTGTGTGAACGTCAGGGCCACAGTGCAATATAAATCGACTGAGGGGAGCCTAGTGAGTGGTTTGATGGAGGAATGGATGACAAATAAGAACAGTGAGATGCCTTTTATTGTCGCCAGTTCAGTCTATCCTTTTCTCTTTTTTTTCTATGACTTTTTAAATCTGTTTTCTCCTCAAGGCCACCCCCCACCCTTCCTTTTTTGACATGCCGCTGTGCAAGAATCATAAGTCTGTAGGAAAGACACGCCGCACCCAGTTAAGAAGCGATTTCAGCCGCGTGCCTGGATTACTTATCCCGACGTGACACATTTGCCATCCTCTGCCCCTCTGCTGTAATGACAGCTCCTAGGGTGAGTAATTATAAACTCAAACGTTTGTGTTAAAGCGCGACCGTGCGCCACAGCTTTGGAATCCTTTCCATGTTTTTGGCTAATAAGGCAGGATTGTCTTTGGCAATCAACTCAAATATCCCCTGCCGTGTAAGTAGACAAACATCCCCTTTCAAGTATACTGCACATTGCAGTTGCATTGATCTTTAAGTTTGGTCTTTAAGTTTAGTGACTTTCAATGAGAAATAAATTCTCGACTTTCAATTTCTCTCTGTTCTATCAGCAAGGTTTCTCCAGGTTTTATGAGTGCACATTTTAGACCAACTAAAGAACATTAAAGAAAGAAAATTAAAGGGGAAAATAGAGCACAATAAACTAAGTATAATGTATAGAAAACACAAGAAGAGTTCTATTTAAAATACAAAAAAAAGAAAAGAAAAATGCACAAATCTAATCTGTTTCTTCCTTTTTAATGTATGTTGATGCTTCAATACCTCTGACTCAACCACTTGAGTGTGGACCTAATCTTTACCTTCTGATCAAACTCATTGAACAACCCCAAATCAGAAAAAGTTGGGACAGTTTGGAAAACGCAATTAAAAAAAGAAGGTAGTGATTTCTAAATTTACTTTGACTTGCTCTTATTTCATTGCAGACAATACAACAAACATATGTTCCTTAGGATATTTATATATATATATATATATATATATATATATATATATATATATATATATATATATATATATATATATATATATATATATATTTATATATATATATATATATATATATATATATATATATATATATATATATATATATATATATATATATTTTTTTTTTTTTTTTTTTTTTAAATAAACACGTATTCCAATGTTGATTCTTGCTATACATTTTGAAAAAAAGGTTGCAACAGTAAAGCATTTATCACTTTTGTCATTCCTTTTCACAACACTTAAAAGACGTTTAGGGACTGAAGACACCAAGTGATGTAATTTTGTCCCATTCTTTCTGCAAACAAGTTTTAAGGAGTTCACCTTAACACTAGAAGTCCCAAAGAGCTGAGATGCAACGTAAACCATACAATCTCACATTTGTAGAACTTCTGATACAGTTGTTCCTAGAGTTGTCCACTTTAGATCAATAGACTCCATAGTATTGATCTTGCGATCTGTCAGGTCAGTCCCTAAACAAGCTCTCTTTTTTGGTTGAAGAGTAGTCTCCTCATCTGCAGTGTGAACTAATTCAAATTGTGAACAATGGGAAAGTCAAATTTATGCATAGATACTAATAATAATTCCAGTATCTCCTCCTATGTATTGGAATAATGTCTAAAATATCTTCCTAAATAAAAAGATACAACAGAAAAAAATGTCTTGCACTTCAGATGGCAGTGAATGTCTGCCAAAGTGCACAAACAAAAAAGTAGAAAAGACAAAAAAGGCAGATTAGATATTTATGTCGCTGCACTTTTTTGTATTTTCCACTTTCTTGTTTGAAATGAAATATTAAATAGAAAATTATTTAAAAATGAAATTTAACCTGAAGAAAGCTCAGACAGTTCAGAATTCGGCTGAAGTTCTAGGTCTTCTCCATCTGAGTCACAAGGCTTTACTTCACTCAGGATAAATTCCAAGGTCTGCAGAGTGGTGATTGTTCTCTGTAATCCTCCCCACACAGTCATTTAGCACCCCCCAACCCCACCAGGTTCCTCAGGTAATGACCACATTTACACATGAATTCATGCTAATGATAGCCAAAAGATTAGCCAGCTAGCAAGCAACTTGGCTAAAAGAGGGTTAGAAAACCTGGGACTTCTAGTGTTAACCTCCATCAACCCCACACGTACCCCACCTTCACGCCTACAATTCTCAATGATTGTACGTCATTGTCAGTACTATGGCAAAAGCTATAAACGAGAGAGTGGCAGCTTACTTAAAAAAGATGCCCAACATAAAAGATGGCCAAATGAGTTCAAATTCACAGATGATCAACAAAGAAAGTTCCTGTTTTCATCTCTGTCTGGTTCTGTTAAAGCAGAATGCCAGACTTGCAAATCTGTGTCAAAAAGGGTCATATAGTGAGAAGCATACATAAGCTTTACAAACACAATTATTGGGATTTTTGAGAAATATTTGTTCTTCAGGATTATATAATGCATATCATTCTCACTGAAATAATTTTCTGACTGAAATAGTGTTTTTATTCTTTTTATTTAGTGTTTTTTTTTATTTTCAACTGATTTTTTTTTTACTTTGTTATTTTATTGTTGAGGGTCAAAAGTTGATCAATAAAGCATGACATTACATTTATTTTCAATCAAGTATTAATTCATTAAAAGAGGTTTCATACTATACTGTACATTCCTAAACCCAAGGTTAACATCCATGCAGTATCTGCATAAATGTTAACGTGTCACTCTCACTGATTGGAAGAACAGCAGGCAACCTGTTTACATGGCTTTTCCTGTGTCTTGCCAGTTATTTAGAAAATGCCACAGTATACTGTAGGTCTTTAGTTGTTTTAAGCTTCAATAGACACACAAAGGCAAGAAAACATACACATCACCTCTCCTTATGCCTCCAATTCTTGACATTTTTAACTTGTGTTACCTGCTGCTGTTTATACAATGCACATTTCCTGTTACTGATACAACATTAGCTTTGCTACTCAATTTTTGATTGGATGTCTGTTGCCACATCTCCAGAAGTAACAAGCAAACACTGCTCTGTTTCACAATGAACAAACTTAAAACCTCAATGCTTAGTTGCTAACCCTGGTACGGAGCTGGGTTTCATAAATCCACATAAGAAATTGTGCTAAGACTACTTTAAAAATACAGGTGTGAAATGTTTCGGTAACACTTTATTTTAATGGTCCATTTGAGTATTAGTAGACTGTCTGCTTAATATCTGCTGATACTGCTCCTTCAACAGACATTTAACCGACTATAACCGACCTAGAGCTGCACGATTCTGGCTAAAATGAGAATCACGATTTTTTTGCTTAAAATAAAGATCACGATTTTCTCACGATTCTGTAGATGTAAAATAAAGGTTAATATGAGTAGGCTATTATTATTGTTATTTCAGAATACAACTATTCATAATTCTGATGTTGAATTATTGTGTTTGAGACATATGCTTGCAATCTGTCATTGACAACATTGTTAGACCATTTTTTTCTACTGGTAAAATGAGTCATTTGTCATTTTCAGATTCCCTTTTGCATTATATTCAACATTATATAGGCTACAGTAGGTATACTGACACTGTTAAACATTTATTCTCATGCACAACACTCTTTGTTCATTATGAAAAAAAAAAACATATTATATGCTTGTCGTAATCATAACTCTAAAATTCGATATGATTATTTAAATGATGTGCACGCTTTCGGTTTCATTTTCACTACTAAGAGCGGTTCAGACTTCCCGCGCGGCTCCCAAACGATCGCTCTGTGCCACAAACTGAATGTTATTTACAACTTTATTACCTGTTATTCACAGCCCATCCAAGTTCTGTTCACTAAAGTGGGCCCTCTCTGTGGTAACTGCTCACGACACGGTCAGCTCACGTCATGTGGGTTTTCGCGGCCGTGAATACATCATAACATCATACATGAAGACAGAAATAACATTTGTGGGTGAATTATACCTTATAAATACAGTATGTGAGTCTTTCAACACCATTTGGAGGTGTCCACGTTGCTGAACATTGTATGTAAAACAACGTGAAGACTTATGCGGCCGCCTTTTCTTCTCTCCAAAACTTGAAAATATGATTGGCAGAATCGTGTAAATGTTGAACTAAGATCGTCTAGGGGGTCGAATCGAGATCGCGATCTTTTTACGATTATTTGTGCAGCTCTACACTAACCCCAACCTAACAGTCTACTTATAATCTAGTGAGAATTAGTTGGCATGTCGATGCAATGTAACTTAAATTCAACAAACGGACCATCAAAATAAAGTGTGACCAATGTTTCTTTACCCAGATGTAGAAACAATGTTTAAAATGATCTGAATCTGCGGTTCAGTGCAGTGTGAAAAGCCCTTTTATTACTTTAAAAAAAAGTGACATGTAATAATAAATATCCTCTAAATTATACTACAAATATAAAATATTTTTTCTTGTTTAATTACAAACATTGCTTGATAATGTCAAAGAGTAAATGTAGTTGGAATGAAAAATAAATTTAGTAAGCTTTTAGGACAGATGAGAATGGAAAAACACCAGTGATTTAAGTTAAAATCACCAGTATTGTCAATAAAAAACCTTGAATGAAAATGACTCATTCGTTCTTTTATATGTTCTCATCCATCTGTCCCTTCAATGCATTTGTCCTTGTGCATCATAACCTTAAAGAAACTAAAATATTCTGTATTGAATTTTGCCTTTTCAAAAGTGCTCTGCCTTGCATTTCATCAGCACCACAATAGCAGACTTGAGGCCATCCATTCAAGCTCTGTTTTAAAGCAAATACTTCTGGCATTGCAGTATATTCAAGGCAGTCTATTATTCTAGAGAAGAGTTCTGTCCTCCACTGGAAGTGCCATCTGAGTTAACAGGATTTACCTTAATAAAGAAAGCGATGTTTACATCTTACCCAACGTACTTCAGGGATGATTCACACTCAAATGAATGAGATTCGAAAAACTTCAGACATGGCCAAACGCAACGCATGTGGGTACATTTCAACAACAGGTCTATCATTGGTCTGATCATGGAGATTACTGGTAAAGAGTCTCTCTCACAAAACAGGGGTAGTGAGAGAATGGACCACTCAAATATGTGTGGGAGGAAAGACAATCTCTGGAGAGAAAAGAGTGCATAGAAAACGGAGCATTGGGTACCTGTCTCCAAGGTCACATGATCAGCTGAAACGTGTCACTGGCTTAGTACTCAGCCACATCCATTAGGGACAAATGAATGTTTTCCCGAAAGACAGTACTAGCTGGAGGCTTATAAATAAACTACATCCAAATAAATGATTGGCTTTTAGTAAACTCACACAAAAAGTGTTGATCACAGTTTGGTTATTATTTTTGTCATCAAGCTTCAACAACTTGCAACGCTATATATCTGCCTTTGATTTAAAAAAGAAGATATTTAAACAACTTGAGTAGAAATATGCAGGCATCTATAAAACACACAACAACCTGGATACGTTAGACAATAATTTGATCTGAATTTTAAAGCCATGGATGCAGTGGAACATCACAAACAATTCTTCATGGTTTTGGATCTTATTTGTTTTCCCATAAAACCCTCAAACAAAGCCCTAACAAAGACCAATATAGTTGACTAGATGAAAACGTGTTTTCTTTTCTTTGAGGATTTTAACTGGAGAAGAACACAAATGCATTTAGAAAAGGATTTGGTAGTTGTGATCATACATAATTTTCTCTTATTACTGCAGCAAGTACATCTAACATGTAAAACAGTGTGCAAATTAGTGTTGAATCAAGGTTTCATTAAGAGTAGGATTTATTTTTTGCTACTGCAATTCTCGAGACGATGCTTATGAAAAAATAATTTCAAATCAAGTTTCAAAAAGAGATTAGACATGCATTGAAGAGGCAGTCATCACAAATGCAGGTAAGAGAATGACAAATTGTGAATGGGAAAAATATTCCAGAATGAAATAAAGCAAGTAGGTTAATCAAGACAGCAAAATACGACCACACAAATATGACTGGATTCTTGGAGAAAGCGTTGAAAATCCAATAAAACTTTTTTGTTCAATGTATTAAAAATCTAAAAGCCTACAGAGCATTTTCTCAGAGCAGATCGACTGAGGCAACAAAACCATGAAGATACACATTATAAAAATGAAGTATTAAGGTTGACTAGTGCTAATAACAGTCTAATCCAGCGTGCAACAAAATAAATGACCATGGTCACCCCTCTAAAATGGAAAGGAAGAAAATTCTCTGAAGGTAAAAGTCTTTTACTTTAGACTTGGTGCATATTATGATCATTTGGCAACCTGACATTATTTTTGCACTTCCAATTGGTGCCACTGGCGTTTGAGTAATGAGATGCTTCACTTTAAATACAAGGGTTTATTGTGTAGAGGTCTCCTGATTGAGAAACCAGTCTGGGTGGGAAGGAAGGCGTGCTGGAGGAGGACTGGGTAACAGCCATCTCCAAACCACCTGGCAGGAGGCGCATCGGGGAGGTATTTGCTCCAACCCACTGCACGACTCCCACTGTTATTGCCAAAAGCTTTGCAGGAACAAATCCATTCGAGTTGGGTGCCTGCATCCCCCGTCTGAAAGCCTGGAATCACCACATCTACCTCCCATGACCAACCTGGCTCCACTGGGTCACAATTTTGTCACTGGAACAGCCACATTGTATCTAAATCACATTTTTTCCCTGGGACTAGCCAGACAGTACAAAGGAGATTAAACAGGAGGTGTCAAATAATCTCTGGTGGATTGGTCTCCTGGCAAAGGGCGTCAGCAGACATGGCAAGGAATACGATGGTTGTTGTTGTTGTTTGGGGAGACAAGCTTTACGCTCTGCTAGGTACGGGCCAACTGACAGTGGGCTCTGTTATGTCCAAGGATGACAGATTCTCATCGTCTACCTCCTCGTTTCTGCTGAGCTTTAGACCCTGCTGTAGGAGTGATGTGACCAAAAGTGATTGTTATTCTGCCATATGCATCAACTTTCATAGAGCGCTTGTCCGGCGGCTGATGACTATGAATATGGATGTGGATGGTTGGGAAAATAAAGCGTGAACGCTGATCGACTGTGACAGAACTGTGGTCCCCGGACTGCATTTTCAGAGAAAGAGAAGATAAACAACGGGGAAGTGAGACGAGAGAATGGCCGTCAGAGAGTTGCAGTGCAATGTGGCTTGTGAGTTTTAAGTTCAAGATTACCAACTCGTCTACAGTTGTTTCATAAAAGATATGTAAATGAAGTGCAGTAGGAGTCTGCTGCCAACAATGTTTTTCTCTCTCGTTTCATCTTAAGCGATCATTATCCATGGGTTTGGGAAGAAAAGGGCTCAGCTGCATGGCCAATTTCACAGCCAATTCACAAGCGCTCCTCGTTTACAAAAAACGAGCGCTACACCATATTAACGGTTTATGAAATCCGATGGCATTACCAGGTCTCAGTGCATAAATAGCTGACTGAAATAATTTAGCATAAAATGGTGTACGCTGTGATAATCGATTAGTTGACTTTTACTTTAATAAAAGAGAGTAAACCTGTTGCCTTAAAATGATAAAGTAAATGAACTGTGCATAGTTATATAAATTTACTAATTATATATTTAATTATATAAAAGTTTACTCACTTTATCTAAAGTGTTGGAAATAGTTCATCCAAAAATGAAAATTGTGATATTAATTAGAAAATTGTGATATTAACGAGAAAATAGTTTCTCAATATGCATTCTTCAGCATTCTTGCATTGTTGTGTTCTCGTGTAATGTCATTATCAATCGCCAAAGTTCAGTTTCAAAACTTAAGACCTCAAGAATGAAGGACACATGAAAGTTCGCAGATGTGTTCTTGATATCGAAGATGTGGCAAAGCAGACTTCAGCACAGTACTTGTACTACAAATCCCAGAAGTCATTGTAGTTGAATAAAGGAGGAGGGAAGCTCAGCCTTTTTGTTATTATAGTTCAGAGATATTCTGTAACTAAATTATCACAGAAATTTGCCTAAATCAGACAGTGAAAGTAAATTTGAACATGAAAATCTTTAAAAAAGCATAAACACCATAAGGGAGTTTGTTTGCTGAAATGCATATTAAAATCAGTTTTATTTGTAGTATGCAAAGTACACTCACCGGCCACTTCAATAGGTACACCTTACTAGTACCGGGTTGACCCCTTTTTGCTTTCAGAATTGCCTTAATCATTCGTGGCATAGATTCAACAAGATACTAGAAATATTCCTCAGAGATTTTGGTCCATATTGACATGATAGCATCATGCAGCTGCTGCAGATTTGTCGGCTGCACATCCATGATGTGAATCTCCCGTTCCACCACATCCCAAAGGTGCTCTACTGGATTGAAATCTGATGACTGGAAGCCATTTCAGTACAGTGAACTCATCGTCATGTTCAAGAAACCAGTCTGAGATGATTCGCACGTTATTCTGCTGGAAATAGCCATCAGAGGATGGGTACACTGTGGTCATAAAGGAATGGACATGGTCAGCAACAATACTCAAGTAGGCTGTGGCGTTGACACGATGCTCAATTGATACTAATGGGCCCAAATTGTGCCAAGAAAACATCCCCCACACCATTACACCACCACCACCAGCCTAAACCGTTGATACAAGGCAGGATGGATCCATGCTTTCATGTTGTTGCCGCCAAATTCTGACCCTAGCATCTGGATGTAGCAGCAGAAATCGAGACTCATCAGACCAGGCAACGTTTTTACAATCTTCTATTGTCCAATTTTGCTGAGCCTGTGTGAATTGTAGCCTCAGTTTCCTGTTCCTAGCTTACAGGAGTGGCACCCGGTGTGGTCTTCTGCTGCTGTAGCCCATCCGCCTCAAGGTTGGATGTGTTGTGCGTTCAGAGATGCTCTTCTGCATACCTCGGTTGTAATGAGTGGTTCTTTGAGTTACTCTTGCCTTTCTATCAGCTGGAACCAGTCTGTCCATTCTCCTCTGAGCTCTGGCATCAACAAAGCATTTGCACCCACAGAACTGCCGCTCACTGGATATTTTCTCTTTTTCGGACCACTCTCTGTAAACACTAGAGATGATTGTGCATGAAAATCCCAGTAGATCAGCAGTTTCTGAAATACTGGGACCAATAATACAGCCCGTCTGGCACCAACAACAACCATGCCACTTTCAAAGTCACTTAAATCACCTTTCTTCCCCATTCTGTTGCTCAGTTTAAACTGCAGCAAATCGTCTTGACCATGTCTACATGGCTAAATGCATTGAGTTGCTGCCATGTGATTGGCTAATTAGAAATTAGTGTTAACAAGTAAAAGTGGCCAGTGAGTGTATATTTGTAAGGTTTTTGCGCATGTTGTATATATTAAAAAGGATAAAAACAATAAAGGCTGAATGAATGCTGTAATGTTTAAATAATTGTCCATTAAAAACGTGTGAAGGTCATGTGACCATCAGGAAGAACGCAGCATCTCATTTCTCATAGGACGTGTTCTGTGTTCGCGAGTCTGTTCTCTGCGTTGAGAAACATCTCATGTGTCTTCAGTGAGTGTTCTCATGACATATGGGTGAGTAATTAATCACAGAATTGAACATTTTGGGTGAACTAACCCTCTAAGTAACTAAATGTTTCTTACGGTGTATCATCAGAACCAACCAAAATCAGTCAGGTACGGTCACCATGGGCCACTTCAGTCGATGCGCTGCTATTTATCAAAGAAGTCACATCCTGTCTTGTATTTTTCCAAAGCATTTTGGGAGCTTTTGGGGGTTTGCATTCAGCTTTTGTGTCTTGAAGGAACAAAGTAGCATTTTCCTTTTTAAAATGGTAACTGCAGTGCAAGATAGATCCTCGCTAAGTGTGCTTTCAGAAATAGTGTCCAAATACTGTAGTTAGAATGTTGCATTTTCCACTTGGCTCAAAGGGAACACAGGAAACATTTCATAACAGCTCGCCATTTGTTAATAATAGTCATATTCATGCAAACTGCCCAAATTGGCAAGTATTTTGATTATCACTGTGGTTTCTGTACAAATGTGCTGTTGTGAATACAAGTGTAATTGAGTGTCCCTACAAGCCTAAAAAGGATGGAATAAAATGATGTCCAATACTGATAATTATTTTTTGCATTTTAGGGAGAGATAAATGCCTAATATTAAAATAATAAAGCATTTACCTAAACTAAAACAATAACAAAAGTCAACATGTTTGAATTATGCAAGTTTGTTTGGTTATCAAGGAACAGTATGATAATGTATAGTATGAAGCATGAATAAATATTTGATTTTACAGACTACATATTCTAAGTACTGTATATTGCACTATTTTCACAAAAAAACACAATGCATTTTGACCATTAATTTGCATGACAACATATGTGTAAACATCCTAAAATTAACTAATTTAGTTAAAGTATTATATGTGTTAAAGTATTTATAGTACAGTACTGTATACATATAAAGTATAGTGCTGTCAAAGAAACTGAGGGTAGACAGATCAGTTTCAGCTCCTAATGTATTAATACAAGACTGATATCTGTGTGCTTTTCTGTCTGCAATGATTACGGTGAATCATCCGCAATGAAAAAGAAGAAGAAAGTGCCCAGAAATACATACAATTCTGCATATGGATGAGTAATCAAGTTAATATGTTTTTAAAGCTAGATTAATGCTGGGGTTTGACTCTGAAAAGGTCTCAAAGGTGACTTTAAAGTGGCCCGGCGATCACAAGGGGTCTTTTTGGTTCAGCACAGATGGCAAACAGATGTGTGTGAGAGTGCATAATGACAAGTTCTGCATGCAAACTCTTGTGCAAAGTGAGTCTAGCATTTCTACTAGAATTTAGAATTTGTGTGGGGAAGCCTATCCTACGGGGACAGTAAGAAGGTATCCATGGCGACGACAAGGATGGACCCATGCTGCCCAAGCATAGCATGACTGGCATCTCTTAGCTGGGAGCAAACAGTGCCATTTGTCCATCTTGATGCCTGATTGGAGGAGAACAGCACTGGGGTATTGAACGAGGAAGGAAATAATCCACTGATTTGTGTGTTAGCCATACATGCATCTGTTCCTACACAACATTGTGACTATTTACAAGGAGTGTCTGTACCGGCACCATCAAACGCTATTACAAGAAGACGAGAGCTGAACAAAGCACTTTGATCTTTATCAGCTGTTCATTAGCACCCTTGACCAGCAAGATCAGAACAATAGCCTTGACTGCACTAGTAAATCATGCTGATATGCTCAAACCCACAGCAATTACAGCACAACTAGACATTCAGCTTCTTTACATTATGAAAGGAACAGCTCAGCCCAAACGTCATAATTCTATCATCATAATTCTATCATCTTCTTCCTTAATGACTTTCATGAGTTTTATGCACAACAGTTCATAAGCACAAAGTGCATGAATACTTGGAACCAAAACAACAATGTTAAAGTACAGCATCATATTTGTGCAGGCATAAAGTATCTCTTTAAAAAGTGACACTACTGGTTTGGAATGGTAGTGTTTTCAGTATTTTGGTGGTGTTTTAAGCACTTTAAATTATCATTGTGTATGAAATGTTCTATAAAAATAAACTTTTTTTCGTGGAGTTGTATGATAAACCCTGAAAAAAAAGCATTTTTAGTTGTGTTCTTGTATAAAAATACTCTTATTGAATATAAACAAAATAAATGGTGACTGAGGCTGTGAAAAACATAAAAGGACAAAAGCATCCTAAAAGTGATCTGAAGATTTAAAAAAAGTAATTTTAAATGATCCGTTAACAAATCACACAGAAACAAATCCCCACACTCACTCCTCAATGCTTTACATTTCACTGGAGTGGAAAACTGTCAGTGCATAAAGACAAAACACGCCATTCTGTTTGGTCTACAAAGCCTTTGTACGACTTTCAATATGGTTCACAAGTCACATGAACCACATTTATAATGCTTCAGTAGTGTTATTGCTTCCTTTTGGCAGTTTGACAAACACAGTCCTTATTCACATCAGACTTTGCCACGTTGCTTATTGCAATTTTAAATTAAGTCTTATTTCATTTATTAAGTCATTTTTAAATTTTTAGTTTCTGTAATTTTTGCATTTGTCTGTAGCTTGGGCAGGCACTCTTGAGTTTTTGGTAGCCCGAACAAAATTTAAGTAGTCCAAATAGAAAATACATTATTTATTAAATAAAAAACAAAACTATAAATTTACTAAATAAAAAAAGATGTAATGACATTTGTTATAAGCTAAATATTCATTCAAAATTGTCATTTAACTTTTTAGTTTCTATTTCATACTTTTTTTAAATAACCAAAAAAAATATTAAGTGAACATTGTTTCAGGTTATTTTTTGCAGCTATAAAGACATTCCAATATGTCACAGAGTGGATATATATATATATATATATATATATATATATATATATATATATATATATATATATATATATATATATATATATATATATATATATATATATATATATATTCTGAATGATTTTAGCTCTGATGTAGAGAAGACACAAATATATATTTCACCCAAACTGAAAAACTGTGTCATTATTTTCTCACCCTTCACTCATTTCAGATGTTTGTGTTTGTTTCTCTTTTAAACATAAAACCTTTTCTTCAAAATATCTGTATCTGTGTTTAACAGAAAAAATAAAAGCTCAAATAGGTTTGAAAAAAGTGAAGGGAGTAAATAGCCCACTGGGTAGTGTGTATTTTGGTCTTTGGATTTTATTCTTTTATTCTTAACTCATTATTCTCTAACCAGATTTTGCAAGTCCTGCTTTATGTTAAGTTAAACATTTTTATCATTTCAGTACTTCACCCTAATTTACACTTTTGAAAGTTTTTCATCAGAAAAAAATTTGTTAAATTACAGTGTTTAATTTAACAGTAACATCACTGATTCATTTGTGTTATATGGAGAGTTTGACGAGTATATTTACCGAGTAAATCATATTAACAAAATGCTAAGTGTCATTCTTCTATGCCATTAATATGCATTTTCTCCAATCCAATCCCAAACAGATGGCAATATATACAGATGAAATGGGATTTAAATAATTTTAAAATTGAAAATGCATTCAAATTGATTCATGTGGTGGAATGTATTAAACAGCAACAAAAAAAAAAACTCTCTCTGAATACAAACATAACACTTGAAGATTATGAGACTTTTATTACGAAAGTGTGCCAAAACAAGGTATTTATTAGACTTTTGTTATTGTAAAAAATTGCATATTGTGATCACAGTCAACTTCCTTTTTATTATCTTGCCTGTCTGCACATCTTAGGTTTGTTTATTCAAAAGCACTTGCACACATAAGCTAATGCTACATAAAGTGATGCAAAGCATGACAAAATAATCAGGGGCTCAATGAAATTTGAACACAAGTGGCCAGAAGAGACGCATCTGAACGCATGTTAATATCAGGCGGAAATGACAATGCACTTCAAGATAAACACTACAAAACAGTCCTCAATCATCATCTGTTTGAACTCTAAACTTGCGTGCAGGTTTTCATGGTAAACACTACCCCACAGCTTCAACGTGCCACATCACAATTGCCAGTAATTTCCATCATAAACTGGTGGATATGCTCATTTTGTTCTCAATTTCAGAGAAAACAAATTGCTTCATTTCCTGTCACATCAAACCGAAGTGACACAAATCGACTTTCAGAAGAGACATTTTTCAAGTCAAATGAACGGTTCGTCACAAATGAGATGCTAACAATTGCAACAAGGTCAAGTTGACTCCTATCGAATATTGTGCACTCCACTGCACACTTTCACGCCACCGGCAGCAATGGGCTTCATCAAGCCTACACATTATATGACAGCAACAAAATGGAGGCTTGGCATTACAGATTTTTACACAAAGCCAGTCAGATTTCCGCCCTCACCTTTTTAATGCGATTTTCCTCCTGGCCTCTCCAAGGGAGGGATCAAAGCAAGTCTAGGCCCAGTAAAAGCTTCACTCGGGGGCCTGTGCGAGTGACTCAGACTTTCATGTTCACCCTTCTGCTGGCGGTCATTATAGAAAGTGGATGCCCTGCAGATGCCTGTCCTCTTTTCATCTCTAAATGCGGGCCTTTACAGGTGGGTCTGCATGCTGCCTTACCAATTGGGGCCTGGGGAAGGTGGTTTGTGTTGATTGCGCTGCGGGTTGTGAGCAGAAAAGACACAGGCGCTCGCTGCTCACTGTGAGGTAGCTAAGGTGAACATAAAACACTGTGCACAGGGCATAGTGTAGTAAAACCCAGTTACCGGGGGGAAGCGGTCAAGTCTCTTGTACCCCTCTGAACGCTATGACCATACGTCTGCAGAGAGCCTGTGAAAAGATTTACCTTGGCTTGTTTATTTCCTGCTGCTAGCCTGCCCTTTGGTGAGGAACATTTAGCTCAGCAGGCCCTACCACACACTGCCTGTAGATTGAGGCAACCTATGATGTGAGATGCCTGGAGTATCTCTTATTTCTTTTTGCTGAATATATTGTAGAGCAGGAACTTAAAGAAAAAAAGCACACAATTTACATGTAGATATTTAGATGTAGACACACAAATGAGACAACAGAAACCAACAGAGACAATCAATTATAAAAAGCAACAATATGTGAGTGCTATACCAAATCTCAGTTGGTTTTGGGAGTGCTTTTATTTATTTATTTTTTACCAGCCACGAAAAAGTATGTGAATTATGTCAATAAAAAAAAAAGCTAAACGAACTGAAAAACACATTATTATTATAATTACTAATAACACCATCTACTATTGTTTTCATTTATATTGTTAATGTTATTCAAATTGTATGTATACTGTTAAATAGGGCTGCACAATATATTGTTTCAGCATCAATATCGCAATGTGATTATTCGCAATAGACACATCACATGATATATGCAATGTTGAGTTTAATGCCTGGAATTATATAATGATTTTGATAAAAGCATTCAGGCATAATAAATTGTACCGTTGTGACTTTAACAATGATTTATTTTTATTTTTATCATTCAATTGCTGTACTTAAATACTGCTAGACTCCGGAAATGATAAAACACTTTATTTTTGTTGTATCTTTATCTTGATTGTATTTAGAGATTGTTATGCATGAAAATACTCACAACACATGCAAATACAGAAATGCACTGCAAATAGCACAAATAACAACGAAAATGTGTCGAGGTAATTTATAGATTGTTTATTAGATTTTATGGAGATGCATTTCCACTGCAGAATCATCCCGATTGATCTAACATTATAAATTCTTTCCAAATAGAGGTATTAAGTCATCTGGTGAAATTGTATTCATATCGCAATATATATAGCAAGATTTAAAAAATTGCAATAATAGATTCTTCTAATATTGTGCAGCCCTACTGTTAAATACTAGGCCTGTACAATTAATCGATTTTAAACCAAAATCGCTATTTGAAAAGCTGCGATTTTCAAATCGCAAAAGCAGTGATTATTTCCATTATTACTATTGCGAGAGCGGTGAGCACGAGTAATTAAAACGATCCAACTAACGTTACTTAAAAAGCAGACAACTGTTACTGCAGAACCCATGAGCCCCTATTCACTACAATGGAGAAGCTGTAAACTTCATCTCTGTTCTGCTTCTCTCTCTCCGTGTGTGTGTGTGTTTGTGTACCTTTGACCTGCTTGCATGAGGTAATGGATCTTGTGGATCCACACGCACGCACGCACGCACGCACGCACGCACGCACACACGCACGCACGCACGCACGCACGCACACACACACACACACACAAGCAAGCATGTTTTCTCTACTACATCTATGGCAAATCAGCTGTGATATCCGCACATTATAGACTGTAACTGCGGCCGTCTATCTGTATCCGAGTCACTCATCGGTGAATAATGCCAGAGCTAATCGTTAATGCTAATGCTAATCGTTAGAGCCAATCACAGCCATTTCTGGTGAGTGCGGGAACACAATGACCAATCACAGGTGTTTAAGAACTCGCTGGACAACGCTCAAAGAGCAAGCAGGATAATATTTACATTAGTTTATTTGCTAAAAATGCTCATGTTGTTCTGTGCATGTACTTGAGTTTAGTTTGATACGTTCAAAAAGAGTGTTTTCATTGAGCACAAACAATTCAAGGTACAGTACATATATCTGACTGCTTGTATTTAAGGACAAAATAGTATTACAAATAATATATAAATATAAATGTATTTATAAATTATACATTTAAATATAAGAATTCCTGTGCTGTGAAGTACAATCGAAAATTGAGTATGAAAAGCATCATCAATGCAGTGTGAATGTCATGAAATCAATATGAAAAATGTAACACAATTTAATGTATAGGTTTTAAAGGTTTTATATATCTATATATAACATTTTATATATCTATATATAACATATAAGAATTCAAAAGAGCCATTTTAATCTAGATTAATTTTAAAATTAATCTAGATTAATCTAGATTTAAAAAATTAATCTATGCCCACCTTTAATATATATATATATATATATATATATATATATATATATATATATATATATATATATATATATATATATATATATAATTTATTTAGTTGAATTTAAAATACTGTATTTTCTTAATTTGTCATGACAACTGACAACTTTATTGGAAAAAATGGTTTTAAATAAACAGTAACCTAGTGTAGCGTACTTTGTGATTATGCTTAGTTTTTCTTTGGTGCTGTTAAAACCACCACATCATACCTGAAGCTCTTTTATGAAAGTATATTAAATCGCAATTTAAATCGTAAATTTAATCAGATAAATCACAATTAGATTTTTTTCTCTAAATCATGCAGCCCTATTAAATACTATATTTTATTATGATTTGAAAAACAAACATTTAAATTTTGAAATCAATTACAGTTTTCTCTAGGATTTTTCCAGCTGTGGCAGCAGGCCTTTTAAACAGATCTACCAACTACGTGTCATGAGCGCAGTATTACAAGTCAAGATTGCATTTATGTAATACGGGCATGCGAATCTCTTTGCTTGCGTGCCGATTTCCTCTGTTCATGCACAAAATTTCTTGCATTCCCCCTCAAATATACGCTGCTCAAGTGCAGTTTTTCTTGTGCGCTCGCAAATAAATGCTGCTGAAGTGTGATTTAGTGCATTTATGTAACAAGTATGTCTCCAACTTTTAGTAGGGGTGTCAAAATTAACTGTTTCTTCGGTGCACTGCGATGCAGACGCGGACAATTCGGTATCGGTTCAGTAATTATCATAACCGGTTATTATGTATGACGTCATTTATCTCCTATGCGCTATGTCGCGGTAGCTTACTATGGCGAGGGAGGCGAGTGCGAGTGTTTACAATGCTTCACCTAGGCTACTTGACACACAAACTGTGCACAATCTCACTGCGTGTGTGTTTTCTGGACACTCTTTCACTGACACTTACAGCAGAAGCCCCTATTTTTACTGTGACTGAGAGAATGAAAGTAAACTCCATTACTCTCTCTCTCTCTCTCTCTCTCTCTCTCTCTCTCTCTCTCTCTCTCTCGCTGTGGCCCATTTGACCTGCTGGCGTGACTTTTCCTCTCTTCTCGGCTGATACGGCGATACTTCTGGATAGAGGTCTGCATTCCCGCGGCTGTAAGGCGGGAGCCGCTGGACCAAACCAGGGTTTCTTGCGGCGCGGTAATACATTTCCGAATAAAGTGCGGGAGCGGTCGGTAACTCTGATGTAAGTTGAACGGGAGCGGTCGGTCTAACAATATTGCTCCCGAGCGAGCAAGCATGTGTGTGTGTGCTGTGTGTTGCTGTCTATGTTTGTGTGTGCGTGTATGTGTGTGAATGAGAGAGGGCGTGATGCTGTGTCGCTTGCTTGGTGCTGTGTGTCTATGTGTGTGTGTGTGTGTTTATACAGACAGCCCCCCACCCCCAAATATAAAACTGTGTTTGGGGAAAGCATCGACAATGCACCGTGATGCACCGAGATATTGAATTGAACCGAATCGATGGCATGATAATCGTTACCGAATCGAAACGTGAGACCAGTGTAGGTTCACACCTCTAACTTTTAGATTAACATTTTAGATTCGATTTGCTAGGAACATATATGAATGTCTCCAATAAACCTACAGAGCGGCAATAATGTGTCCTGAAGTCAAACGGCTATAAAGTCATTGTATGCAGAGGCATAGACCTTTATCTATAAAGTATAATTATAGAAACTGTGTTCAACTTAACTGAAAGCTAAGTCGTGTTTGCTGGCCTTACGCATCACGCACCTGTCAGTCAGTCATTCAGTCAGCATGCCACCTTAAAGGGTTAAATAAATAAGGCACAGCACTACTACAGTTACAGAAAAGTTTGCGCTGTTATAATTCACTTACCTTTAAATACGTTTTGATGTGATTATAACTATTTAAAAAAAATTGACTGAATGTTTTGAATGAGAAGCTGTGATGTAGCCGTGGCAGGACGAATTTTGGTATGGCGCTCTGCCATGAAAGAACGAATGTAGCGGAAACCATGAATTATTGAAATTCAAACTTGAACAAATTTCTTAAGATTTGTACACGTTTCTCTGTCAGTATCTTTAATAATTTCTCTTTAGCTCAACCAACAGATAATTAGCAACTGCATATCAAGGCAGGGTAAAAATGTAGCATATACCCCATCCACAGTAGCAATATTCCTGGAAGTCGTGGACAATGTCACACTCTCTCTCTCCCCCTCTCTTTCAGCTGGCTCTCGCTGAAAATAAAATCATGCTAGAATGCTTTCTTCATCCTCTCTGGGGAGATGGTGTGACCTGGACATTGTAATGTGCCCCAAGGCAAAAGGCCAATGCAAAAAGGGGTTGACATTTCCAATATGCTATTCGCTTTGGGAGAGGAATAGGAACACTGCAAAAGAGATAAGACATAGAGAATGCTGGCGAGATTGGAGGGGGGTGTGGGGATGTGAAAAAGAAGGAACGCAACAGAGGCCGCAAGATATAGCAGATAATGAGATTGTGTAAGGCATCATGCGGTGGCCGTTTTCTCTTCTCACGTTTTAAACACAGCAATGAGTGTTTGTTTATGTGGCGTTCATTTCACATTGTTAATGGTCGTATACTGTGATTCCATTCAAGACTCCATGGCAACATCGCACATTTTCTCCTTGATGTCTACTCTCCACATTTTTGGCCATCGTTCTTCAGAAGTGTGAAAGCTATGACGTGGAAATCAGAAATAACTGCACATTCTGAAGTAGGTTTTTTGTTTCTTAGCAACCTCGTTTAGGTCCGCTCTCATAACTTGGCACTAATGATGACGTTTAGCTCTAAATATGAAGGGAGTGTACAGTTGGGCTGATACCTACAGCTACGCTTCAATCCACAGGGAAAATCAATGTATGGAAAAGGCTCAGTTGGGTCCTCGAAGGTTTACCGCATGAAGCCAGTGGAAGTCTGCTAATGAAGAATGACATGGGAATCTTATTTCCATGTAATATTCTTAGACTGCTTCTCTGTTATAATCAGTTATCAACAGCTGTGTTTACATGACCCTAGTAAATCCATTTGCGCTTGGACAAGCAGGCCAGTCAGAAATAAGCCATGTCAGTCGGAACAAACTAGCCAAATGCAGAATTTCATTCAGATTAGAAGAGGTTTAAACCTTTTGTAATCCATTCTACAGGGCATGTAAACACTTTTGAAACTCATTGTCTGTGAAGTGGAGCAGAGAAATTTTGTCCCACCACTCTTTGCTATAGATTCTCAATGAACAGATGTTTTGGAGTGGAAACCCAGCAAACAATTTTGTGTTTAATACATGTCTAATAGACATCTAAACATAGACAGCTTGGCTAAAACGAGTCTAAACTTGGGCTGTCAGCGAAAATTTAATAGACATCTAAGAAAAGCCCAAAACTAGACTAGTAGTCAAATAGACAGATTAGACAGACTTTATATGTGTAGTCATTCATTTCTGTTTATTTGATGACTAGTCTAGGTTTGGCTCTTTTATTTAGCCTTGTTTTAGCCAAGACGACTATGCTAAGACGTCTATTAGACATCTTTTTAAAACTAAAAATGCTTGCTGGGACGCAGTATTATTACATCTTATATAACAATAAGCAGCATGGAAAAAATGTAAAATGACCTTGTCATCTTCTAATTAGGACCTGAAATAGGTATTTTATATAAAGAAAAAAAGTAGGAGGATGACTAATATACATTTAAACTACCAAAAAAACTCCGTAAATCTGTGTAGTGTATGTCAAAAAACGTTAACTGATATAAAACATGTGGCATAAGCATGGACATTAATTGATACAGCATTCCTGTAAAAACTATGATCAGATTTATCAATCATCAATTGACTGAAAGAAATCAATAAGTTTTTGAAGCATTGAACTTCTGTTAAGCTGCTTTGACACAATCTACATTGTAAAAGCGCTATAGAAATAAACATGAACTTAATTGAATAACTACTCTCCATTTAATTCCTAAAATAAAATAAAATAATTAGGTACACAGGGAAGTAGACTTAAAAATGAATTGCTATTCGAGCCAACTTGTCCAGGAAACCCCTGAATATTGGCTTGACAAATGCATGTTGAAAAATCTTTGAAGTTTGCAGGGTTATATGCCAGTAAGTGTGTTTGAGAGGTCTGGAGCACTGGAACATCTGTACTGATATGCTGTCTTATGTGAGGTTCCCTGTCCAACTTGGAGGTGTTTGAGACCTCCCTCTCATCTTGCGTGCAGACTCTGGCTCTTCTGAAGGGATTTTCTGGCTTTGACAGGTTGTGGGCACTTGCATAACTGTCTGTACTGTCTGGATCTGGTGGAAACTCTTACACTAGTTCTCTCTTCCTCCGCACTTGTGTCTTGCTTCAGCCTGTCACACTCTTCTCAGTAAGTGCACTAATTTCTTAAAAAAAGCCTTTTCAGATGCCAAAATGATGAGATGTACGCTTTATGTGTACAATCTTTTGATGCTGACTAAAACTTTGTCTTGATTTAAAGAAAAACTGCAATAAAATGCTGCAAAGAGCTACTGCAGACATAATTGGCGTTCTCCAGTCCCACAGTCTTGTGAATGGCTTTATCAAGGAAGACAAGGTTTTTAGCCATACAATCCCTATGGACATGATGAGGTTATTTTAAGGTCATTTAGGAAACAAGGCATTCATAGAGTACAGAGAGCAGAGATATAAAGAACAAAAGACAAGCCAACACACAAGGGGATGGCAATTTTTGATAACCTTGACAGCTGCTTGAAATGAGAAATCAGTTGAGAAATCCAACATTGTAAAATTTTTTACAGACTATGACCTGACTGCTGCCATTTTGTAGGTATTATTATTTTCTTTCAAAGGTGCTTTGAAAGCTTTTTGTTTTCCTGCCCTCAGAATAACCTCATTTAATGTTCAGTACAAGCTCAAATGAAAGCACTTCATTTGAACTTGTCTCTTCTTTTTCTTCATAAAAAAGCAAAATATGAATTGTAGTGTTTCAACAGTACAGCTACTAGATGTAAACAATGTTATAGCAAACCTAGCAAACCTAGCAAACATTTCCTGTGATTATACTCAATTTCAAAAATTTGTTTCCATGGCAAAGAAAGCCTGTTTCATTTAAACAATGCTTAATTTGTACTAAGAGCCCCAAAGTGTGCCAAGAAAATCTCCCCCACACCATCACACCACCCGCAGCCTGAACCATTAACACAAAGCAGGATGGATCCATGCTTACACATTGTTTATGCCAAATTCTGACCTTGCAAGCTGTATGTTGCTGCAGAAATTGAGACTCATCAGACCAGGCAGCCTTTTTCCAATCTACTTTTATCCAATTTTGATTAACAAATGTTCAGATTTTCTGACAGGAGCGACACCATTGTGCTTCTCTGCTGCTGTAGCTCATCTGCTTCAAGGTTTGATGTGTGATGCTCTTCTGCAGACCTTGGTTATCACAAGTGTTTATTTGAGATACTGTTGCCTTTCTATCAGCCTGAATCAGGCCATTCTTCTTTGACCTCTGGCATAAAAAATACATTTTTACTGAATTACCACTAAACCATGTCTCGGGCTGAAGGCTGTCGACCAATGGCAACAGGCTGTCATTGGTCCAATCAGTGCAGATTAGCTTCGCGCTAAGGAGGGGTTTGGGAACAAATGAATCACTGAACGATTCATATGGGAGTCGCTGGGATAATTAGGTATAAATAAATGCATATTATAAGACCATGAAAGTGTTTTTTGACCTTGCATGCATATCAGCATGTTGTTGAAGACCTATAAAACCGAAATATGACCCTTTTTAATGCATAATAGGGGCTCTTTAAAACACCCAGGCCAGTTAGCATTTATTCCAAGTTCAAAGTCTACTTTCCATTCTGATTCTAACTCTGAACCTCTTCTACGAACTTTTAAACTTCTATGAACTTTTGTCTTGACTACATCTATAAGGCTAAATGCATTGATTGTGATCAGCAGCAAATGGATATCTAGATGAGCAGATGAGCCCAGATGATGCAGTGATTATAGATTTTGGTGGTACGATTATAGTCTGAGGAATAATCCCGGTTCCATGGTTGTCACAATTATTATGCATTGATTGATTTCAAAAGACTACTAGTTACGAAAATCACATGAACACTTCTTATATTTTACAGTGCTATTTATTGCTGCTCAGTAACCAAATAATACAGTACATAATAATAATACAAAACAATTTATTCTTTATTTATTTCTCTCTTTGTGGTTAAAAATAAGTTGTTTTTTTTTCCATTTAAACACAAGCAATAATTTTACACGGAAAATAAACGACAGAACAAATAAATAAAAAAATAAATAAAATAAAAAAAATAAATAAAAAATATTATTTGTCTATTGCAGTGCTTGAAAATAACTTTTGTATTTGGTAGCACAGGTGCTCTCAACTCTCAAAACATTAGAAGCACCCACCCAAAATGAATGAAAACCACTGCAAATTGTATATTAAAGGATTTATTCTATTTAAAAACAACATCAATCAGGACTAACAAAAAACAGAAACAACCATGTAACTAATGCTGTGATGACTTATTGATATTTGCGCAATAATTCCAAAATGAAAGTCTAATAATTATAAAATATTGACGAAGATGACAATAATACTAACAATGAATTACATTTCTCATTATCATGCTGCCTTGAATGTGCTTGAATGCTAATTATCTGCTATAAAGTCCTACTGTTACATTATGAAAAATAAATCAAACAAAAATGAAGAATTGCAGTAAGAAACATACATTTTGCACTATTGCTTTTATATGCATGTCAATTTAATAAACAAATTATATTTCTTCTACAAAACATAAATGTAACATTATAATAAATCGATGATGTATACAGTGTTAGATTTTACATTTTGCGGTCAACTGCACTGAATGCAACGCATCGAGATACAGGCCATTAAACAGCTGATCCTCTCCAAGTCCTTCAGCACTCTTTCCGAATACATTTGATTGATCTCGGTTGGCGGATCAACATTCACCACTTGATCGCTCTCATCGGTGCCATTATTAGTAACTTTAGATGGGGTTGCAAACCTGTGTAACGTTACTTTTCAGTGCGTCTTCCTCAAACTTCAGCTGTTTGCATTTTCCGTGGTTACAAAAGCTCCCTGTCATCTCAACTAGGTGCGCCTGGAAAGCATGAGCGTGTTGCGTTTACCGCCCTACATTGGAAATAACGAACTTGCCTTAGTTAATAGCCTCAGTCATAGTTAATCCAGTGTGGATGGTTATTAGTCTCGGTGTACAAGCTCTGAACTTTAAACTAGCGAACAGTTGGCATAACTTTTAACCGAATTAAATTGCGTTTAATAGTAAAAGCGGTTAATCGTTGCATCCCTACCCGTGAGTATACACTGACTGCTACTGATTTGAAACTTTTTTAAATCCTTAAACTTGGACAAAATACTTTGAATTATTCTGCAAAAGGATGGCCTTAACTAAACAGGGCGGACGCACTGCTATGAAGGGCTGATCTCAGAAATGTGTACAGATAAGGAAGGGTAGCAGAAGGACAGCCTGTGTTTGAACACAACAAACAGACTTTCAGAATTATGCTCACATGTTCAATTTACAGCCGACTGTGAGCCAAAGCGGCATTTAATAAGCATCTGGGCATTTTGGCTCAGGCTCCTGTAGGCCAACCTGAGAAGAATCCCTCTTGCCTTTCCATGGAGATCCTATTTGCTTGGTATTGCACCACATACAGCAAAGACGCTCTTTAGAAACCACGTTTGAAATAAAATAATAGATAACTGACTATTGATTCAAATTGACCAAAGGGCTACGAGGCTGCCAAAAAGCAGTCATTTCAGATGTTAAGAAAGTTACACAAGATGTTTCCCTCTTCTGAAATAACATGCAATGATAAACCATAAATAATATAACCATGTATATGCATTAAGAAACTATTATGAATTCCTCTAAATTACAGCTGGAGAGACATTATTGCACTAAATGCAAATTAGTATTGAATAAATGTGTACATGCACATGTAGCTCATTCTAGTAATGTGGAACATTTAAAGGAGCACATTGAGAAGCAGTCAGGGGTTAAGAGGGAAATTCCTTAAGCATAAATAGAGTCCATGATTTTTTTTTTTTTCTGAAATTGCCCAGCTCTGATTGCGAAGAGTGGCTTTAAGAGGCATTAGTGTGTGATTGAGTTCACCCCATGCACTGTTTAAATATTTCTCTGGCCGATTAAGTTTGCTGAGCACACAATTTGCGTGTAATTAGCAAAGCCATTAATGCACAGTAACTTGAGTCTGATACGTCTCTGTTTTTGAGTTGCTCGTGTTGCATAAACGTTATGCTATATCAACACTAAAACAAGATGGCTGCCATCTGAACAAAGTAGATGCTGCCATGCTGCTTCCCATTAAGGGTGGAAATATCTCATTAAACATATTGCTTTATCCATTTCATATACATACACTATTGATGTAAACGGTTTACAGAAAATCTGCAATATTTGCATTAGCTATGAAAACGTTTGAATGTCAGCTATCCAGGCAAACTCAGCCAGCTAAACAAAGCTAATTCAGTAATGTTCTAAGCACCTGCATCTGTAAGTAAATTATTTTATCGAATAAAACATAAGTTCTGAGTAATTAATGGCTTTTATTTGTTTAGACAAGCTTACCAAATATATCTTTCTGTCTGCCACCAACTCTGCTGGATATGATACACCCACATCTATTTGAGTGCCTGTCTACTTTTTCAGTCAAATTCATTACGGAAACTTCTTTTCCTGTTTGTTTTTAATCAACCACGTACAATGCAAATCACAACATTACTAACGGTTATTTGAAGCAAAAACTATTGAAAAACATACAAATATATGTATTAGGGCTGCTCGATTATGGGAAAGAATCACGGTTATTTTGGTCATAAATGTAATCACGATTATTCAAAACGATACACAGTTGAAGTCAAAATTATTCACCCTGAATTTTTTTAAAAATATTTCCCAAATGATGTTTAACAGAGCAAGGAATTTTTCACAGCTATTTTCTATAATATTTTTTTTTTCGGGAGAAAGTCTTATTTGTTTTATTTTAACTAGAATAAAAGCAGGTTTAAATATTTTGAAACTTCTTTTAAGGTCAATATTATTAGCCCCCTTAAGCAATATTTGTTGTGGATTGTCTACAGAACAAACCACTGTTATATAAAGACTTGCCTAATTACCCTAATTAAGCCTTTGAATTGCACTCTTTAAGCTAAATGCTTGTATCTTGAAGAATATCTTGTCAAATATGTGCTGTCATCATAGCGAAAATAATAAATTAGTTATTAGAAATGAGTTATTAAAATTATTATGCTTAGAAATGCGTTGAAAAAAAATCTTCTTTCCGTTTAACAGAAATTGGGGGAAAGGGTCGCTAATAATTCAGGAGGGCTAATGATTCTGACTTCAACTCTATATATACAGTTATTTTCCTCCCTGCAATTAAGAAAAGGGAAATAAATACAATAGAATAAAAATAAGAAACAAACTGTCCTTTAAGCATCTTCACTGTAGACATTTTTTAAATTACTGCAACAAAATTCCTTCAGTCAAGAGCAGTGAGTGATTTTGTCCTATTGTTGTTTGATTAATGATAAAAACAGTCGGCAGCAGGAATATTGCATGCTGTCACTTTAAGAGCAGTGCAATTCTGATTTATGGTTTCACTTTCACATGTCTTTTGATTCTCAACTCATTTGTTTATCGCATAAATGAGGGTAAATATGAATAATCACTAAACACCTCGTTTTGACAAATTTGTATGTATTTGACCACTAAACCGCTCACATTAAGATGATTTTACATGTGTGTGCTCTGCTCATCTCTGAGGCGGATCGCATACACACAACAGCATGCGATCTCTTTCGCGCTTTTAAAAACATGAATGATTGGAATGTGCATCAAAGAATGATGCGCATCCCGTGCTGCAAAAGTTACATTGCAGTACATGCTTTTAGTAATATTCAAGTGAAACTGAGCTTTGCAGAGCAACAAATGTGTACAACTGGAAAGGCGGCAGTATATGATACAATAATCTTTTTATCGATTAATGTTTTTTCATAATCGTTAGAAGCCAAAATCGAAATCGAAACTGAATTTTAGATTAATTGCACAGTCCTAATACGTATTGCATATTTCAAACTACTGATTTAAAAGCTGTCAGGAGCTGGCAACTCCTTATTTCCAGTGTATCATGGGAGTGTGTAGGTGCTAAAGTCTTCTTTGGGATGAATACCTTGTTTTGTATCTTTGACTGGTTCATATCTCTGATTGGTGATTGCTCATTCATGTTGGTATTTATTTATTTGTCAAAAATCTAAATGTTGACTCTTTCTGACCCACCAATATCTTGAATGCAAAACTGTAAATTAGCAAGTTTGTAAATTAAAAGCAAATTTTACATTTTGGGAACTTGTTCAATATTTGTTAACAATTGTAACAAGTGATTAATGTTTATGTTAAGTTTTGGCTTACGGTTAGGTTTATGCACTTCTACATGAATGCTATCCAACTATTATTCCCCTTTGATTAAGGGAATAACTTACAGTTATAGTTGGGTTTAGGGGTAGGGAATTAGGTATGGATAGCTACTGAATGAATTACATTTTCCAACAAAAATGATGTTCCAGGATCAACATACAGTAGATGTTAATACAGCATTGCATCGTACAAGGGAAGCAAGCTGCCAATTCTAATAGTATAATGTGAATGGATGGAAGGTAGCATTGGTCCTACTGAACATAGGAAGCTATGTACTGTACTATAAATAAGTGGGAGGAATTTCATCAAATTTCTTTAACCTTCATATGGTAACATTTGCTTTGCATGGGGCTGCTGTGAAAGAAGGATTTGTCTGTGCTTGCTTGTGCTGTTGCTTTTACTACAGTATGTCACAACAGGACTGCTCATTTCTCAGTGACAGCTGGGAATTAAGAAAAAGAAAATGCGATTGCAGCAGGTAAATTTGATTCTTGCAGGAGGTTTCTAGTTGCCCTGGATTAATTGCTTTGATCCCCATACAGTATGAAAATGAAGTCTACACCTTTCAGGCTTGCCGAATACATAACAAAGGCTAGACCTAATCCATGAGCACACCACCTACACTTCATGTTAAATGGCGGGAAGAGGATTTAGATGGCAGTCTCTACCTAAAAATGCTCATATGTTGCTTTTTCACACATACTCGTACAAACACTGTTAGCGATGCATACGGCAGCTCTTCCATCTGCGCAAATCCTGTTATTTTTGCGTACCTCTTATGTGATTTAGAAAATTTTACACTAACCAAATGTTACTTTGCATTAACATGGTGCTGCCTTGGAAGCGCCTGCAGCCTGCAATGATGTGTATGACTCACCAATGGCTGCTCTTAGGGAAATATGAGAGGGAGAGACGGGAAAGAAAAACCTGGCCTAGATATTTCATACAGTTCAAGAACAGATTAAGATGCTCTCGCTTTGATCCTTCTAATGCAACATCCCGAAACATTTCTGCTGTGCTACCGTGGATAACATGATTAGGTTGCAGTGGGCATAGGTCAGCTCACTGCGTGGGATGGTTCTCTTCTCTTTTTTTTTTTTTTTTTTTTTTTCTGCTTTTGAATGTGTTCTTCACCTGGCTCAGTACAGATGACAGCTATGACTTTGCAGTAGTAGCAGAAGTAAAGCATTGTGTTAAGCCTCTTTGAAACTGAAAAGGTGAGTGGTCACGTGAGTTACTGTACATGAAATCTGATATTGCTAAGAAAATTGCAACCTTTGTTATGTCTGTTTACATATGTTTGTTATGTCAAAACAATAATGACAACGAAATAATATTAATAAATATTTGAAACATGCAGTGAATCATTAAAATATCAAAACATGAATTGAGATCCGAAATAGTATGTACTATTAAAGACTTTGTTCAATATATGTCTTGCAAATGAGTGCAAGGTTAAGTATGTTTAGTTTACTGAAAGCCATTTCAACCAGGATAAAATAGTTTATTTCTTGTAATTATGACTTTATACAAGTGCATAATTATCTATACATTATTTATTTTTGTAATTGAAGCAATCGTAATTATTTCCCACAACTGCACCTTTATTTCTCAAAACTGATATATCCAACGCACACATATAAGGTTTTCTTATTTTAACCAATGGCTAATTTACAAGAACAAAAAACCTACTGTGTGTTTTTGTATGAACGGTTTGCATTTTTTTTCTAAAACAGTGATGTGTTTTTCTAAAAATCACTGAAAACCTATTTTAAGAAGCATTTTGTTGTTTCCAATAAATGCTAATAAAATAGCAAAACATCATTAAAATGTGATACATACATATTAACTGAGAAAAATTCCTACTATTATAATAAGTTAATTGAAATGAATAAAGATTATTTTCTATAAATTACAATTGTTAGCCTGAAATGAAAAGTTAGAGACACTTGGCCTTCAAGACATGTTTTTTTCTAAGTTATTATAGAACTATTTCATGTGTTACATATATATATATATATATATATACATATATATATATATATATAATATATATATATATATATATATATATATATATATATATATATATATATATATATATATATATATTGTGTTATATATACACACACATACATATACATATACATACATATACATACATATACATTATATATATATATATATATATATATATATATATATATATATATATATATATATATATATATTTATATACACACACACACACACACACACATATATGTGTGTATATATATATACATATACATATACATACACACAGTTGAAGTCAGAATTATTAGCCCCCCTTTGAATTATATTTTCACAGTATGTCTGATAATATTTTTTTCTTCTGGAGAAAGTCTTATTTGTTTAGAAGTGGTTAGAATAAAAGCAGACAAACATTTTTTTTTATATTTTAAGGTCAAAATCATTTGCCCCTTTAAGATATATATTTTGTTGATAGAACAAACCATCAATCATCATGGCAAAGATAAAATACATCAGTTATTAGAAATCAGTTATTAAACTATTATGTTTAGAAATGTGTTGAAAAAAATCTTCTCTCCGTTAAACAAAAATTGGGGGGAAAAATAAATAAATATATATATATATATATATATATATATATATATATATATATATATATATATATATATATATATATATATATATATATATATATACATATATAATAGGTATGTGAACCTACATTGGTCTCATGGTTCAGTTACGATGATCATGCCATCGATTCGGTTCAATTCGATATCCTGGTGCACTGACGTAGCTTTTCATAAACAATTTTATATTTTACTTGGAAACAATACATTTTGTATTAAAATGTAAAATTTATAAATATATTTATATATTATGTTTAATACATATTGTCCATTTAGTACAAACAGTCAGATATATGTACTGTACCTTTAATTTTACCTGCTCAAAGAATCTTTTTGAATGTATCAAACTAAAGTACATGCACAATAACATGAGCATTTATAGCAATTAAACTAATGTAAATATAATCCTGTTTGCTTTTTGAGTGTTGTTGAGTAGTTGAACGGCGGTGGTGATCAGCTGATTCATTATAGACGGCGATGCGGTGGAGAAAACTTACTCTGTAGACATGCTCATGTCTGGATCCACAAGTAACGTTATTGTTGTAACAGCTGAGAGAAGAGATAAAACTTTACCTCACGAACACACCAGCAGGTCAAAGGGGCCATAGAGAGTGAAAGAGAGAGTTTCAGCTTTCATTTTTTTCCTAGCTGGGATCTGATGGACTTCACTCTCAGTGAAAGACAGTCCAGCAAACTCAGAAGCAGTGAATTGTGCAGTTATTTGCTTATTTTTTTAGTAGTTGTTTTTTTTTTTTTTAAGCATGAAACTTTTTTTTAAAGTGTCTTCTTTCCAATGGTACTTAATTTGTGTTTGTTGCTCACTGTGGTCAAGAACTGTTACTATTTTAAATAAGTAGGTGTAAATCCCCATACATGGGGTGCTGGCTAACAAGAATAATAATATGCAGGTTTTGCAGTGTTGTAGAAGGGTCAGATTAGAGGCCATTACTGAACAAAATTCAGATTTTTAAAAAGTGTCTTAAATTGACACGGCAATAAAAACCTGTTATTTGTCAGTTTCGTACTAGCTGCTACCTAAGCACATTCTTACAACGTATCATTAGATGCTTTGCATGCAAAACATGTTGAGAGAAACTGAACACTACAGAAAAAAAACTGTTTATGAGAGGCAACGGCTGACTATTTCATATTAGTATATTAACACAATAACACAAGTTGTCATAAAACTGACACCGCAATAAAAACTGTTATTTGTCAGTTCAATGATACTAGCTGCTGTCCAAGCACATTTACTTATAATTTATCATTAGACGAGCTGCATGCAAAACATGCTGAGAGAAACATATTTCTGTATGCATTGAAATGCAAACTGTGTTGACTCACAGAGGAGACAATCATCGACAGAGACAGCCTGCATAAATATGTTGCGTGTTAGTATGCAGTGCTTTTTTGGTATGGCTTCAATTCCGCGGAACCTGAGAAGATTCAGCTATGTTTGTGATGGGCAGCACTCTGAAGCCACTAAGATGATGGGCAGCTCTAGAGATCAATGCAAGCATCTGACTTCAAAGCCCTTTGGTGCTGGTTGGCATTCATCGCGTCTAACTCGCAGAGGAGCAGACACGGAGCATTGGGGGAAATGAAAACAACATTCGAGTCACATGCAGCTTATAAGCAAAGCTGGGTCACGAGGTCTTTAAGCTCCAATACTGCTGACTCAAGCCCACCAAGCCTAATTGGAATCCAACTATATGTGTTTTTTTGATTTATCCACCCTGTCAAAATAATCAGCACCGGTAGGCATTCTATAATTGCTGAAGGGATACCAACAGCCTGCTCTATTAGTCTTCATTTCGTTTAAGTGGCAAAATGCCATTGCGTGTGTGGTTCAGGATCAATTCCATCCTGTCTTGTTTTCAAACGTAGAAGCTTTCAAATGTTGATATTAAGGTGCCACTCACTTTTATTCGGCCTGAGAATACTTATTTGCAGGCACGCAGTGGAGTACATTGTCTTGGATGTCTGGCAGATTATAGTGGACTCTTGCTTTCCCATGGGTAATTTGCGGTGTTTGTTTTTCTCTTTCCAAAGGTCTAGCTGAAATGCATGACCACTGCTTTCCCCTGCTTCCTTTAAACAGCTCTGACAGAGAATCATGGGAAATCCCAGTCTCAGATTCAGGTAATATCTGAGAGTGATGGGTGTATGCGTGTCCTAATGCAAAGCTTCTGAAAGCCTCGGTCTGGCTCTCTCTTGGGATAAACATCATAATGTAGAGATGAAAGTGCCTAGCAACCCATAGGCTGGATCTAAAAATGCCCACTCCACTACTGGCCTTTCCCTTTAACCCAATAGAAATGGAGCAAAAAGAGCATGTAAAGGCAGGAGGATCGGCTGACCTGAAGTCAGTGGCATGACTGAGTGAACGTGAGACCTTTGGACATTCTCTAAGCCCCCCCGCTGGCTCCGCTTCACTGACAGGAGGCAGAATAACTATGTCACATGGCTCTGTTACCATGGAGAAATTGGCATGAAAGTGATACTGTTAGCATCTGTCTGAACAGCCATGTTAGGTTTCTGTTCTAATTATAAATGGATGTAAAACGTGTCCCTGACACTAACATCATCACTGCTCCATTGTACAATAACATGAGATCAGGCATAAAAAGAAAATGGGATGAGAATAATTAAACCTCAGAAGTAGACCTCTCAAATCAATGTGAAAGCAGAGTCTACAATTCATTTGTACCATACTGGCCAATAGTGGGAGACAAAAACTATAATATAATAAAATATACTGTAACATAATATAATATAATATAATATAATATAATATAATATAATATAATATAATATAATATAATATAATATAATATAAAAAAATGACAAATAAACTGCTCAAAAGTGGCAATTTCATTGGTGATGATAATAATAATAATAATAATAATAATAATAATAATAATAATAGGGTGGGGCGTCACAATGGCACAGTGGGTATCACAATTGCCTCACAGCAAGAAGGTCGCTGGTTCGAGCCTCAGCTGGGTCAGTTGGCATTTTAGTGTGGATGTTCTCCCGTGTTTGCGTGGGTTTTCTCCAGGTGCTCCGGTTTCCCCAACACGTCCTAAGACATGTGGTATAGGTGAATTGGGTAAGCTAAAATTGGCCATAGAGTATGAGTGTGTGTGTGAATGAGTGTGTATGGATGTTTCCCAGTGTTGGGTTGCAGCTGGAATGGCATCCGCTGCGTAAAACATATGCTGGATAAGTTGGCTGTTCATTCCGCTGTGGCGACACCAGATTAATAAAGGGACTAAGCCAAAATAAAATGAATGAATAAAAATAATAATTATTATTATTCTATACTCAGAATTCATGCCGAATCATTTCTTGATTCGCAATGCAATGATTTATCGCCACAGACCTATTGAATTACATTTTAAAATATATGAATACAGAAAACCTTAATGTTATTTTAATTTGCAATATTACTGCTCTTATTAAACATATAAATGTAGCCATGTTGAGCATAAAAGTTTGTCATACAAGACTTACAAAACTTATTTAAACCAAACAGTGTAGAAAATATTAATATTGTTGTATTATTTTACATTACAATGTTCCCTAAATAAGTTCATTCTCTGCGACACGGTGAAGCAGTGGGTAGTACAATCGCCTCACAGCAAGAAGGTCGCTGGTTCGAGCCTCGGCTGGGTCAGTTGGCATTTCTGTGTGGAGTTTGCATGTTCTCCCGGTGTTCGCATGGGTTTCCTCCGAGAGCTCCGGTTTCCCCAACAAGCCCAAAGATATGTGGTATAGTTGAATTGGGTATGCTAAAATTGACCATAGTGTGTGTGTGTGTGTGTGTGTGTGTGTGTGTGTGTGTGTGTGTGTGCGTGCGTGCGTGCGTGCGTGCGTGCGTGCGTGCGTGCGTATGTTTCCCAGTGATGGGTTGCACCTGGAAGGGCATCCGCTGTGTAAAACATATGCTGGATAAGTTGGCGGTTCATTCCGCTATGGCGACCCCAGATTCATAAAGGGACTAAGCGGAAAAGAAAATGAATGAATGAATGAATGAAGTTCTTTCTCACAATTCTGTCTATGTCTGGCCACATTTAGTAAGTGACATCATCTTATATGTAGATTATGACATGCTAGAAGTCCTAGATCTATCAGGCAATCTTCAGAATTTGCAGAAGACCCACCATGTCCCCTTTTAACGCTCTGGATGTAAACCATCATAGTGTACTATTATTAGTACTGCATAAAATGTTGCTGAGAGCAAGCTATGCTAATTCAGCAAGTTGAGATTTCTCATCTGTTTGCAAAAAAAAAACTAATAATAACAATTTTGAAAACTATTTTTCTTGTTAATAATCCCACTTAAAGTCACAGCATGTCATGTCTAATTTCTTATTAGAGGTCACACAACAGTATTAACCATCCAGCATGCATTGCTGCATTCGAATACCCCCCTGGCATGTCTCTCTGACATGTCCATCTGTCAGCTGTTGATAAGACAGTCCTATGCAAAACGCTGTCCCTTAATTTCCTCTTAATGGACCGACGCATTAATGTGAGTCATGTGCCAAAAGCTGCGATACATCCATGACAAGGTTATTAAAGGAACAATCTGAGAATTCGCCAGGCAGAAATCAAGAGACGAACCGAAGATGTGAAATTGCTTCTGGTATGACTGTGGTCATATCAGCTTGGGCGCTTCGCTGATTAACGAATTAGAGAAGAAATGAAATAGTATAATGTGATGGATTAAAAGAGGAACATTGGGCATAGCCTGTGCTGTTAGAAACAGGCCTTAAAAAAGCAGCCTTATCTGCCGAGAAAATGAGGGAGATGGGGTAGTGATGGTAATGCGCTGTTTAAAGTGTGGCAAAAGAGAGAGAGTGAGAGGAAAGAGAGTTGCTTGTGGAATAGGGGTACTAAAAGCCTGCACAAAGTGTCCCTAATGCACTCCAGAGAGGGATGATGTATGCCTTGTTATAGCACTGAGGGTGAGACGTAGAGTGCTAACAGCACTGTAAAAGCTCCAAATATCCAAATATCCCCAGAATGGTCCTCACCTCCATTACTGGACCTCACATCTCAAAATTATTTCAATCCATAATAGGATGTCTTGCTATATACAGATGAAAGGCAGGCTGAGGAGGCCAGCGTGTTGATTATTTTCACAGATGAATTGATTTTTCTCATATTTCCCTTGATTGTTCCCTATTGACGTTGATGTGCTTTGCATAACAATATGTTTGACAACTTTAAATGAGTTTCCCAGAGCTTTGCTCTCCGCATGGGAGTTCTGATTAGTGAGGACCGCTTGAGTGGCTTGTCAATCTAGCCCACCAACAAGGAGCGGCCAGTAGGTGCAAAAGGAATTTATGCTTGCTGGCTCTCGAAATAAGAAAAGATGTCATCTATCTCTGAGGGAGGCAATAAATAAAAATATCAAAGCGTAACTGCGGGGCTGCCTCGTTGAGCCAATCGCTCAAGCTTGAGTTTATTCCCCATAATCCTCCATTTCCATGCTCAATGCACTGTGTCTTCTCTCATGACGGTACAGTTACCCAAAGCCACATCTGGCATGAAGCGTGAACATCAAATACCCCCTTAGGTTCTGTGAAAATGCTTGGATGACCTAGACCAGAGTTTTTCAAGCCCAACTGACACATAAAGTATATCCCATATACACCTGATTAAGTTCTTTAGTCACTCTGTAGAGAACCTCTGGATTCTGGGAACTAAATATGATGTGCTTGATTAAGTAAGCCCTTAAATGTGCAACCTGCATGGATGACCTAGACTAATCAGGAGTATGGAGTAAACTGAAATCCGATTGAGATTTCACTCTCAGGAATGAGCAAAAGGGCTTAGGCTTACTGCTTGAGGTCGACCTCTGCTTGCCTCCTATCCTCTCAATAGCCTCTTCTTGACAAATCCGGCCAGGCCCTTTGTCTCTTACATCAGTATGGGTGCAGAGTTGCAGTTTTATGGGGAGTGACTCTGTTAAGATTATCGGTCGAGGAAATCGGGAGAGGATTAGGGCAGGAAGGGAATCGTGGGTAATACACTGCTATCAAAAACAAGCATGGCGGAGACCGAGATACAGAAACGGCGGGGAAAGATTCAGAGGTGACTTCTCTCAACACATTGTACGGCTCAGGGGTGGGATTATAAAGCAATTAGCAGCAGTGGCGGTGATTAATACTGTGGCTAATAGGATGAGGCTGAAGATCGGAGGGGGGAGGGAAGGTACCAAGCACCAGAAACCTGGATGAAGACAAGCACAGTGCATCAATCACAGATGACAGCTGGGACAGGGTCCAGGAGCTCCATTCATCATGGGAAGGAGAGGGACACACACAGCTCAGCAAAGTAGCAGAGGGAGCATTAATTACCAGTTGCGTCAGACATCCCTGACAACTCAGAATGTAAACTGAAGTCAGGCACTTGGATCAAGTTGAAGGCATTAGAGAGATTTAAGTGATTTAATCAAAACATTATGTAATGGCTAATTCAGACCTATAATGATCAGAGCATTTAAAAAAAAAATTGTAATAACTCATGGCTATATGCTATGGCTTATGAGCTTATATTTACTAGTCAAAACCTCACAACCCCCTCTCTAATATACTGTAGTTCCTTGACACGCTGCCAAAGCAGAGCAAACCCACTGGGTCATGGTACATGTACCTGTCACCAAGATTTTAGCAGATCCTTCAAGTTCAGTAGGTTGCTGTGTGGAGTTGCCAACTTATTGGTCCAGCACATCCCACCTGTGGTCAATTTGCACTAACATCTGGGGAATTTGTGGGCCTAAGCAACACCTAGTTTTCTCCATTGTGTACTTCAACTATTCTTGGACAATGTATAGTGTATGGCAGGGTAGGGTGCTTCATCCTATTTAAAGACATAGCTTCCACCAGGGAATATCACCACTGTATTGAAGGGGTGTATCAACATTGTATGGATAGGTAGCGCGTGTCAAATTACATCGACATGAATTGCCTGACCCAGTGTTTCCCATTAGGACTGTGTCCAGATCATTAAACTCAAGCCACTGGCTTGTTGACATCCAACTGTGCATCTTGATGCCATTACTTCACCAGATAAGCACCAATCATGTACATGGACATCCGCTTGGATTATTGAAGCAGCTGACCTTCCATTCCTCCAAGCTTCCGTTATGATGTTTGTCTACCTAATTAAGGCTTTTTGATGGTTGATGGGGCAATCAAAGAGCACTTATTTAAGTTTTCTCTATGTATTCCTACCATAACTATTATAAAAATTTTGCTCAACTTGTGCCACAGAAGAACTTTGACATTACCCTCACCATTTCAGGTAGAAGGGTATTATTCCACATCTACCTTTAAACCTAGCCATACATCTCACTTTAAAATAAGCATACACAGTAGGGTTGGGCAATGTTGACCAATTTGGCATCGTACGATGTCTAATGTGAACATCGGCGATGGACGATGGTATCGTCGTCGTAGGCGGGGTGGGTGTGGTTGTTGTTAAATATCAATAATTCATAACGAATTTAATAATTGTAGCCTATCGTTTTCACTACCTGACCCACATGGTCTTTGTTTTACCCATAACCAAACCATAAATAAATAAAGTTATACACAAATTACCACCTGTCAATCACCTTTTTTTCCGCGGGACTCTGGCATAAATAAGCGAAGTGATCTGTGTCATAGTTGCTTTTTCCCCACAGCTGGTGGCGGAGACCAGACGAGAGTTTGTTTGGAGTTCACTGTAATTTGTATTGTGCTTAATGATAACTTCCTTATTTTATTACTATTATTATGAGAAAATAATAACAAGTAAAGATGCTAGGGTTCGACCGTTTCTACATATGCGCCCGAAATTTTATGCGACCTAAAATATATATTTAAAAGCATTTGTGCTAGTGCATGTGCGACCAGTTTTTACTGCAAAATCCTCACCGCGTGCGCAGATTTAGGAGACATTTATGCAGGATGCATCTTTGCACCTAAAGACGCCAAACACAGCGCTCAGGAACATATTAAAACAGTTGTTATGCGATTGTGAACTTGCTGAAGTAAAAAAAAGCCCGGACTGCTTGCCCCCAGTGTTGCCAGATGTAGCTGACTTTTTCCAGCCCAAAAACGCTCCAAAATGTATGAGGGGTGGTTGGATCGTCCTATAGTTCACGAAAAGTGGAGGGACGGTCCCAAATTACACGAATAGTGGGGGGGTTACGGGAGATCGCGGGCAAGCGGGCGTACCTTTACAATACCGCCCAAATATCCACTACCTGCCTATGTTATTTTTTACCCGCAAACTTGGAAACTTGGATTCAAAACCGCCCAACCTGGCAACACTGCTTGCCCCGCCTTTGTGCTCTTCTTATTGGCCCACTGCGCTAGAACTGAACGCGAATGGATTGGTTAATATCAGCTGTCAATCACTCAGTCAGCGCTTTCACATGACAGGAGCTACAACCGCGGAAATGTGAAGCGCTGAAGATGAGAGAATGAGAATAACACTGACAGATTTATTTTTAGAAACTCTTACGTTACTAATAATGGCACATCTTATTAGTGATCATGTGCTGAATGTTAATCCACCATTTACACTTTTCCAAGAGTGGATAAAAGACTTCCAGTGGCTTCAAGTCCGCTATGAAAATAACCAAAGCTGTTCACTGTAAAGTCTGTGGGACGGGGTTTGCAGGTAACAGCGTTTGCCACTGAATCTACACATTTTAAGCGTGAGAGGTGCTGTATAATTCTCACGATGTTTTTAATCCTCACCATGCTGTCAGCCGTGCAAACGGCAGCTATAAGTATAACACAGCTCATGAAAAGACCGTTATTGCTATTAAGATGACATGCAAATAATAAGTTATATATCAATATAAATGTGGGGCGGGGCGATGGATCACGATGCCGGCTCAGCATCGTGAAGTTTATCAGCCATCGGCGATGGACGATGAAATCGTCTATCGGCCCAACCCTAATACACAGACAAACAAAACATGTAATTGCTGAAAACTTAGGGCCCTATCATACACCCTGCACAATAAGGTGCAAGACGTGTTTGGCTATTTTCAGACCAACACAACCCTAATTTTCCCATTTCGCGCCACGTAGAACGGAGGTATGTTAAGGTGCATTGTTGCCGCGCTGCTATTTTGAGGAACTAAAATAGACTGCACAATTGACCAGCTGAAAGCCAGTGCAGAGCACGTTAGTTGTGCGCCTTAAACGCGTACACATTTCTTAATACACACAGGATACAGCAATACACAAATATCTTTACAAATGAAAAAAAAATTAAAGGATTAAAATTTTCTACATAAATATAAAAACCACTGCATCCATGCTTCATCTCGGGGGGCTTTTTCAGTTTATTCATGACAATTTGCTTTTGTATAATGTTATTATTAGTAGTAGTATTATTTATTATATGCATGTTTATATTTGTTTTAATAAAAACAAGCTTAGATTTGTCCAGAATAAATGGTTTTAGATGTTGTCAGTACATTGTTATTTTTCACTTAAATGATGTTTGTTTGTTACAATGTCTATGATAGATGTATGATAAATGTAGACTAATGCACATTTGGTAAAACCACACTTACAAATACATTCAAATACTAAATTAAAGTTAAATAAATGTTGAGTTAAATTGTGATGCCCACGCAAAACTTTAACTTGTTTATGAGCAACTAATAGTACAAGTAATGCATTACAGTATAGTAACAACTTATTGTGATTTCAACCAAAATGTTCATTTTAATATCAGCTCATTCATCTCCATTACAAGAGCTATAAAAGCTTACAACATCAAGCATTACATATCCCTCTAGATAAAATTGTACCATAAATATAAAAGAGTGAGAGATTTCGCAAGCTATGTGCTATCTGTTCTGTGATTGATGGACTGATGGTATCATTTGAAATACTATAGAGTGAGTTCAAGCTATAGCTTTATCTTGAATTCCTAGAAATAGTGTTTCTCTTTATGGTTTCCGTAAAACCTGTAATACAGCTGCCCTGTGTATCTTTAAGGTTGTAGTGTGGCATGAACAACGTTATACTAATGCTGATAAGATTCTCGAGAACAAAAAGCACAGTACCTACAAAAAAGCACAGCCGTCTCTTCTCTTTCTTCTCCGGTTTTTCCTTTGTGCTCTCTGGAAGGAAAGGAGAAAAGATCACATTAGCACAACACTGGCTCAGAGATGGCCATCTGCAGCACACATTATCATCTCAGCCTCAGGGCAGAGCACAAAGTCTTCGGGGTGTCCAGCAATGGACCCAAAGCACGATGCCGTTTGCTTTAAAGTGTGTGTATATATATATATATATATATATATATATATATATATATATATATATATATATATATATGACATAAAAAGAAATGACCAGGTTGCAAAACAGGCCAAGGTACAGCTATGAGCCTAGATATTTATCAAAATATCAAAATTCAAGTAGACTTTTGACAATTATCTCAGTTGCAGAGTATTAGTATATGCAATGATCCACATTCAGTGACATAAGGTAAAACAATTCCCAACAGAACTGAGGATCACACACTTTACTCTGAATATTCAATTAAAGATATTTTGAATAACAGCTTTAAAGTAGCCTGAAGGCAGAGCTGTACAGTGTGTCGGTCTGATGTTCATTAATTAGCACAGCTCTAAATAAAACAGACTGCTCATTGTAGAATTGAATTACAATATCTGAATGTCCACATGAAGACCTGTGCCGAGGAAGTCACCTTAAATTAAATATGAAAGAGAAGTAGGTTTGAGCTCGGGAGAGTTAATGGCAATCTAATATTCTTTTAATTATAAAGTGCGGTTATGTGTTCCAAAATTGAAATGATTCAAGCAAATGTAAAAGAAAGGCTGTGTTAAAAACCAACCTTTGACACATATCACTGACTCGTTGATTTGAATCAAAAGTTTGTATTTATATAAATCAATAATCATCATCATATTTATATGACACATTTCAGAAACTAAACCACATATTTAACATTTAATACACACAGCAATACTGATCAGATTTTATCATGAAGTTTTAATTTCTAAAATTATTTAAATTCTAAGCACATAGTCACTATATATTAAATAATTTCTCTAATATGTGTAAGTGTGTGTGTGTGTTCACTGTTGTAGTTCCTTTAATATGCACAAAACCGTTTGATCTGTATGTGCAAAAATGGGGCATTTCTTACAAAATTTATGCAATAATTGCATAATTTACATGACTGCAGTGTTTGCAGCTTATTAAATCTTTGCTTTCCATTCTCTCTCTCACACACACACACACACACACTCAAGATTCACTCTCTCCATATTTCCCCTTCTCTCTCTTTCCCTAATACGATTACATTTTATTCGCCCCCAGTTGCAGTTGATGCCACTCTTCATTATTTAACCTCCAGAAAGCATTTCCAGACTCAAGTGATAAACACACAGACACTAATTCTAGACAATTTACCCCCATTTAGTATGATTTATTATACGCCGCTGACCACCTACTGGAGTATTCAATTAATAAAGCAGAGGGTCACGCTTGCCAAGTCTATCAATGATGTCTCAGACACAATTTTCACCTCAGTATCTCTTGCACAAATAGAGTAAACTGCTTTCCATTTGTAGGTTAAAGCCACACAGTTAGCCATTAATGTGTACCAGTCAGCTGCCACAAGGATATTGCTTAAAAAAAAAAAAAAAAAAAAGAAAGCGATGGATTTTAAGTTACACTTATAATTGGGGGGAAAAACGGGCTAAAGCTACTGTAGTGTGGGCCCAGCCTTAAAACGATAATTTCCCAAAAATGAACATTCAGTTATAACTTTGAGTTTCTTTTTTCTGTTAATATATACTAAAGAAGGCTGGGAGAAAAGTCATTTTTTGTACCTACTAAGGATGTCAAAGGCTGATTTTTTGTTTTCTACAGAATATCTTTTTTTTGTGTTCAACAGAAGAAAGAAATGTATAAAAGTTTATAACAATTTTAGCGTGAAAAAATTAGAAAAACTTGTTTTGGGTGAACAATCCCTCTTAACTATTCACTCTTGATTAAATTCTTGCTGAGCCAACCAGGTTTGGGTTGAACAATGTTAAGGCATTTAAATGACCTGCACATTGTTAGTTTATTAGGCATAAATGGCGTAAGACCATGCATATAAACATGCTGATCTCATATGCAACTGAACATCTTTTGTTTTAATGGTATGAAGAGGTGAAATATGGCACGTGTAGCCTACATACTGTATGTGGTTATTTATGTAGCAAACTATAGTCTAAACTAAACAAATGTTTTCATTAAATACATATATGCATTCAAAAGAAACATAGTTTTTGTTGTTTCTGAAAGAAGTCCCTTTTGCTCATCAAGACTGCGGATACTAATACAATAAAAGTAAAATATAATTCAAATTTAAAATAACAATTTTTGTCAGGATTCTGCCACTCCGATCTGGTTAATTCTTGTCTTGGTGGCAGAATCCAGACACTAGTCCTGTCTTGTCTTGTATGTTGTGCTCGGCTCGAGCACTCGCTTTCTATCATTGTGTGTCATTTGTATGAGCGTCGTCTCGGCCGCGCTTTGGTCGTGTGTGTTCCCGCTTGACGAGGGCGCGCAAGGTCTGGGTGCGTTTGGGACGCGCGCTCTTGTCCTGGTGTTTGTGTTTGTTCTGTCTGCAGCGTGGTGTTTCATTCCCAGCGTCTCAGTCTAGTTAGTTTCGGTTGGCGCTTGGATGAAACATGCACGTTGCATGTGTGAGTGCACGGTGAGTGTTTTCATTTATCGCGTACTCATGTCTTGCGTTCAGTCTTCTGTTATATGACAACATACAATTGAGAAATGCTTCCCCCTTTTTCAGCATTGCATTTCAGGAATAAATTACATTCTAAAACTAATTTGGATAGAAAACGTTTATTATTTATTAATTCATATAACATTATATATTTATAAAACAATTCATTAACTCAATATTGTGAACAGATTAACAATCTTAATGTTTCTAAACATTTGATATGTTGTGCAAATCAATACATGATTTTATATCAGCCTTGCTCAATAGCATTGAACATACCGTGTAGTGTTCACATAAAAAGACATTTAATACCTTTTAATCAATGTAATCCTGTAAAACTGAACGTCTCCACAGTACAAATTAAATACATTACCAGAGGCTAATACTGAATTTAATCAAAGCAGAAAACTTATCTACACCTAGAAATAGGCCTTAGAGGAGAGAGAGAAAGACAGAAAATATATGAAATGCCACTTTTCAGCAACATGGCTAAAGCTTGTGACTAGATTTGCAAGCATAATCACGTACATTTTCTGAATCATGCTGAAATAAATGAGTTTTATTAACAGATACAGAGTTATTATTTGGGCTTAAGTCCTGATTTCGCATTGAAAGAAACAACCTCACTGTGGTGAAGTGTCTAATTTGCGATGGAGAGTGGTGACAATACCACACTTTCTGTGTCAAGGACTTTCTGGGATCCATTCTTTCTTTGACATTTCATATTCACCAGCCCTTGCTGATACACGGCGTGATCCGCTCTCATGACTCAACATCAAATTTGCCTCACAAAGGCCAAAAGCCAACGCTTTTAAAGCTCATCCAGCGTGGTGAAGGCAGCTACTGTAAGTAAAGGCTAATAACCACAGCTCGACATTTAGCATTGTAACCCCTGTTGGTTTTACCCAACCAAGTAGTGTAGAAGAAAAAAAGAAAACCAAATGACCACCATATTATGGAGCTGAGACTGGACAGTCATATATTCCACTCATTGTTGGAGAGAAAGTTTTTAATTTATGGAGGATCGGTGCGCCAAGGTGACCTAGAGCTCATTAGAGAGAGCGCTAAAAAGCACATTGGACAGATGGGAGGCCACCTGTTAAAAAGCAGTTTCAAACGACCACAGTTTTATTCTGCATTACTGTCAGCCCACCACATCATTTAAATGCATAGTGTAAGATCACTCTCTAAAGTCCATCTTTACACAATAGTCCTCCAGTATAAGAGGCTCATTTTTTTTATCTTTTTCTTAAATCCTGGGAGAGATATTGAATAGTGTTGGATGCAACAAATGCTTGAAGGCAGATGGTCTTTATATAAAATGTAATAATAAAGATCATATAAAAAAAATGGCCAAGTTTCTGAAACTCATGTGCCAAGTTCTTAGAAATGTATGTTTTGTAGCAAATATTTAGTGATGAATGCTGCATATGTGTGGGTACGGTATGAATGGATGTTTCTGATGTATTACAAATTATTAATCCATGAATCAAATTACAAATATCTTTGTTATAAAAAATCTAATTATCTCACATAGTGACCTTGTTGACACACCGTCATGAGGATCTGCAGGAGTCCTCTCTAAGGATGCATTTACGCTGCATAGTTCAAGTGACTAAATTCAGATTTTTTCTCCCATGTGGCACAGATTGGATATGGCCCATGTATGCGTAAGCAGGGAAAAAAAATCACATGGATTCCGATTTACACAAATCAGATTAAGGCCTTGTTCATATGTGGAAATTTATCCGATATGAATCGGATCTGTGCCCTCATGTCTGCAGTGTAAGGTAGATTGTATTTTCACTTGTCAATGTGAGTCGCGCATCATTAAAAACCTTAGCGAATGACGTCAACTCTGATGCTTTCATTCCAGAACAGACTTCAGCAGAGTCCCAAACCTTAAATCTCAAACACGAGGACTAAAAAAGCTTTTATATTGTCATATAGCACAAGTATTTAAGCATGTTAACAAGAGAGCGCGCAAGCACAACATCCGCCATGTAAACAATATAAACTAATTTTAAACTATTGCATACAAAACGTGCATAAATCACGATATGGACATGACAATAACATCCCTACGAGTTTAAAAAAAGCCTCAAATAGAAGAATATTAACAAATGAGAACTTTTCTGTCATAAACTATAATAAAATAACTTGTCAAAATGAAAATAAAAAACGGAATTCCTGCAAACAGATTAAATACAGGAATGGAGAAAAGAGCGCTCTTTTATTATCAGCTGTCAGTCAGCGCCCGCTCATTTTTTCCCCTGCTCATTGCACATTTTGCCTTGTGCAAAATCGGATACAGCAACGCAATCTCACGGCAATTCTGAACTTTTGATTTAGTGGTTAATTCGTATGAATTTGTACGATCGAATTCGTACAAATTAGTATGATTTGCTCATCACCCAATGACGGTTGGGGTTAGGGGTGGGGTTAGGTGCCACGCCTCCTTTTTAAAATCGTGCATTTTCATACGACTGAACTCGTACAAATTCGTACGAATTAGCCACTAAACTGACAAAACGTAAAATACTTACGTTTCCTCGTGAGATCAGGCTGGATACAGTCACAAAATCGGAATCAACCATCATGATCTGCAGTGTAAATGCAGCCTAAGATATGTTACGTACAGTAGGGATGTCCCGATCAGGTTTTTTTGCCCTCGAGTCCAAGTCCTTTGATTTTGAGTATCTACTGATACCGAACCCCGAACCAATACTTCTAAAACACATTAAAAAAAAGAATAAAGAAGAGCGAACAAACAGATCCAGAATGTTCCTTTTTTTATTTAAGTCACCTTATTTTAACATTCAACAACTCAGTTAACAAACAGACCACTTCTGTGAGATAGCTTGAACAATCAAGTAATAAATAACATAAATTCTTTTCTTTTGGACTTTAGTGCAACAGTAAATATAAAAAGAATCTAACATAAAAAACAAATAGCACCCCAACTTAAAATAGCCGGCAGGCATGCAAACAAAAATAAAAAGTGCCACAGTGTTTGCAAAGCCAGTAATGTGCTTTTAGGACAGGCAGCAGCTGGTGAAGCTGGGAAAATTTTCATCCAGTATCCGCACAATCAGCACTGGTGCCCCCCAGGGGTGTGTCCTCTCCCCACTGCTCTTCTCCCTGTACACGTATGACTGCGCTTCCAAAGACTCCTCTGTCAAGCTCCTAAAGTTTGCAGACGACACCACATTTATCGGCCTCATTCAGGACGGTGACGAGTCTGCTTACAATCAGGAGGTAAAGGAGTTGGCTGTCTAGTGCAGTCACAACAACCTGGAGCTGAACACGCTCAAAACAGTGGAGATGATAGTGGACTTCAGGAGAAACCCCCCTGCTCTCCCCCACTGAGACAGCATTGTGGCAGCAGTGGAGTCATTCAGGTTCCTGGCCACCACCATCACTCAGGACCTGAAGTGGGACACTCACATTGACTCCATTGTCAAAAAAGCTCAACAGAGGCTGTACTTTCTTCGTCAGCTGAGGAAGTTCAACCTCCCAAAGGAGCTGCTGAAACAGTTCTACACCTCCATCACTGAATCAGTCATCTGCACATCAATAACTGTCTGGTTTAGCTCAGCTACCAAATCTGACCTCCGAAGACTACGTCGAATAGTTCGGACTGCTGAGCGAATCATTGGTACAACCCTCCCTACTCTCCAAGAATTGTACTTATCCAGAGCGAGCAGAAGGGCTGCCAAAATTCACTCTGGACAGCTCACACCCAGCACACTGCCTCTTTGAAGATTTTACCTTCTGGTCGACGCTACAGAGCACTGCGCACCAGAACAGCCCGACACAGAAACAGTTTCTTCCCTCAGGGAATCCATCTCATGAACACTTGATGATAATAATTGTGGAACCAACATCACTACTTGCTATACACCTTTATACACACATACACTTATTTAACAACACACTTTACATGCCAATTTGCACATAACAGCTGCACATATTATGTTGTATATAGTTATATACCTGTACATACACTTGTCAAAATGTATATTTGCATTCACTTTTTAAAATATATTTATTATCTGTTTTTTAGTCCTGCCTGTAATTCTGTTGCACTGTAGAAGCTCTGTCACGAAAACAAATTCCTCGTATGTGTGAACATACCTGGCAATAAAGCTCTTTCTGATTCTGATTCTGATATTCGAGTCATGATCGAGAGGTAATGTTTGATTCCGAATTTTTGAGTCTGAAACCGCATGATCGGGCCCGATTTCAGATCACATGATCAGACAGAGACAACCCAAATAGTTTTTAGTACCTCACACATTGTTGACTACAATAATAAGTATATCAAAAAGGAAAAAATACACTACAGTAAAATAAGAGAAATAACTGTTAACAGATACACTGAAAACTGACATTTTATGCTATCTTAGCATTACTGTTAAACTTATAGAATTCATGTTCAAATATACAGTGCATACATTCAAAACAAATACAAACTTCTGCAATCAGACAAAAAGACCACTAAAAAAGATCTCAAATTGAGCAGACAAAGGGTAAAAATAGGACAACTGTGCAATTAAAAAGGTTTTAGAAAATGAACAAAGCTCTGCGTGATTCTTGCTGCTGATTGCTTTTGTTTAAACACAGACTGTGCTCCATGCATAATCCATAAACTCTTCTCATCTTTGCCCTAAAGCCACATAATAACCCAGCAGCCATGTCTGCTCATCGCTACACAGACAAGCTGGTCTGGGACTGGGCAATTGTGCCTAATTTATGAGAGAATAATAATATTCATGAATAATTAGAAGCGTCGTGCATTTTAGGTTTATTTATTTCTGCACAGCAAAAGCAAAAGAAAAGCAAAAGGAAAAAACACTGCATTAGATAGAGGGCCAGTGTGTTAGATGATATTTCCCAACAGCTGAAAGAAAAGTACATCAAATTCTTTCACAGATAGGAACACAAGGTGACTCAATATATAGGAGCAGAAGTTTGCAAAACTATTAGTCACAAAAAGTTCCTCTCACTGTCACTGGAAATGGCAGAAACTTCAGTGAAGTTACATGATATGAAATGACACAAGTGAACTTAAAAGGGCATCATTTCGACTGCTACAAAGGTTGGTGATGAAGGTTAATGCAGTTATTGGCTTTGGGATTTTTTTTTCTATCATGTCTTTTCCTCCAATAAGAGTGGTCTTCAGTAAAAGGCCACAGAGCTAATTGCAGGTTTTGATAGGCCATTTACCTCTGCTTCCTGCAGCACTGACAGCACAGGGCAGATATTCAGGCCGGGTAATTGGCCCCTTTTAAAAAAGCAAAGAAATAACATTAAGAACATGAAAGGCTGAACAGAAGATATCATTAAAAACACTCCACAAAGAAAAAAAGAATCATTTTATATTTTCTTAAGTTTACTTTACTTTGTTTGTGGAAGGTGTCTCATAAAATACTTTAGCAAGCATAAGCTATGACGTTCACTGCAATAAGATCCTTTAAAGGTATAGTAATCACAGTTTTCATCCATCATATTTCCAGCGTTTCCATTTAACACAGAAACTAAGGTGCTCATTTTTTAATTTTGTAGTGTAAACCCATATAACTATTGAACCCTGACCATTCTTAAATTTGTGTTATAATTTTTTATAAGATTGTTATTTTAGCAAAATTCTAATTGTTATTATATCCTATGACATAGACTTTTCATAAAGATTCATATTCACAAAAGTTTTTATTTTACATTGACTAGTATTCTATAGCACAAAAAAATAGATTATTTAAATACCGTTAGATGTAATAATTTCCAAAATTTCAAATGCTTTTATCAACCAATTATTCTGCTTCAATCCATAATTGTTGGATATAAATTAAAAGGTAATAGTAGTAAATAGTAGTAATAGTAGTTGGATGAAATGGTAAAAAATTACTATTTCAAAGGAACTGCTATAAAAAAAAAAAACATCCCTCTGCCATTTCCAGCACAAAGCAAGGTACGTACCTACAGGGGCAGCAGCTCTTTCACAATTAAATATTACAGAAAAGATAATAAAACATAAATGACAGACACTTCTGGCATTCAATATACAGCTTAGAATTAATTGAGTCAGAATGATTGCTGTCGGTATTCTAGCAGTTACAAAATTATGTGAGTTCTACAGTTAAAAATCTGTGTTTAGCTTTATTTGATAATATTATTTTATTAAAATTAATGTTATTAAAACTCTTATTTCATGGTTTTTACAGTTTCCCTCTACTGGTAACAGTGTTTTTCTGAAACCAGTATGTGCGCACAATTTCATAGTAGTGAGGTAACTGTGATCTGTACTGCAAATTTTTCTATATGGTAATGCTTTGTGAGTGGCTGCATGAATATTTTTAACAAGACAAAAAAATAAATGCTTCCTGTGTCAATTATTTCTATGTATGCATGTACATGTATGCATATGCATTCACCATATACACCAGCACAGGCTCATTGGGAAAATGTGCCCAGGGACACATTTTTAAGAACCAACAAACATGTGATTGCAGGCAGCATTATATATGTAAAACAAATGGTACAGGGCTGTACAGTATGGACGGCTTTTTGGACATGACTGGTTTACTTAGTAGCTCACCACGAATGGTGTCAAACTTGGGACGTGGAGCCAGATGGACCAGAGTTTAGGCCGGTGAAGAATGGTTCCAGAAACCAGCTAAAATGAAACCCCAAAAAGCCCTGTGACATCTTAGTAAAAGTTGGGTTCAGGGAAAGTGGAAGAGTAGGTCAGTTGATTTCAAGCTGATTATGCACAGCGACAAGCCAACCTGCTTCACTCACCGACGCGCATAAAAGGATGTTAAGATACGCAGATATATACACAGCTACACAAATTTACAAGAAACTCCACGTATGAGAAAACATACCCCAGTAACATATTTGAGATTGTTAAAAATGTACACAGTGGCCTCAAGTGGATTTGTAAAACCAAAAACAGCAAGAGGAAATACTCCCCTGTACATTTTTCTCAGTTCTCAAAAATGTATCCCTGAGAACATAATTTCAATGAGCTTGAGTTGATAATATACACACACACACCACATATCCCTGAGGTCCAAGTCAATTTTTAAGCATACTTTCTTTTAGTTAGGTATTGTAATTAACACTGTACGAGGCTAAATCAGTTTTGAAATATTAAAACTGATTATTCAAATGATGCATTTTTCATTTTATCAAAATTGTATAATACACTTTATATTTTTTTAGAAGAATAAACAAACAACAAAAATGTGTAACGCACATGTGTAATGCACATTTTTTCTCAATAGATGCTACTTTTTCCTTTCAAATAGATTTCCTATTCATTTTAGAGTTATGAAAATACATTAACTGAACTGTAATTTAACTCAACCTTGAAAATAATAAAAATTTATTTTAATATGCTTTAATTATAAAGATTAAGAAGCTCTACTTCTTCTTAAAAGTAATGTAATTACTCGTTCAATAAAAAAAATCAAAGTTTTTCACAAATATAGCAAGGAAAGTTTCCTAAATCAGGCTTCATGACAGCAGTGTGGAGTTCACTAAGATCACTAATGCTCTGTCAATGATTCAGCAAGAATTTACTCTGCTTCAGTAAATACAATCCCAAAGGAGGCAAAAAAATAAAAACGGCTTTAAAATGAAACAGCAGCACTTTCCTAAAACCACATATTACAGATGCAATGCAAATAATGCAGTTTTTAAACATTCAAAGCTAAGTATTCATTGAGAAGCAATTCTTCAGGGCACGGCGAGCAACTGCACAGCTTTTGCACAAAGCCTAATTAAATTCCCCAAAGCGCTCGCTTGTCACGCAAAGAGCTGTGGAGAGAAACAGTGAGAGTGTGAACACCAGATATAGCAATATAATTGTGGTCCCAGTGGCCAGTTCCTCCCAGCTGACTGCAGAGGCCAAAAACTACAACAGAATCTGGCCAGAGGTGCGATGATGTACATCATTGCGGCGATGCAGCAGAACCACCGATTGTGATGGCCTCCAATGCCAGTTAAATGTTAAACACGGGTGCAATTGCATCTGGGATAATGCACATGACTCAGAGGGGCAGAGTCGGCTGGAGAGAACTTTCTAGTACAGGCCAACAGAGAGGAGAGCCAGACAGACGGCAATTAGAAGAGTCAACATTGCCTAAATGTAACAAGCTGCAATTTGAGCTCACACGCTCCAGTCTCCCTGGAAAATAGCTAAAATGAGTCTGGCTTCAACATGATTTTGAAATAAGTATCAGGGGAGCTGCTCGGGCGGTTAGATGGGCCAACACAATCAGGTGCTGTCTGAGAGAGAGGTGGATTTGCAGGCTTTAGACTCATTTGAGGCTCAGAGACAACAACACACACTTTATAAAGATGGCAGGAGTTGTTTACTCTTCATAAATCATAATACGAGAGCACTTGACACATCATATTGTTAAAGAAACAGATTTTCCTCTGTGCACAAACATCTATGAAGCTGACAAACATTGTAGCATCTTGTTCCAAAATAAAGACGCTTACCGTTTTTCCTACCATACGCAGTTAAACCATTAGCCCTTCTGCAATTTTTTTTTAATTATTTTTCAAATGTTTAACAAACCAAAAAAAGTTTCACAGTATCTTACACTCAAAAAATATATATATATTTTTTTTTTGCTTGTTCAAACTACTTATTCAAAATGAGCTGAAACAACACAATTCTTAAGATTTCATTGGGACAACTTAATTAGTTTATGTTCAATCCACATAAATTGTTAAAAGTGTTAAGTTAACTTAATCGATTTGTGTTGGGACAACATGAATGAATTGTGTGGAACCCAGCATTTTTTACAGTGTATTTCTTTGAGCTGAATTAATATTTCAGTTGGTCTGATCAATATTTTTAACCCCTTAGGCATTTTTTTGATTGTGTTCAGACTCCTGCTGTCAAATGATTTGCCTAGTTAACCTAATTAACCTAGTTAAACCTATTTAAATTTACACTTTAAGCTGAATACTTGTATCTTGCAAAATAACTAGTGAAATATTATGTACTGTCATCATTAAAGACTAAATGAATTAGATATTGGCGTCACGATGGCGCAGTGGGTAGCACGATTGCCTCACAGCAAGAAGATTGCTGGTTTGAGCCTTGGCTGGGTCAGTTGGCATTTCTGTGTGGACTTTGCATGTTCTCCCCGTGTTAGTCTGGGTTTCCACTGGGGGCTCCGGTGGATTTACCTGTACAAATGGTACAGGTAAATTTGATAGGCTAAATTGTCTGAGTGTATGTGTGTAAATGCAAGTGTGTATGGGTGTTTCCCAGTGATGGGTTGCAGCTGGAAGGGCATCCGCTGCGTAAAACATATGCTGGATAAGTTGGGGGTTCATTCCGCTGTGCCAACCCCTGATTAATATAAAGGTACTAAGCCGAAAAGAACATGAATGAATGAATGAATGAATGAATTAATTAATTAATTAATTAGATAGAAATCTAGTCAGTTATTGAAATAATCTTCTCTCTATTTAAAATCTTTTAAACGTCTCTTGGGAATTATTTTGTAAACAATTACATTCCACTGGAGGTGAACTGCATGTTGATGCATTTTTAGTATGATTAAAATATTTATATTCTATAATCTATATTTTAACGTCAGAACGATGCTAATCACTCCCAAAAAAATATTGTATTGTATATCCACTATCTGTATTAATTTGCTGTTTCAGTTTTACATATGTACTGTATATACCCATATTTTTGCACCTTATTTTCAAACAAGTTATTTAAAACAATAAATTACAACTTTCACTTGCATTTAATATAAATATATATGTATATAAAACCATATAATAATTTTTTTTGTGTGTTTGTTTTTTTTCTGGAGCCATGACTCAAACATGCTCTTAAGTTAATAAGATTCCCTAATATGCATACCAGTGAAGCATAACTAGCATTAATCCTGTACACAGCAGTTCTCACAACTCGACCTGCAATTAGAGGGATACAAAGTTAGCGTTAGATCTACTACAAAAGATCTAGGTGTGATATTAGACAGCAATTTAACATTCGAAAATCATATATCCCATGTCACAAAAACTGCTTTCTTTCATCTGAGAAATATCGCTAAATTGCGAAGTATGCTATCTATATCAGATGCAGAAAAACTAGTCCATGCTTTCATGACTTCTAGGCTAGACTACTGTAATGCTCTGTTTGCTGGCTGCCCAGCATCCTCTATAAACAAACTTCAGCTAGTGCAAAATGCAGCTGCCAGAGTTCTTACCAGATCTAGAAAATATGATCATATCACCCCAATTTTATCCTCCTTACACTGGCTGCCTGTTAAGTTTCGTATTGAATTTAAAATATTACTCCTTACCTATAAAGCTTTAAATAATCTAGCTCCTGTTTATCTAACCAATCTCCTGTCTCGCTACAATCCAACACGCTCTTTAAGATCTCAAAACTCACGGCTTCTAGTAGTACCTAGAATATCAAAGTCGAGTAAAGGAGGTCGAGCCTTCTCATTTATGGCCCCTAAACTCTGGAATAGCCTTCCGGATAATGTCCGAGGCTCAGACACACTCTCGCTCTTCAAAACTAGATTAAAGACCTATCTTTTTAGCAAAGCATACACTCAGTGCAGGACATAGCAGTATGACGCATGATGTGCCCCACACAGGATTTTGCTTCTTGTTTTTATACACTATGAACAGCAGCTACGCTAATTATTCTCCTTATTCTGTATTTCCACCTGGGGGTTCTCATCCCGAGGCCCTCAGACTATGCAGTGCCACTGATGCGATCCAAGACCAGTGACGAGATGATCCTAAGGTTTTCTGGACCAGGCCGTATCCTGAGCAGCTGCTGTGGTGGTCATCGTGGAGTGAGAGCCTGAGACTGACCCCTGTGACGCTCCAAGGAGAGACGAGTCTTCGCTGAGGTCCAGCTTCATGCGCCTAGACTGCAGCTCTGCACAAGACGTTTGGCCACAGGAGAAATGGTCGTGCCCAACTGAGCCTGGTTTCTCTCGAGGTTTTTTAAATCTTCACTTTCGCCAATTGGTGAAGTTTTTTACTCGCCGCTGTCGCCACTGGCTTGCATGGTTCGGGATCTGTAGAGCTGCGCATCGATGGATTTGCTCTTCAGTGTTTGGACTCTCAGTAGTGATTATTAACCCACACTGAACTGAGCTAAACTGAACTGAACTTAATCTATGAAAACTGAACTGAACTGACACTGTTTCAATTCACTATAATCTTCCATGTGAAGCTGCTTTGACACAATCTACATTGTATAAGCGCTATACAAATAAAGATGAATTGAATTGAATTGAATTGTCCCTGTTATTCACTTTTATGTTTTTCTAGAGATGCAGCTTGTCTCTGATTAGCTGTGAAGTGATCTTGTTCTGTCAGTGCTGTATGTTACTGCAGTCTCTTGCATTGCTATATAAAGTACATAACCTTCACATGCCCCTCTTAAAAGACTGTGCCACCTTTCATGATCCTAATTAAATGTCAGTGAAGGATCCTTGGCTTTTCAGAAGCTCTTTATAAATGACCATACCTATTACCGTACTTCTCTGAAAACCACAATGAGTTTCTGTTTAATAAGGAAGGTAATTCACAAATCTGCCAGGTTTTTTTTTTTTTTTTTTAAACGTGCTTCATGTTTCCTTAGAAAGGGTTGTCACTGCATGAGCTTATTTCACTGGGACTATAACACAAATGGTTTATGTCTATTCATGGCTATCATTAAGCATTGAGATGAGCTCAGTTCAACTGAGATGTCCTGCCTTGTGTGCTCTTATAATCAAAGCCTCTTTTCAAGATTGAGCAAAAAAAAAAAAAAAAATCTCAATTAGGGACCCTGATTAATGATCCAGGTTGTCTTGAGAGAGTAAACATGCCCTTCCTTTATTAGACTTCAAAAGCCATATTTAACCTAATGCTCTGTGAATATCAGCAAGTTCATTGTTTCAACAGTGCTAGAGCTGAGATTCTGATCATCTTGAATCCTCTCAATGAACATTTCAGGGAAACTGCATAATTAGAGATTTAAAAGGCGGTCTTCAATTGACCCTTCAAGAGGAAGTAATTTACCACATGGGCCTCTGGACATGTCCAGCATTTCTGAAAAAGTACATAACACAGCCCCAAAAAAGAGTGGAAATGGAAATGTACTGTTTTTTCTGGCATGTTGCCACCCACCTCTCAGAAATCAATCGGACTACGACCTTCAAGAATGACTTACTGGCAGCGAGCAAAGAAGAAAGGTAGAGGTGAGTGTTTAGTGCCAAGCAATTTAGATGTCATGGAATTGTAAGCGATTTCTGCTAGACATCAACCACATTTCCTCTGCCCTAACCCCTGGCTGGCAAAGGCATATCAGACAACCTAATGTTAACAAATACATCTCTTGATTACATGCGTTTTTAATTCAAGGCCACGCCCACATTATAGTAACCTGAAAAAGATGGTAAGCCCAAAGATTACTAAAGTTTACTTATAATACTTATAATACTTTATATTGCGGGCGGGAGAAAATAATATATATTTTTGCATGAGCAGGACAGAAACTTGCAGGATGGACTGAAAAATCTGTCCTGCAAAAGGTTTCTACTTTGAAAGTCTCAGGACTCTTGCTGTTATGAAGGATGGGAGAGCTCTCGGATTTCAACTAAAATATCTAGAAATGCACCAAAATGAAAACTACACTTGGCCAATAACCGAAACCTATTACTATTTTATTAAATAGTATAACTTCATAAGATTTAAAAATTTAACTCAATAACTTTATACTGGCGATGCTCCGATCAATTAGCCAGAGATCTCATGAACCAATCACAAATGTGATTATTTATGAGATTACAAGCAGAGGAAGATACACATGCCACACAACACAAGATGAGGTAAAGGATGCATGGGGTATGAGGAACTGCTCCGCTCCTATCACAAAAGCTAAAATATACAGATGTGGTGTGACCTCTGTTTATATAGTCTGTTGGCGTGACTCACCCGAGTGATGGTCTCTACAGTATGTTGCAACCATTGTTTTGGCGATTTCATTTGTTTAAAACACGTATTTTCTCTGAACATGTATATACAATAAAGTGATACACCAAGTATGTTTTAGTTATATTATATCAGTTAAAACACTTAGAACAGTGTTTTGAACTGTTGGAATGCGAGCCAAAAAAAAGACTGGCCAAAAAAACAAACAGTTTTTTGAGCTGCTGTGACGCGAGCAGAGCGATTGACTTTATGTAGTGTCTCATCCAACCGTATGACCTCTCCTGGCAGCTCCGTGAGTCTCCCCATATTCATAGCGGCTATGTGATGCCTTCAAATTAGATAAAATACCCCGGAAATTATGGAGACGAGAGTGAACATGCAAGAGAACAGATCGCGGAAGCACTTGCAGGGATGTTCTAAGCATTACATTTGTTAGGTTAAAAGAATAGCGGAGTAAAGATATCTCTAGTGCAAATCCTTCTCTCTCAGGCAAAATATTTAATTGGTCTTGCTTGTATTTAGGTCTTTTTACATTTGTTTTTGACAATTATGCAAGTTCACTAAAACCTGGCTGGAAATATTAGGAAAACAGTAAAAAAATAAATTATGTTTATTTTATAAATTGTATATTTAATCATATGGCACCTGTAATCTACTTAATGCAATAAACAGTAGTATTTCCTTTTAGCAAAGAAGTAATGGATTTACAGGTGCGCATCTTCCATCATTTGCAATCTTTCCAAAATGCCATGTTAGTCATTATTCCTACCAATTTTTTATCTGTTTTATCTATTATTTTCTGTAAAGCTGCTTCTGACCATGTCCACACTCAATGGATATAAGAGATATATTTAAGGGATTATATGCATCATTCATGCACTTAATTTATTCCCTTTGTTCAGAGAAATCTCCACTTAAATATCATAGAGGGAAAATGCTTTATGCAATGACACAGTTATATAAAGTTCGAAGCTACAGAATCGGTACTCGGTATATAGTATCGGCCAATCACTATGACACTATAGCCCTTTCACACAGTGATACCGGTGAATATCCGGAAAATTACCAGAACGGCTTTACCGGTAAATTCAAAAAGGCGCTGTTCACACAGGCAAGAACGTTCCATCATTTTTCCGGAAAAGACCATTCACACATCCATATGAAAATACCGGTAAATTCTGACATCATTAACCAGAAATGACCTCTAAACGGCTGTGCTTATATTTGTAAACACAGAAGGGGTCGGCCTTTTGTTGATGGTTGATGGTACATAATATGTGTGTGTGCTGGCGCTCAACAACTGCTTCATGTGCACGCGTCAAGCAACTGAAACAGAGCTTTAAGGTAAACAAACAGCGGTTTATTATAAGCATTTTATCGATAATTTTTTCCCACAGCTGGTATTGAAAAGAAACATAAAAACTTTACCTGACTAACATCTAGCAGCTAAATGTGTCTGGAAAAATCTTCAACAGTGCGGATGTGAATGCGTCTGAGTGTTCTGATTGGCTGGAGTAGACGCCTCAAGTCAGCGCGTTCTAGACGTGAACGCGCTCTTTCTGGCAATTGTCCTTCTGCGTTCACACAGAGCAGCATTCCGACAAATTACCGGTAATGTTGCAACTTCTCTTTCCGGAAAATTGCCGTAACGAATTTACTGGTATTTTGAAAAAGGGCCTGTTCCTACATGATTTCTTTCCGAAAAATTGCCGGTAATTTTCCAGAAAAGGTCTGTATGTGTGAAAGGGGCTTATGACTGTAAAAATCCTGATCATGCCTACTTAATACTGTTTTCAAGAAAAAAACAGAAGCCAATAAAATAACCACTTTTTTGACAGTGAACAAGTTGAGAAGTGTCATTTTACCAGCAAATGACAGCACACTCGTGTGCACGCTTCTGTCAGGTCGTTATTTGAGTAAACTTTGCTTTTCCGGAGAGCATGTGCAGTTCATGCATAGATTAGTATATGGGTCCATGAATAGATCAACCACAAGGTGGTATATTGAACAATTATGAACATTGCATGTGCACTCCAATGCTCTTGCAGAACAAACAGGCATGATGCATTGGAACGAATGGGTTTAATAACCCATTGCTTTTTGCATCTGATGTAAAAGCCGAATCACACAGTGCACTAAAATTTGGTGCATCAAAAAAAAAAAAAAAAATCTTAATTTGTGCTCTGAAGATGAACAAAAGTCTTAGAGGGTTGGAGAACATGAGGCTGAGTAAATAATAACATTTTTATTTTTATTTTTGGGTGAACTAAACCTCAAATTTGAAGACCAAGTAAAGTACTTTTGTTTAGAATTTGTAAATAATTACGCTACAAAATATTAGAGCAATATAATGTTATATGTGAAACAATAAACATGTAATAAATTATTATTAAATCTAAGTTTTTCCTGTCATGACAAAGCTGAATTTTCAGGAGTCTTCAGTGTCACATGATAGTTTAGAAACCATTCTAATATGCTGATTTCGAAACATTTCTTTATTACTAATGTTAAAAACTGTTCTGCTGTGTAATTCTGTGTTATGCTTTGTACACTCTAAAACATGCTGAGTTTTAAGAACATTGAAAGTTAAAATTGTATAAAAATCTATCTAAATCAATCAATAAATAATCCATCAGGATGTCGGTATTTAACCCGAATTCAGAATGCAACAAGGACTATAGAATACCCAAGATGTGCCACTCGTATGGTTTTTCCTCTGGCATTCAAATGCAAATCACATGAAGGCAACCACTTGAACGCCCGCAAACTTGTAAACAAAGATGTCGCTGTCATTTTGGGAGAAGATCTAATATCAACAGTAAGTTGTAAATTACCTCAGAAGACCAATGGGAACGGACACAGAATTATGCATAGATGATATTATGTAACATACAAGTTACTGATTCTTGCAAAACTTACACAGTTTGGTTGACTGATCTCATCCTCCAGAAGCAACCGTAAAGAAGGGTGGCGTCTTGCTAAATGTCATTGGTTATTTTCAAATATGAAATTTAATCATAAGTTTGGAAAACAGTTTTTTGATGTTTCCCCATTCAAAGAGATAGGAGCTGCAGTTGCATGCCTGAGAAATTTTTCAAAGGAAATGACTTGCCTTAAAGGGACTTTGAAACAAATCAGTAATATTAAAGAGTCCATTTTTTTCTTTGAATATAAAGTCCAGCTTAAAACCTTGACTGTCAATTTAGTCTATTCTTGCTAAATACAAATATTAATTAATAAAAAATGTTAATAACCCTTGCAATTTCTGTATAAATGCCAGTGTACAAATGCCAAGTGGGATTCAACGCAGTGACCTTCTGGTGCCTGTTAGGATGCCTTTTTGCACAGACTCAGGTCATAAGTTTCAATGCATTTGATAACAAATGTGCTGGAACATTTCCTAGATCATTATCAGTGAAAATGGAGTCTGCACATCACAGTTAGCGAAGCTACTTCACAGGCAGCGGCTAATTACTCCAGACTTCAAAGTGGCACAGGCTGGGAGGAGACAGAGCCGCAGTGGGAGACCTGACTGGTCTGACTTCATTTGGTTAAAGAAAGCACAACAAGGGGCCCCTGCAGTTGAGAGGGCATTGAGATGCTCAAAGCTTGCAGCTTCTTGGATTAAATTGCCTATATTAACATGTATCTTACAAAGAAAGCTCTGCTCTAAACTGGAACGGCAAATGAATCATCCATTGAAATATATTAGTTGAATGAGGTAATTATGCAGGTACTTAGAGCCCACATCTTGAATATTATATTGCTCAGAAAAGTCTACCTAAAACAAAATGGAGGCTGTAATCTCCCATCTCTCAAGCAACCTGTGTTGCGGAGATAGATAGCCAGCCTCATTTCCATTAAAGGCTACTTTGCTGTGCATGTTATTCAACACAAACACAAACAGAAGGTAAATGAGCAAACCCTAAATGCATTTCTAAATAAGATGCGATCACAATCTATTCAATAAAAGTGGTAAATAGGAGTAATGGGCTGGACAATGGATTGCTGGAACGCTTGGCAGCAGGAACACTGCCATAATATCCGGCCCTCGGATGATAACCTAGAAAACAGCCAATGTGACTTTTATTAATATGGAAATCTCAGACCTCATCTTTTGAATTTCAGCTCACGATTGCAGTTTGTACACACCGCCAGTCTGAAACTTAACATCCAATTATGATGACTTGAGCTTGGGACTATTCAAAACCTAGTTTAAAGGCGGAATGTGTTGGAAAGGGAATATCTGTGTCCCTGACGAAGCCAAGTTTGATTCTATCACGACGTCTGACAAATGGATAAATGGAAATGGAGTGCTGATCAACTGACTGAAATGAACAACAGGAAAAATCTGACATTATGAATCGAGTGAGAGATATTTCACATTGAAAGATGTGCAATCGGAGCTGTGAGGTAACAAACTGTACTTTGCATCTGAGGGAACATCTGAATAAACATGCAAATGAACAGCCTGTTCACCAGGGCAGATTGGAACTGCAAATGATACGACAGCTTCCAATATTTTTCAAGCAAAGAAAGTTCAAGTGAAAATGAAGCCATACTGAAGTAAATGTCTATGCTTAAACATATACAGCGAAAAGAAAATGAAACAGAAACAAACTATAACAAACAATCGGGAAGTGTAGGAAAAAGGAATATATTTTTTATTATTTTGTCTCTTTTTCTTTTCATTAAACAATTGTATTTGTATTGCTTAAGATGATATATTAACCAAACGTCTTCGAGCGTGATATGCCTTGCTTACCAATGAAGCATTTTTGCAGAAGTAGATGAAGCTGATAGAAATGCAAAGGCCTGAATGTCTAAAATTAACTTGAGCTCTGCAGCTAAACTTCCTGTGAGCAGAGATGGGATGAAACTGAACACAAAATATTTGCAGTTAAGAACTCATATGCTTTTAACGTTGTGCAGAGAATTTGTAGAAAAAGAGGAAGTATGTATGGGTGTGGCCGAGGGGGGACTGGAGAATGATTGACAAGTGACGATTACCACTAAACTCCACCTGTTAATATCAGCTGTGTATAAAAGCTGGAGTCAGGAAATGTAAATTGTTGCACACCTCCTGAGTGTAATTCTTGCATTGCATTGAGGATACCAGAATTTTGTTCATCAAATTATTCATTTCTATCTAATAGATTGCTAATATTTTTGACATTGAAGAAAACCCTCTCCTGACCTTTTTTATTGAACATGCATGGAATTGATTAAATATTCCAACAAAAGTATTGTTAATCATTAACTATTGTGTCATAAAATAATGAATAATAGTAACTATCATACAAAATATTATGAAATACATTGTGAAATAATATGAAATATATTTTAAAATTATTATATAGATTAAATGTGCTATATATGACATATAACTCAAATGATTATTATCAATTTTAAAATACTGTCTACAAATAATTTGAAAGGAACAATCGGAGAGCAAAAATGAACATGATTTTGTTCCCTTTCAAATTGCTGGTCACTTTATAAACACTGCAATTAATTCATCACTTTAAATTGTCCTTTTTTTCATTAACCAGGCTAGGGAAAACTTGAAAGGCGCTAACATGAAAAGTCACGTTTATTAAATACCACAGCAAGGCATGGACTTGTTGGCGAAGATTAAATTCAGCACATCAATTCCGGTTTACAGTCTACTGAAGCTGGTGGCATAATTAAATGCAGACCCTTTTTTCCGTGTCGCCCTTCCTCTTTTTTTTCCCCTCGGGTTCTGTGTCCTCAGATACATGAAGGAGGAAGGGACCGTCCCACAGAAGCTTGCTGTCACTTTTGATCCAGTCGTGGATGAGGAGCCAGAGCTGTCACTCAGTATCGCTCTCGCACGTTATCAAAATGCAGCGATAATCACGCAGCTACAGATGAAGGAGAAGAGCAAGCCAGCGGTCTGCTCTGATGGCAAGCCACGCCGTCTGGAACGCTCGCTTTGTCATACATATCAATTGTGTGACATTTCACAGCAAAAACCGCCTGGCTCAGACGCCTACCTGCAGATTCCAGAACCAGTGAATACATGCAAATCACGCTGAAAAAAAAGAGTGTCTGCCATTTACTAGCGGGAACCTTCTATGCAGTTTTAAAGCAACTTGAATTTTGGCAGATCAACACAGTGCTATGTGTATGACCTAAAATCTCCAAACTTATTTTTAAACTACATTAGCTAGTCTTGAAGAGATGGCTCACTCAATGACATTTTTGAAACAACTGAATCACCTTCACGTCAATTCAAATCTGTACATTTATTTCCTCTGTGGAAAACATTGTCCATACACAGTACAATTCAAGATTTAATGGTAGTTTGATTATAAAGAAGTATAAAAATATTGTCTTAAAATATAATTCATGTTGGGTGAATTGAATATGTATCTAATGCATAATACAATACAAAGTGGCCGTCACCATCACACTTCTGTATTATTGTGATATGATAAAAAAGAACACTCATCATTATTTTTCCAGGGCCAGGCAGTGAAGCTTTTGTTAAGAGAAAAAAGGCAGTTCTTATCAGATGTGGACAAAGCTGCTCCAGGTAAATTAAAGATAATGAAAACCTTTTTCTTAGAATATTTGGAGAATTGTCCTCAGTAGGAATCACAGGAATGACAACATTAATTAAAGGTGACGGGTGTAATTTCAACACAATACAAAGCTTCATAAATAATGACAGAAATTACACCCTTCACCTTTAAGAAAACAAAGAGCTCAAAATTGATTTAATTTCACATAAAAACATCTCTAATATCTACTAGGTTCATCTACATGGTATCTATATGTTAGTGTACTGATAAAATCGAATTTAAAGATCCCATTAAATTAAAATAAAAAATTATAGATGTTAGTTTCAGTCTGTTAGTTTTAAGGACATCTATATGTTGGTGTGCTCCAAAAAGGTGACAAAATGTTTGTTCAGGAGATATAAAACTGATATAAACATCCAAAGCTTGCAGTTTGTCACTTCCATCTAAGTGGATCAACGTTTTTTTTTCACATCACCTCATACTCATTTTCTCAAAGCTTGACAAATCAAATGCAATTCAAGACGCTTCTCATTTGCTTTTCATTTGATGCGCTTGAGCTCAACCACTCTCACTGACAAAGCTGTGATAAAAACAAAACGCTATTGGCTACTTTTTCAAAAGGGGAGGGGCTACTCTACATAAAGGATAATAATTTTAATAAAAATGCACATTTCAAAGCACTTCACCGGACCTTTAAACATTCATTTTTATATATTCCTTCTTTAACGGGTAAATGCAATACCTGATCAATTACATCAGCTGGGCATATCGCATACATAGGATTTTTTTTAAAATCTTTTTACCCAAAAAGTCCCTTCAACTTAATTTCACCCCCCACTGCACCAACCAGACTTTATGCACGTTTTATAAAAGGTTTAAATTCATACCTTTTCATTTGTTTTTCAAAATAAACTTATTTCCAGTAATAATATTAAACGATTCTTAATGTAATATTTATATTTTTTTCTACAGAATACAAATTTTAATTAGACAAATACATAAAATAAGTCACAAATTAAGAGAAATTGATTAAAAATGAAAGGAGTTTATTAAAAAAGACAAATTTCTGCCAAACTATTACAAATATTTAATCTAATTTAATGTTTAATCTCTCAGTAAACAAGACTGTATGTGTATATAAAATAATACTAATATAACTATTATTTAATTAATTAATTCATTAATTAAAATATGCTATGTCATGAACAACAGGAAATATGCTGGCTTCAGTATTTTTTTTATAGCAGACCCTCCACCAACATCCACAGTGTCTCTATGGATCTTACTGCTTTTTAGACCTGGGGAATAGGGCGTGTAGGGTTTGATCTGATTGATCAGCTCATTTGAAGCCTGGGTGACAAACTAGCAGTGAAGCAGCAGAAGCACAGCTGTTCTTCCTGCAGGTAGCAATCATAGAAGATAGCGTACAGTCCACAGCACAGAAAAATCACTGTGCCCACTTGCAATTACAAACCATGCATTACTTTATAGCCCAGACTGCTGTCATCCAATGGCTGAAAATAAATATAGATCACTATAATTAAGGAGGGAAAACATCTGTGCGCAAATATGTTAGCTACCTAGCTAGGATGGGTAGATGGGTATTATAAAAGCCTTTGGGGAGTAACTCATAAAACTGTTGAATGTTCAGAAATGCGGTATAATTGTGAGTGGAAAAGCCCACATATTACCCATCCTTTAATTAAATGTGCAGAACGCAATTCAGCTTTTCCTTCTGGTGTTGCACTTGCACATTATTTATCGCCTTGTAACCTATTTTCACCTGCTTGCTCAAATGCACCACACTGCTTCTAGTTGAACTGTTCTGCGTCCATTTTACTTCTGCTAATCTGTTTAAACCGGTACTTCTAATCCCAAACTCGCTAATCTACTTCAAGCTCTTGTAAGAGCTTTGCCTGAGCCACATCAACAAAGTGGTTGCCAACACTGGCTCCAGTTCTTCTGGTGCTAATCAATGGCTCCCTGATATCTCCATCATGGCCTCTCTCTTGGAGTACCATTAACACTACAGCTGCCGTCCCTGCGATGAGCTCAATGCCCTTTATAGATATGAATTTGAACGCAGTCCGCTCGGCAAAGCCATTAAGATAGAATGACAGCACTTAGAATCAGCCGGCACTATAATCACGCAATCAAAATGCATTATTTGGCTTCTTCAGGTGCACGGCAATGAGTAGAGCCCCTCACGCACTGTACTCAGCTGGGACCAATTGGGCTCATTCTGTCCTTGTGTCTCTCTGTGGAAATCATCATTTAGATGGACATTATCATAAGAGCGGCGAAATGAAGAGATAAAATTGGATATTGTATAATTATAGCTGCCTTTATATTTGACCAAATAAGCTCCGGTATTAAACCTTTAGTTGCTCATTCTATCCTGTATTGTTAATGTATAAAATTATCATGAGAAGGATATTTTGAGGTATTTATGATATTTTCCAAGCATTTGAGAATGTACTGTAAACCAAAGAAGATGAGGTTTTACAAATGTCCTTCATAAAAAAATTGCGACATATTTAGGGCTTCAGAGAGCAGATATAAAAGATTAATAAACACATCTGTTTACCTTTTTTTAAATTAATTTATAAGTTGCATGTTTAATGGGTTCTTTTATTTAAAAATAAAATAAACTTGCCTTGCCTTATACTATTAGGGCTGCACAATTTATCGTTTCAGCATCGATATCACAATGTGCACAACTGCATAGTCATATCGCAGATCATGCAATGTTTAACTATGATCATAGTTGATTAGGGAGTTGTACAGGAACTGTAACGTTCAGAATATATGAGAATTATGTTATTGAAGAGTTTAACCATAATGGAGTGACAATTTATCATTTGCACATGTTTTTAAAGGTTCAAGACATTCTGGAGTACTTTTTTATTTTATTTTAACAGATTTGTATGTGTTGGGCATCAGTGAAGACAACGTTAGCACCTGTCAGCTTTAATTGTGGGGAAAACTGGATTTTGAGTTTTTGTCAGCTAATTTCATCTTCCGGGTTTAAAATTATTTTTGGGGCGGGATCAAAATTGGTGACGTATCGCAAATCTGCTAGTGGAGTAATGACACGTCGGTTTCTCATTATTATTCATATCGGAGTTTTCTTATCCTATGAGAAGACCCTGCTTCTTACTTATTCATGAGCGCACATGCTTTCTGAAGGCAAGGCAGACCTGCCAAGCTGTGAGGCCCAATGACTGGGTGAGACTGCATCCACGCACGGCATGGGTCGTATGTGTTTGTTTCCATGATCCATGGGGTTTGTTGCATGTTCCCCTGTGATTCTGTCAGGGCTGATACAGCAAAGCTGTTGGTTTGCAGCAAGCATTTTTGTCGGGAGAGCTGTAGGAGGATTGAAGAATAGCAGACTTTGGTTTTATTAGTTGAGTTCGCTAACGTTACTATTCAGACACATTGCCTATATCCGTGCTGCTGTCTTCACCTATGTTTAAAATCTCCAAATTTCCGGTAGAGTTAATGGTTGGAATAGACAAGGAAAGAGACCTGCTGCACTGCTATCCACTGCGTCTGCATTCAGACCCGGGCATTTATACTGTTTATATAAACATGATTATCTTTACGATGGCATAACAAATTGTGGTTATGTGTACATGAAATTACGAATAACATATGTAGCATGGCATTAAATCACTTACTGTTCATTTCTTTGCATTGTAACTTTGTAAACTATAAAATCATGGGTCTCCTCACGGTTTGTGTCTCATTTTGTGAGCCAACTGACAACAGTAGTTTGCTCCTCTCTTTCCCCCTGCTCTGCCGGCCACGCCCACTTCTCCCTCTGCTCTCTGCACTCTACGCCCATCTCGGAGCATTTTTTGAAAAAAATCTGAGGTAGACTTAAACCGAAAGCAGGGGGTTTTGTGGCCCTTTAAGGCCTGACAGACTTTCAAAGAATTCAAGCACAAGAAAGTTTACCATTTGTAACTTTAATTTTACTGAATTATTTATACAGTACAGGCTTTTGCAGTGCTGTTTTACATTAGATTTTTTAAAACCCTTTACCTGAATACTAAGTGACTGCCCTGAAATCCATAAAACACTATTTATCACTTTTATCTTTGCTCTATTGTATATATATATATATATATATAAAAGTGTGAACAAGTGCCCATACATTAACTCAACCTGAATTTTGAGGGTTCATTTATAAAGGACTGCAATGTATCATCAGGAACCGCAGTTATTACTTTTGTTTTGCCTGGGCTTTTTTATTTTAACTTTCAAAGTGTCAAGGACCGCGCGGTTTCAACCTAATATTATCTTTTTCATTCTACTGAAGAAAAAAAATTAAAATTACCTTTATCTTGAATGGCCTGAGTTCGAGTAAATTAAGTGCATGTTTTGGGGCATGACCTTTTTAAAGAAAAAAATACATAAAATACACAAACTAGATCTAAAAATATGATCCTGTGATTTGACATCTAAAATGAATGAAAAGCTAACTGGATGGATTCCTAGAGTTGAGTGCAATGTGTGATTACAGTTAACATGCACAAATGCTGATTATAAATGCACTGCGCTCATGTTTACAGAGTGAAAGATGCCTTTTGGATGGTGAGAGATGATTATTTCTGAATGGTGACAGATGGCACATGAAAAGGTAACAGAGAAGGGAAAAAAATATACTGGGCACGACTCGTTTTTGAAAAGCCCAGGGAAGCTAACTTTGTGTAAAAGAGATGCTTCAGCGGTTGCTAGGCAACTCTCGTTAAAGCTGGTATCTAATTCTGTGTAGTATGTGAGGAATAGGATGTAGCCCCATTTTCTAGCAGCATCATTTGTTTTTTTTTTATACAGAGCATACGATCTGAGCAACTTGAACCAAATATCTTCTTATTTCCTTATCAAATAGCTATATGCAATTCAATGATGTTCTGTGGGTTTTGTCCAGCTGTTGTAGCTAAACAGCATTCGCTCTCTTATAGTCCACTTCCCCACAGAACTTGAAATGGATAAGAGAGGATGAGAATATGCATATACTCATCTCATCATGTGGCAGTTTTGCTTCAAGAGCCCAGCTAAACTCCACAATGCACCTTGTGATAAAACAAGAACTAGATTACTTTACAGCTAGGTGTGATTGCTATTGTAAAATAAGAAACACTTGAGCACTGCGATTGAATTCTCTACTGTTTGGTAGTCCACACAGTTCCTGGCATTTCAGCATGAAAAGAAATGCATTTTTACAGTTGATCTAGCGCAGACTACCTCTCTCCAAAGCAAGAGGGTGAGACATATTAGAGATGGCCTGATAGACGCAAAGGGGATGAGAAGTACGCTTAGCAGAAGCCATTGTAAAAGAACTACACAATGTGCTTGAAATGGAGAAGCACATCACTTTCAATGCGAAAGGCTGCCCCCCGCTGAAGCGCATGAAATTTCTGTAATACGCATCCACCCCTGCTATTTAGCATGTGGTTTACCCTGTGTGTGCTCATGAATACAGAGAGATATTAGAGCAAAGGTACAGAACAAGTAGTCTAGAGGAGTGCTATAAGCTTTGTAGTCAAAATTGGACCTTGAGAATTTTATGAATAGGCATTAAGTAAAGAGCAAGCGTGATTTTCAGTATCGGTCAAAAACCTGTGGGTCTGTTGGTAGTGTTTAGGTGGTTCAGTGGGTTTGGGTTATTTCCAAGTCCTTTTATTAAAATTTGATTTGCTATATTTTTTTATTTTGGTATGGTGTTTTTTTTTTTTGGAAATGCCAAAAAAAAAAATTCAAACAAGTGAAATTAATTTTGGCGGTGGCTCAGTGGGTAGCGCTGTCGCCTCACAGCTAGAAGATTGCTGGTTTGAGTCCCGGCTGGGCCAGGTAGCAATTCTGTGTGGAGTTTGCATGTTCTCCCCATGTTTGCATGGGTTTCCTCAAGGTACTCCAGTTTACCCCACGGTCCAAAGACATGCCGTGTAGGTGAATTGAATGAACTAAATTGGCCATAGCGTATAAGTGTGTGAATGTGAGCGTGTATGGGTGTTTCCCAGTACTGGGTTGCAGCTGGAAGGCCATCTGCTGCGTTAAAGATATGCTGTATAAACATTCATTCATTCTGCTGTGGTGACCCTTGATAAATAAGGGACAAAGCCTAAAGAAAATTAATAAATGAATGAAATGAATTTCATTCTTCATGTTCAGGGGCTGTAAGTAAGCACTAGTTCAGGAATAGAGAATTTAAGCTATGATTATGACTAGTAGGGCTGCATGACATTGGACAAATCTGACACTGTGATACTTTTTTTGCTACAATAAATAATGTGATATGAATGTAATGTGCCAGATGATTAAAATAGGACTATTTAGGAAAGATTTCATTACTTGGATCAGCTGGGATGATCAATTATTTTTTCATGAAGTGCATTTGCATATATTATAATAAATGACAAGCAAAAATAAATAAATAAACAGTGCTTTATGCTTTTATGGGTAGTCTAACACTATTCAAGAATAGACATTGAACAATCAAAAGTAAAACACCATGGTCATCATTGTATAAATATATATATATATATATATAAATATATATATATATATATATATATATATATATATATATATATATATATATATATATATTAAGAGTCTACCATGTAAACAGCAATTTTTGATTACCTTAATGCGACTAAAGTCATAACTGAACTAAACAGAAATGGAATTAAGACGTTGAGTATGCAGATATTAGTGTCATAACTGACAAACTATTACCGTCATGTAGGACTTTTCGCCATATTTTCCGACAAGATCCACACAGGCGGCTGTCAGTAAAGGACCGCACAGACGCACACACACAAACACACACACATCGCGATATGCGGAAGTTATTTTTTATTTCCATTTGGCGTGCATTATTAAATTCTATAACACTCTCACCAGTCCTTACTCATTATTTGCGTCTAATACCCAAAGTGAAACTGCCAAACTGCAGTTGAAGTCAGGTATCCTACTGATTTGATTCAGAAGGGCACTTTTTTGTCAGACGGCTCACCGGCCAGGTATACATACATGTTAAAATATCATATATATATATATATATATATATAAAATCAATCTAATCCTGCAATGTGACTATTGCAGAAACACATTGCGATATCGATGCTCAAACAATATATTGTTCAGCCCTAATGACTAGTGTTAATACAGACTTGAGATTACATAACTTTGGTCGAAAGTTGTTACTTTAGGTTGTTTTAAGTAAAGGCTGCCTTGTTAATTTGTATTTTGATTTTCAGTAAACAACATATTCAAAAATGTGTCTGTGTGTGTGTTTCCCTAGTTCTAGAACTTGCCAATAGAGTTGCGATTCACTCTCATTATATTTCAAAGAACAGCATTCTTAAAAGACTCACATTTTGTGTTCTGCATAAAATATAAAAAATAGCCAAATGGGACTGAAATGAAACAAGGGTAAGTAAATGTTGACAGAATTGTCATATTTGGTTGAAATATCCCTTTAATGAGATCCCTTGAAATTTCTTGTCAGATTCATTGTTTGTGCTCTTCAAAATGTTTGTCCATCTGTTTCTCTTTTTGTGCGTGTCTCCTGCTGACTTAAAGCTCACACACACTCTCTCTTCATTAAAATGACTCCAATGAGCCCAACAACATGCCAAAAGAAAGCTCTCAGATTGTCAACATTAAAAGTGAAACTGCAACTCATTTTACATACATAATAAACGCAAAAAATAACTTCCCCAATAAATAAATGAATAAATTGAATGAAAAACAATCAGAGACAAGGACTGGTGACATTTTTTTTTTATATACTTTTTGTTTACATTGTTAAAATGTCCGATTTATTTATAGAAAAAGTAAAACATTGCTGTTCACTTTCAGAAATCACAGTTATGAGTTCTTTTTCACAAAATAATATGAAACATTTTAATTTTATAGTTTCAAAATCACACTATTTATCATGCTATCACATATCAAACTTTTCTTCAGTATTGCACAGCCCTAATTGAAGGTGAAATACAAACAAATAAACAAAACTAGTAGCAGGTGTAAGCAGTTTACTGTACCTGCTGGACCACTGATGATCAGAATTGATCATCAAATAGAGGGTCTCTGACCTTTTTCACAGTCATTTCATCAATTTCAACTCGATTTCAACTTTCAACTCAACTACAAGGTTCAGAATCCACAAAATAATTTTCTACATCAAGCATGTGTGTAAGATTTTCCATCAAATGTGATTTGATTTACACCAGCCATATCAAACCATCCATCACTGGATTAGGCGCTCAATCTTATTAATTTATAAGTCTATCTTTGGCCTGGACGGAATGATTAGCTGGATGTTTAATGTGTACGTGGGTTTTACTGAGGAGCACGGCGACAGCAGCATCTGAGAGCTCTGTAGATTAGAGCTGTTAATCTGGTTTGGGTGACAGTGGTCTGGCTAGACTCAGGACTGCAGCTGGCACCAGAGGTCTGGGGGATTAAATTAGAGCCAGCAGGCAGCAAGAGGGACTGGGTGGAGATGTGTTTATCAGCAATCTTTTTTTTTCCATCTGGACTTTCTTATTGCATATTTTATTATCCAAAATTAAATGGCATAAATAGAAGTTTGGGAATTAGGGAGTGATTAAACATGTTTAAAAAATAAAAGCATTTTACATTCGACATTCTCTCAAAGGCACAGCTCTGTACTTGCTATAATTTCTTGAAGTGCATCTTAGGATGGTTTTTTTTAGGATGTGTCACTGGTGGAACAACCAGAATTCAGAAATGACTACAATTACCTTAGCTATCATTCTGACCATTCTCATATAAGACGTCATATTGTCACATCATATTTACATTCAAAGCCCCTATTGAGATATTAAAATTAAGCTTTGAATGTCTGTTGTCATATTTTATGAAGTCATTACCCTAAAAATATTAAAATACCAACATATTTTTGGCAATACAGCCTATAAATGTGTAGTTAGGCTACTACCACCTGCAAAGGTGCGAACCTCACTTTCATTTTTGCTTTGACAAGAAGTGCAAAGTGTTTCATGGCACTGCATATGCTGTTTTAAAACACATGTCTGAAGTAAAGTTATATTTTTGCTATCAGAAAGTTATGTTTTTGTTTGGAGGAAGTTTCTAGCCAACAGAGGTATGCATATTCAGAGTCATGGGGAAAAGTAGCAGACACTGAAATGTATAGACTTGATCAGCATAGCCGGGAACGCCCACAAAACCGTCACTAACGTTTGTGCCGTGGAGGAAAACAACCCATTAGAATTAATATACGGAAACCTTGTTTGGTCCTTTATATTCGCTCTTTAAAAAAAAAAAGAAAAAAAAAAAGAGATGTATCTTTGATTGATTTAATATAGAAAAGTTGCTTTGTAACGTTTTTCACCTGATAAGGTTTAAAATCCAAAAGTTTTACAAAATAAACTAAAATAAAATAAAGACATTATATAACAATGTGTTGTAATTGTGTTTTCTGAAAGTATACAAACATAAACAATCTGACAGGCAGAATACGTGTGTTAATTAAGTTAGACACAGTTTCAGGTTATGTTTTAGTGCTGTTAATGTCCCACATTGTTAAACAGAAACATTAATTGCCCCACATTTAGTTTGTTTGGTGATTCTAGAAGTCTGTGTACTACCGTAAAAATGCATGCCTGTCAGATTATGCTAGAGCAGGGATTCTCAACCGGTGAGCCGCGGTCCACTAGTGGGCCTCAGCGTTCCTGCAGGTGCGCCGTGAGATAGCTTAAAATGAACTCTCAATATTATACTATAATTTTTGAATTTCCTTATTATGCTATATTAAAAGGATTGAAGTAATCCACTTTCTCCTTTTCTGTGATTGATTACTTCAAACTTGGCGCAAAAACAGCCTCATGATCGCATCTGCGATCAGTACACGTAATGTTCATTTACAAACTATGCGTGAAGTGAAAGTGAAAGTCTCTCTTTGTGCATTTTTGTGTGGACTATTTGATATATTCACATAGTTGTCCAAATTAATGTCCTGTGAGTGTTTTATAATGGGCGCGAGCTCAAAAAGAAAGATCTAGCGAGGCTCAATGGTGTTTCTGTCATAGAATGTAAAATAAACTTGCATATGAGCTTTAGACGCGCTCTGGCAGAGCTGTTCACTGTTCCTGTCAGCAATCTGCCAATAATATCCAGCTGCAAACTCAACCGCCATCAGATCTACGCGTTTCAACAGATTTAGGTTGATTTTCTGTATTTTACATTTGTTTATATATTTTTAAATAGCAGATATTTAATAGTAGATAGTCAGTCAGTCTAGTTTAAAGCCGAAGCTGGTCTTTTGCAATCTCCCTGTAGACCTGTGGTTCTCTTTGAATCTGTGTATGTTTTGTTTATAAAATATATATAAAATGATTAAGTTTTAGTTTTATAATTATATATTTCTCTTTATAAAATGCTTTATAGAAACAGAAAACACTAGAAGGTACAACAAATATATAAATAAATAAATAAGTAAATAAATAAATATTTGTTAATAAATAAAGGTTTAAATGAACATTTAATACAAACATTTTAGAGAAAATGTCAGACTGGTGGGTCTTCAAAAATTGATCGGAGAAAGAGGTGGGCCCCAAAGTGAAAAAGGTTGAGAACCCCTGTGCTAGAGGTTTGCATTCCCCGACCAGGGAATGCAGGGACCCGACCAGATTTTTTGCGACGCAGGAATAAATTTCCGAATAAAATGCGGTAGCGGACGGTAACTCTGGTGTAATTTGAATCGGAGCAGGCAGGCGAACAATATAGCGTTGCCGAAAGATAGAGAGAGAGAGCATGAGCGAGAGAGCGTGCACATCTGCCGTGGTGCTGTATGTGTGTGAGTGTGTGAATGAGAGAAAGAGAGTGCATTCGCCGTGGTGCTGTGTCGCTTGTTATACGCTGTCTGGACTCTGTAGCATCCAGCTGGGTGTTTTTTGGAAGACATATTTAATCGCTATACATTTGACATTCTTCCTTGGCCCAATATGTACCTGCTATGTGTATAGAAAGAATGCTGATATGATATATGAAACACAATCGGTAGTTGGCAAATATAATGAGTGGATATGTTTGTAAATCTAATTTTGAAAGAGTCAGTGCCTCACCAGCCACAAACCTCACCGCACGTCACGCGGCACATGTGTCTCATCACAAAGGGGCAAACAAAACTGACATTTAGCCTACAATCCCACATACACAACCTTCACATTTATCTGTTATCTCTCTCTTTTGGTAGTACCCAATTTTAATGTGAGATAAAAACCTGGCGGGACTAAAAATTCAGTCCCATGCAGATCTCTAGATTATGCCTCAACTCACTCACCAGTATAACAATTATTAGGTGGATTATTTAATGGTTACATTAATATTTGAAGAGAAATGGCTTGGATGAGTCAATAAAGTAGAAACTTCGAGGAAGGGATCCTTAATCTGGCAGGGGTGTCCATTCACGATGCTAAAAAACACAGTTTTTGCTACAGCTCTGGATTCTCGCTATTCATTTCCAATGGAGGAAGAAGAAATGTTTTACCCCATGACGACTCTGCCCCCAGGCCACGCCCCTAGCTATGACATGCAGCCGACCAACTCTATGGTAAAAGTCATTTTGACCACTATGGTAATTAAAGGTAGACATACTCAGCTCTTTTGTGTTTTGTAATTGTAATAAAAAAACAATGTTAGAAAGAAATATACAAATATTTAGGAAACAATCAAGATATTACAGATTTGTGGGTTTTTATTTTAATATGGTTATTAAATTACAAAAATAAAAAATGGTCAAAATGACTGCCTCAGTAGTTGTAGTGTTAAAGAGATAAAACCAATATTTGATCAATTTCCTTTTTTCCCTATGAATTTAATTGTAAAACTTATCTAATTTTAGATTTGAATAGTGTTTTATATTTGTCCATAAGGTTATATCTGTTTAAATATAAAAGATTGTATCTTAAGGTATAACAAAATGAACAACTAACTGAATCCAGTGTGTCTAAATGCCCTGATGTACTTCAAGAACATTTTAAGTTTCAAAGGTTCAGTATCCAACGGTTGGTAAACACCTTCGACATACCATTGATCACTGTTTATAATGCGATAGATGGGTGTCTTTTAGGGTTTTACTTCTTAGTCATGTAAATCTTAGTTGGTTCACCTCATTATTCAGCAAGTAAAAACACAAACAGTAAATTTACAGTAGAAATGGAAGCTGTAATACATCAGATTTCAAAAAAAATAGTTTGATCTTGAATATTTTGAATCTGCATTTTTGAAGTAAACTATTGCATAAAGTGATATGTATCATGTATGTGATTTGACTTTGCTGGCTGTTTGCCAACAGTTTGCATTTGCAAAGATATTTCAAAGATTCTTTATGTAAGTGAAGAACGAAAAATACATTATAAAGGGGCCTTTAACTTTTGAACTGAAATGTAGTTCTGTTCTCTTTATTGGAGGGTTTTTTGCATGTGTTCATTTATAAGACGCTGCCAAGATTTGCGAGAACTAATATCACAAGCTGCATTATTATAAAATGATGATGGAAACTAAAGAATGCCAAAGAAAGTCTAAACAAACCATTTAAGTCAACCAATTAAATTTTCTTTATAGATAAGGTCATCTAGTTGTGGAATGATTGAATAGACTTACTGCATAATAGTGATATTATGAAATAAAAGCATTCCTGTTACAAGTGCAAAAATACTTCAACTGAAGGACACAGAGCATTTTTGGTGATAGAGTGACAGATCACACAAGACATAAGATGAAGAATGAGGTCAAGTACAGAACACATCAGTCAAACAAGACTCCGCAAAGGGCCAAGACAAACATCTACATCCATTTATCCCCACACACTGCACACAGAGTCAGCAGCTGAAGGTGAAAGCACCACAGAAGACACTCTCACTATAGGCCTACAGCAAACAAAGTAATCATAGGCATTGCAATTTCATTTCAGGGAGATAATTTGTTTGCAGGTGAAATTAGGTTGTGATTATATTCAATTTCCTTCAAAATACTGGTAGAGGATAACAACATCTTTGAAGAGCAAAATCTTAGAGGCGCTATTATCCTGTATTTTTGCTGAAATATAGTACTGGAAAACTATGAAAAAGAATACTGCATGGTGCAAAAATATCACATGAAAATAACAGCATTTTCACCTCACAAAAACTGAACATATGTAGAAAGTGATGTATTTAAAAAAAATAGGCAAAAAATAAGCCAGAACATACCATGCTACAAACATTTTGCATGTAAAGGGGCTTTTTACATAAGTGTGCCTTTTGTGTGTTCACAATAGTTATTTGGGATGGAGATGCACTGTATGTGCGCATAAATAAGATACAGCATGGTCAAGCACAGCAAATAGAAAACATGTTAACCTTTCAGAATGCCACAAGTGCACCACATCACGTGAACCAACCAATCAGCTTCATACTTTCTATGGATTAAACAAATGTCAGTAATAATGGTAAACTTACTACTTCAAACAAATACAAAGCAGCCAAACAGTTTTGAATTTTCTCTGTAAATAAAATTTGTATCAGAGCTGCAGCAGGGGTTCGTCAGTGGTGGTTCCTCAGAAAGAGCAGCTGATGATTGCTTAACAACAACAGACACCCCTAAAGCGCACGCTCAGAAGCACGTTGAAATTGGTGAAGGACATGACACTTTGTGTTTTCCATGCGATATTAAATGGCACCCTATTACAAAGTTTTTGTGGACAAGCATTGTAATAATTGTAGCACAGAAAACTAAATAATAGCAAAAGATAGAAATAGCAATCAAGTATGAAAAATGTCATCATCTGATAGTATCTTTATGAGGTACTAACACAGTCCACCATTTTCTTCAGAGGATAACGACTAGCCACTTTGAAAGGCAAAGATCTCTGACCTTCGTCTTTACTGTGCGTAATCTACTCTGCAGTCTACCAGAAAATATGACAAAGCTTCTCTCAATTTTCCTTTGCAAGCCCTGGTTTCTAATCAAAGGTTCTGAAATGCAGAGCCAACTTCATTACAAGGAAATATCTCTGATCATTTTCAGTAAAATACACCTCAGATTGGGTTTCTGGCTGATTAAAGTATCTACAGTAACGCTGAACTCTGCATGTATCTGGGCGCACAGCGTAATTTCCTATTTCCTTACAATAATAAAGGCAATCAAGCCCTTAAAGGTGGTCTAATGATCACCCACTTATACAAGTGTTGTCTCTCATTCATGGTTATTACTTTTGACATTTTAATCAAGCGTCTATTCAGAAGCACAACAGCAGCTATGGTTTTGGAGACCACTTGGGTAGCCTTCAAAAAAGCTGCCTTTTGGATGGCAAGAAAAGAAATAATGATTTTCCCTCCAACCCTTATTCGACTGTAATCAAAAATTCAACATCATGTGGTGCAAATGTGAGGTGGAACAATTTGAAGCCTTGCTAACCTTGATAAAGTTAATAGTTTTAAAAACTTAGCTTTTTCTTTTATTATACAATAACAAGGTACCAGTGTTCGAAATGTGAAATTTATTCATAACAGTTACTGTAGACTGATTTCTTATTATGTGCAGACGTCTCTTACCCTGCAAAACACTGTGTAGTCAAACAATACAAAATTAGTCCTATTATAATAGAGACCATGATTAGTACAGACCACTTTTTACTCTGGAGAAAACTTCTCAGGAAAGCTTTATTTCTGAAAATCAATTTCAAGATATTTATCATGAGGTTTTGGCTACAAAACCCACAGGCCTTCACGGGGTAACGTTATACAAGCAGGGCTTAACACCAAATCAGTTTCATTTATTGGAAAATCCCTAAACTGATAAAAACATTTTTGCTGGACATTTAGAGTAAAACCTTACTGAAGGACTAAATTCAAACCAAGATAACAAGTCATTCAACAGTCATTACATTCTGACAAAACCTCACTTATGTTGACAATATTACAACGTGCACAAAAGGCACAATAATATAGGTTGCAAGTGACAGTTGGCGCAAAACACTCACAGACTGAGGCCCTCTTTCACTATGGAGGCCGGATGGTCTATGTTTTCACAAATAGAACCTGCCATAAAATTCCAATGACACATGCTGAAGCTAAATGTAAACGGCATAACTTTGATACCAATATTTGAGAGAGAATGGACATCTCTTGTGATTCAAACCACGTGACCATAAACCCTAGCCTCCATTAACAACTGAATTTCAACAACACTCTTCAATGACTAGCAATCAATGAGCATCTTTGAGTTTACATCACTCAAACTAAACATTACTACAGCGTATGGCTAGATAATGACAGCTTTAAGTAGTCTACTTTCAAGGTCAATGATAGTGTTTGCAATAATGTCACTGCATATGTCTGCAGCATGTGTAAATGTCAGGTAATACTCTTTTAAGAGCTGTGTTTATTTATTTATTTTTTTCACTTTAGCGAATATTAGCTGAGGTGTTCAGTGAAACATGAACACCTTAAAGGGCATGTATACTCTCATTACACTAGGCTGACCTTAGCACACGGATGCTTTTCATAACGCAGACGGTCCTCAGCAGGGTCTGTACTGCAGGGGTCCCATGGGCCTGCAGATAATTATCTCCTCATTACCCTGCGGCACTTACGCAGCTCGCACTACAGTCCTCACCAGCGCAAACATCGTGAAGGAATTAGCATTAGCATGCTAACCCAATATAACAGAGTTGCCCGCCGTTTGGCCATTTCATTTGGGCTTGTAGCTGCTCTTGTGCGAGTTGACTAATGAGATAAATACCCAGAACACATTATATTGTTTTGCCTCAGCAAGAGCATTTGTTATCGTCATCCATGGCCGTTCAGACAGAATTCCTCCAGAGAACACCGCAAACGAAGCAAGAGGAGGGGAGGATGAGCATTTCCTGCCTTTGAGACCCCAAAAACAAGTGGTGTTTGAAAAGAGGAAGTAGATCTCCATTTTTCATCCCAGGAGCCCCAGCCCTCACTGCTTTCATGAGATAGTGGTTTTAATGGAAGTGCTTGCTGCCTCTCAGCTGGGGTTGGCAGTGCTTCAAGATACCTCAGGTAATGGTGTGCTCCTGGTCAGACCTCGTTTTGATGTAAAAAAGCAAAGGGGTGGCATTTGTTGCAAATAAGCTTCTGTTTAATCCATTCAAACGCGACCATGTTTCAATGAATTACAGAAACCTCTGTTTACTGGGGACATTCGTCCAGTTCTTTTGATTCCTCAGACACTTTAGTGAACAAAGCCAGAGCAGGAAAACAGTTACATGCTGTATAAAACTTTTAAGCATAACACTGCCTAGCCTAAAACAAAATGTAGATCATATTAATGTGTATCAGAGTCCTGCATGCAGGCAGGTCAACCACTAATATTTGTTGTAATGGGTGGAATATTTATTCACATGTTTTTTGCAGTTCAGGTGCGGGCGGAAATTGAGTCATATTATAAGTAATTGTGCGGCAACTGACGGACAGCGAGCACTCGACTCTGTGCTCTTATCACAACTTGAATGAAGATTTGAGCTCATCATGATGCTAGCGGTCTCTTTCTTGCATTGCGCCCGTTTCACACCGCACGTGCAAGCAGAGCAAAAGCAGCACGTAAGGAGAGCAGAGGCAGTGCACAGTCATTTGCCTTTCACATCGGCTGCACCTGCAGTGCGCAACGGATCGGCAGCTGTTGCACAGATCAATCATTCTCTATCTATTTTATCTAGTTACATGTCTATCTGCTGTATATATATAATACACTTTTCATCTTCACCAAGGCATGCGGCAACTTCTTCACATGCGGCAACTCCTTCACAAATCTTTATTTTACAAATTATATAGCCTAGATCAAAAAGAACTGTATGCTTCTCGCGCTCTATGAGAAGTGTCATTCATGTCAGGTGCACTCAGAAGACACTCGCCTGTGATATCATGTAATTTTGATTTTGATTGTCAGCATGATATAGGCCTAGTTATAATAATATTTCTATAATATAATGATATTTGTACATGATCAAACTGGTGTGTAACATGAGCAAAACTAAAATACTAAAAATACTAAAGTTGTTTTAAATTTGGTTTTGTAGTTCGGGCCCAAACAAACATTTTTAGCATTTTTTTAATCATTTAGGATCATTTGATTGATTATATAAAAATCAGTGGATATTATCCATGCAATTTTGGGTAAAAATGCTACTTTTTACTGTCATTCAATGTATTTTTGGTCAATATCAATGCACCGTCACTTTAATTGAGCCCGAGCAGCACGGCAAAAATAGACCCAGTGCCGAAATGATCACTTACCTTCTAGCGTCAGTTTCGAGAGAGACAACCAAGAGTGATCTGATATTGTTAGCTATAGTAGCAAGTGACATTGCTTGTGTATTTTGATATATCTGTAAAAACTATTATCTCAGTGTAATCTAGTTCTATTCTTGCCATCCCATTCCTCGCATCAAGTGCCGCAAGCAAGAGAGACCTCTGTGTTTGATATAAAATTTGCGACAAAGTCAGCTGAAACCATTAACAGTTGATGACATTCTTTTAATTATTTTACATATTTCTTTTATATGTCATTTATTAAATGTGTTAATGTATTAAAATAGTTGTTCATACGCTATTAAAGAAGTGAAATTACTGCTTGTTGCATGAGAAAATAAATACATGCACAACTAGTCTCATGCGGGTCCAGTTTGGGTCGCGATGTATGTCGAACGGGTAGGGTCAGGTATGAAATGATATTAGCGCTGCTGTTGGGTGACAGGTCGGGTGTTCTTTTAATTATTGCGGGTGCGGGTTTATCAAAAAAGACCCATGCAGGACTATGATGTACATACTATTAGATGTTTATACTGCTATTAAACCATTACAATGACTATTGTTGATGTTATGCAAATAAAACAAAATTATTTTTATTGTATTGTATGCAATAGTAATATATATATATTAATATACAATTGTGTAAATATATTTATTATATATTAAAATGCAATAAACAATTTAAAATTATACAATATCAATTGATTCAAGTGATTTTTCTGTAAGGCTCCTGGTAATGTAATAGTATAAAATCCTGCACTACAACATTTCATTACAATTTTTAAAGCTGTGCTAATACTACTTCAATGTAGAAATGAAATTCAATACAGATTTTTTTTCCATTAAATGTTATGCAGCAAAGGTTGATTTTATCAAAAGCGACACGTTACAGAACAATTTGACAGAACCGATTTGATGAGATTACTTCAAGATGATTTTATAAAAGTACAACCATAATTATTTCTATCCATTTTATTTTATTTAACATAATATGCTAAACACAATCATGTGCTTCCTCTGAGTTTGATTGGCTGTTTCCTGTGCACGAAACCAATGTCAGACAATCCTTTCATTTGACGATGCTCAATTTCCAGCCGTAATTTGGATTTAATGTCTATTGGCAGAGACAAAATGAACACTGTAATTTCCGAATGCCACATTACATTCATTATAAATGCTTGGTAAACAAAGGATCTTGGGTTTCTACTGAGCTCAGGCAAAGGCAAGTGAGTCTGAACCAATCGTATCCTATTTGCACGTCTGGAGTTTGGATGCTGTAATTAGTGTTGTGCGATGGAGCCCTCTTCAGGAAAATCACATACTGATTGCTCATTACAGCCTAATGAAAATGTAATCAGCCATAAATGAAAAGCATTCCGATATTTTTATCACTGTCCATGAGTCGACGCAGGATTTATACTGTAAAGTTATTTCTCATCTTTGAGCGGAAGGTATTAAATGTGCTTGTGTGATTAGATCTGTTTCCCAGCTGCTAGAGAATTTCACACTCTATAGGCAGCACCATCTCTGGATGTTTAGAAGACTGATTTCATTATGACATTTGGGTTGTGTGAATATTGCACAGTCAGTCTCTGTGCATTAAAGCTCTCTCAATTTCTCCTTCGCATGGATCGGTGCTCTAGTCACAACGGAGATGTGGTTGTGTAAACCTTCTCTTTGAGTTGTGTAAACTAGTCTGTTCCTTCAATGTCAGTGTGGCTCACTCCTGTGATGGGAATATGACTGTGTTGAAGTGTGTGTGTTTGTGTAGCCACTGAAATAGCTATGTTATGAAACAAGAGACCACAGCAGGCGTTCTCTTCAATATGGATGTTGAGCGGATCCAGACAAAACAAACACAATACTCAAAAAACAAAATAAGAATAAACGTATGAACTAGTAGTGTAACGGATCACAAATCTCACGGTTTGGATCACACTACGGTTTCTGAGTCACGGATTGGACCATTTTTCGGTTCAGCAAAAAAGGAGGTGACAAATGTCATTTGTTTTCTATTTATACAAAAACATCACTGCAAAATCCATTGGTTTTAACAAACAGAACTTAATAAAAATAAAAATTTAATAAAAATAAAAATCAAGAAAAAAAATATTCAATACAAAAAATTATGTTGCTGATAATGCTAAATATAAAAATCTAACATCTTGTACAACATATCATATTTTCAATTAATGATTCAACAATTCACACATAAAACTTCATGTTTCATTATAGGTGGATCATTTTTGAAAACCTATTCAGTGAGATAATTTTGATGGTTGTTTGTCATCACCTATTGGATAAATAATGTAATTGCTACAACTTTCACCAGCATCAGGTTCCATTAAACGGTAACAACTTCTTCCGTCATCATTATATTTTACAGGGAAGCCAAAATGCTTTCATACACATGATTTGAATGACTCAGGAGTAGTAATGGGCGATATAAACGATATGCGATATAAACGATACAAAATTGGCCTACGATAGAGATTCTAATTCTATTGCACTATCGCGATAATGCATGTTTGATGACGCAATCTACCCGCGAAATTAAGAGCAACGAGCTGCAGCCGGCTGCAACGCATCATCTTGAATAAACAACAGTGCGACCATTTCGCTCGCATTTGCGACAAAAAATAATAAGCTTGATTGATAACTTAATTCACTCGGCCACGGTAAAACAACATGCTCTTCACACTAACGTATGGTGTATTACGTTGGAAATCTATTGTGACTGTAGCACATGCTGACGCTCTCAACAACAGCATTAAGCAACGCATGGCACCGAATGGCGACGTGTCGCACAACTTGCGAGCCTCATGCATGGCATATCGTGGCTTGTCACACAGATTCCCACACAGATTTTACCTGGGCGGCCGATATATTATTGGGGCGGCCCGGTTCTGTGTTCGCGAGAAACTGAGAACACTCTGCCACAGACTCACAAGCTCTGCATGCAGACCCACAGAGACGTGCTGGATACAGAAGAGCGCGAAGACTAAATAGACTGATCCAGCTTACTATTTGGGGTGACAATACATTTTCCCCGGACATGTCCAACAATCTGCTTTCGCTTTCGATATTAATTGTATTAATTTTTGCATTACTTTATAAGCAAACTTTGTCTGGTGCGTCTCAATCTCTCAGCAGCAACAACACTACAGAAGACAGAGAGAGAGGGAGAGAGAGAGAAAGAGCAGATCAAGACACCAGTTTTAATTTCATTAGGAGAACAAAATGTTTAAAATCAAATGTGTTACCTTAGGCTGCAGGTTAGAAATATGTTTTTACTTAAAGCATCTGCAATACACAATTTTATTTGACTAATTTAATACTGGAAGTATTTTCAGTGCAGTGTAAGTTCCTTAACTAAACACCAGTTTTTTTTGTTCTCTGCAACTTGGCATTTAGGAACCAAGGACTTAAAAGAAAAGTCTTTCTTTCTAAAAGGCACTACATTTAGTTTATTTATCTGCAACATTGTGTTGTTTAATTACAGTTTTGCTTTTGCACAATAAATGTTCTCAAAACGACATGCAACGTTTCTTTATTTCTTAAAAAAAAATAGCAGTTTGGCTTTCCTAAGGGTCTATGTAACCTGTTCTGAAATGGTTCTATTATAATTTATATATCGCAATATATATCGTTATCGCAAGAGGCTGCAATGTATATCGCAATATGGATTTTAGGCCATATCGCCCATCCCTACTCAGGAGGCGATTTCTCTGCAATTGTTATAAATTTTAGATTAACCTACAAGTTCAAAAAATCTGCTAATAAATCCGCGGATCACATGCATTCCGAACTGTGGGTTGTGATCCGTTACACCCCTAGTTTAAACCATTAGGACCATTTTGTAAAAATAACCAATCTATACATAATATTAGAGAGGATGATGTCGAATGAAAAAACATTTTTATTTACATTAACATTTTATCACTGTTTTCTGCATTGATCTTCTCTACATGTTGAAATAATTACTTGTTGAAACAGTTTACTTGACAGTTTATTGTGCCATGTGTGCTGTAATCATTTGTGCTGAAATCTATCTTTAAAAGAGTGTTCTAATTACGTTTTCTATCTCATCACCAGATCCACAACATCAATGGGATTCGAGGACAGGGCAGATGTCACATGACCTACATGCTGCTACACGTAGGAAACATGCAAATGTATTATACACACTAGTTTAGAAGTGTGCGCCACTCATTGTAAGTTTTGTTTTACGATTTTGCTTAGTAGTATAGTTTAGATAGGGCGTGAAAACGCTAAAGACTTTTCTTTCTCTTTCTTTTATTAGATAGTTTAGAGATTGTGGGTTTTCCAGTTGTGTTTTGTTATATTATTTTATTTTCTTTGGCTTTCGCTTTTGTTCCTCTTCCCCTTTATTACAACCATTTATTTATTCTTGTTTTCTTTATTGTGTATATACTTTATTTATAATTTATTCACCTTGTAAAAATAAACACTATTATTTAAGCATTATTGGTTGTTTGTCTGCTCTATTGCCACCACCAAACACAAATGTGTCATAAATTTTAAATGTTAACCCTAGCGTTTCCATCTTAATTAACCGTAACATTTAATTGGAATTGAAATTACTTTCAACAAAAGTAAACTGTTTGTGTTTGTGCTCTGTTTGTGTTTTGTATTTGTTATGTTTGAGAGGCCAAAAACGAATTTCCACACGTGTGGGCAATAAAGATTTCAATTCAATTCAATACTGAAATTATAATAAATTAATAACTTTGAAGATGTTTAAAAAATATTCTTGGTATGCCAAAATCTATTATTCAGACTTTAAACAAACAACACATGCTGAAACACTGCTGAAAAACAAAAACAGAACAGCCGGTTATTTTTTTTAAAGAAAGAACCTTTGCAGATGTATGCTTTTGATACAAAAAGCAAAACTAATTTACAAAGTATTTGGTTGCTATTTCATGTTTATCTCTGCCGTTTGATTGACATAGCACACCAATTGGATTTGAAGTCGACAGTGCTTAGAAATCAAAGCAACTGGAAAGCATATTGAAAGCGTGTTCTTGTACCTCAAGCTCAAATGCTCAGCAAGGCGTTAAGTAAACGTTCAAGTCTGAATCCCAGATAAACCTCTTTATTAATAATTCATGAAAAACATCAGTATTTCGTGAACATTTAGCCAGTCTCACACCTCACATTCATTTTTAAACACTTGAGCTTCGGTTTGATTAGTTAAGTTTTAACCTGAATGGTCAGTAGAAGTGTTCTTTGGGGGCACATTTAGCTAATAGAGGTCCACACGGCAAATAATGCTTGAAAAGCTCTGGAGACAACTGTCTGACAGTTTGCCCCTTGAGACGGGCACTTAATAGCAATGCCAATACAAAGTCATGATTGCCTCATCAAGACTAAATGGTGAAGAGTATGTTGATGAAAGCTTTAAAAGTCTGTCATATTACATCATTACTAGCATCACTATCTGATTGGCCACTGTTCGATGTTGTCATTTAATCCAGGTCAAGGCTTTGCAGCTGCAGACAAACAAGCGGTCCATTACCGAAGACACTCAAACTGATTGCACCAGCAGGAGGTCAGATGAAAAAGACGTTCAAATATGAAGGTCAGCAGATGATCAAAGTTTGTGTTGAGTCACTGGTTTTTATTAAAAATAAACTTAAGCCTCTTTTGTTATTTTTTTCGGTCTAAAGGAAAGTTTTGTTTTCATCAAGGCTCGAGATCAATACCTCATTGAAGTTCTGTCCTTAGGGTTTCTGCTAATGTTGCCTGCTGCCGTTTCTGCTGCACTTCTCAGGAAAATAGGGAGTGACAGAGGGTCACCGCTGCTGGGTTCATCTTCCCCTGACCTTTATGTCCCCTTTGGGGATCTGTCTTTTTCACTGGGACAGGATGTAACCCAGGCACAGCAGAGGGCAAGAACAAAATGAGTAAAAGTTGCACCATGATGCTTGCAACCACCCACCTCTGCCTCCCGCAGCTCTCTACACAGAGCTCTTAAAAGTCATTTCCTCAAATTTGGAACAATAAGTGCTTTAAACAGTGTGTTTAGTACAAAACCCTCCTCTCAACTGGAGCACAATTTGAGCAGCGGTGGCCAAATGCTCAAACACAGAAATTATTTAAAGTGACTATGTAATGAAATGAGAACTAGAGGGCACAGGGCAGGGGGAAAAAAGAAAAGAATTTCCTCTTTGGTTTGCCTGAACGTGTCAAAAAGTGAGAAAGTGCAGTTGGTGATTGATAGCAGTGATGAAGACAATGTGGAAAAAAAGTGCTCAAGGTTGAAACAATGACCAATGAGGCATCGGAGGAAGAGCCGGAATGATTGATATGGGTGACAAAACGTAGACCTCAGGCTGCAGCACAGCCGCCAGCCTCCGCGCCCAGATGAGGCTTCAGTATTCAGTGTCTTCTCCATCGGCTTATCTGGGGAAGACAGGGACTCAGCCCTTGATCTAATACAGCACTGTGAGGATGCTAAAAATGAGGGTGAGAAGTGGTTTCTCCTGTTGTCGGTTTTACTTTTCATAAGATCTATCTATCTATCTATCTATCTATCTATCTATCTATCTATCTATCTATCTATCTATCTATCTATCTATCTATCTATCTTTCTATCTTTCTATTTATCTATCTATCTATCTATATATATATTTATTAAGGATGTGACAAGATCTCGGGCTACGAGATTTCTCGTCGAGGTGAAAAGTTGTCTCGTGATGTTATGATGGAGCGTGAGGGTGAATTTAGCACTGAATATTGGACACCGGATTGGATTTGAACCGCACATCAAGTGCTTTGCACACACAGGCAATGCAGGCTGGTCTCGGAGTTGCGCGTCACTCGTTTGCTTGGGTGGGTAAGTGTGACGTAACCGCTCGGAGTTCAAGGGTTGCCGCATCCAAAAGCAGAGGCTGCTACAACAGCCACACACATTAACCACGGCTCATAACATGCGATGGAATAGCACTTTAGATATGCTTAAACCATAATCGTCGTAAACACAAATCGAGTTGGACATGTGGAGTATTCCTATTTCAGTCGTATTATTGAAGTGCAGTACAGACATGCAAACACGGTAATCAAACTATTATCGTTGTGTAGGACTTTTAGCTGCATTTTGCGACAGGATAAGCCATACACACACACACACATGGCTGTTTGACATTATTTTCTGCAGCCATCGAGTCAGTAAAGGACCACAAGACACACACTTCTCCTCCCAGTGCGCGTGCCGCACACACACAACGAACTCCTGGAGACACAGACACACCCGTCGTCTACATCATCACCAAACACACGTTTATGCTGTCCAGAAAAAAACATGGAAGCTGACGCCGAATGAAAGTAAAACTGCTGAAAAATTTTAAACCAAAAATGACATGATTACATGCATAAAAAAAAAAAGTTCAATTTGTGGAAAAGAGTTCGATTCTCATGTGAAACTGTACAGGGGAGAAGCCAGTTGAGTTTATGGCAAATATTTAGCAGTGTTTACATGTCATTTATGGCACAATTCATTAAAATAAATGTAAAATACCATTCATTACAAGTTGATTTTAAAAAACACCTAAAGTGTTTTGCATTTTGTGATTTTTTTTTTTCAGTTGAATAAAAATCTATTTTCCATTCATATATTAGCACATATTTAGCAGTGTTTGAATATCCTTTACTGCATAGAATTCATTAAAATAAATGTCAAATAACTTTCATTACAAGTTGATTTAAAAAAGCATTTTTTTCAGTTGAATACAATATTTTCTATTCATGTATTTCATCATTGAAGATTTATTAAAAATAGTGTCAAAATCTCCTCTCGTCTCGTTCTCGTGAACCCAATCTCGTGTCTCGTCTTGTGGGGTAAGCGTCCCGTCACAATCCTAATATATATATATATATATATATATATATATATATATATATATATATATATATATATATATACATATATATACATATACATACATGTTTAATGATCTGGCAACATAAAAGAGCTTTCAAACTGTGCATCTGTGGCCAAGAGGGTAAGTTTTTGATGTATCAAGAGCCACGGTATCCAGGGTAATGTCAGAATTCCACCAAAGACAAACCACATCCGAAAGGAATAACTGAACACAATGATAACCCGAATTGTATCCAAAAAGCTCAACCTCAACTCTCCTGTTTCCACATAACTGTTCGTTGAGAGCTCCTCAGGGCCAATAAACATGACCGGGTTGCTATTGCCAAACCTTTGCTCACTCATGCCAATGTTTCAATGGTGCCAGAAGTGAAAATCTTGGGTTGTGGACAATGTGAATCATGTATTGTTCTCTGATGAGTCCACCTTTACTGTCTTTCCCTCATCCGGGAGAGTTACAATGTGGAGAAGTTCTAAAGAAGCATACCATCCAGACTATGCATGTCCAGAGTGTCCATATACCTGTACTTGTGCTAGATGGGCACATCATTGCCAAGTACTACTGAATCTATCTGGAGGAACATGTGCACCCAGTGGTGCAAATAATGTATCCTGAAGGCAGTGCCGTGTATCAGGATGATAATGCAGCAATACACACAGCAAGACTTGTGACAAAGTGGTTTGGTAAACATGAAAGTGAAGTTGAACATCTCCCATGTCCTGCACATTCACCAGGTCTAAATAGTACTGAGCAACTTTGAGGTGTTTTGGAGGAGCGAGTCAGAAAACCAGCATCACGTACTGAACTGACCACTGTTCTGCAAAAAGAATGGCTCAAAATCCCTCTGGTCACTGTGCAGGACTTGTATCTGTCATACCCAAAACAAATTGATGCTGCATCAGCCACAAAAGGAGGCCCTACACAATACTAATAAATTATTGTGGTCTAAAAAAAACTGTGTATGTGTGTATATACTTCTAAGTACATACGCTTTAAATGTTGGGTAGACAATAGACAATGCAGACAGTCAGTAACAATCTAGAACATAAAAAGCCTTTCTAAAGTTGCAATGTTACCTGCAAGCTTTTGTCTGCATTATTCAAAGTACACAGCAATTATGTGCCTGTGAGTGACAGGAGGAAGCAAGAAAAATCACATTATATTATGCTGCTTGTTGGCTTTTGATATTTCTTCTGTCCCTGTCTCTCTCACACACACTCTGTCTCATTACCAGCACTACCCATGCCGTACTGCTTCTGTAGTGAGCTATTTGAACTGGTAACTCCCCAAGGTCGACCGACATCTCCACCAACAGCGACAGCCACAGCCCCTGCTGACAGCCAGTCACATTTATATTTAGCCAGAGAGGAAGAGGAGGAGGAAGAGGTGCCAACAGAATAAGCCTGCTTCCCCTCTGTGCAAAAAAAAAAATGCATCCTGTATGATCCGCCTGCCTGCGTCTCTCACTTTCACTTCGTCTCACTTTGACCCAGAAAAACAGGCCCGGCACGACAGAGAAATGCAGGAGTGCAGACACGCCTAAATATAAATAACTCTGTGCCACTTACATGTCTAATGACGGGTCGGAGCCTAAAAACAGTAGTTTAGAGCAGGTTTGCAATGACTGCAAATATTTTTGAAGGTTTTTATTTACTTTCAAAGAGTTTTTATGCAACAAAAACATCCCATCAAAAACATTTAAAAAAAATGATGTATATTTGTTTGTTTATGAGATCCAAGACGGACAAAATATAAGCCATTTGTAAGCTAATATGTAAGATAATATGTACTATTCGCTTCACTAAAAAATCTAGATATGAAAGATGCCTTTATGCCAATCTGATTGGGTCTCTACTAGGCACTTTTCACTTTTTGAGCAGTATGCAATATTTTATACTGATGAGTTATACTGATCATATGATCAGCGGTAATGCTAATTTACTAGGTTTGAAAGGCAGGCTTGGACCTACTTGGACCTCTTGGACTGTGGACAATGTGAATCATGTATTGTTCTCTGATGAGTCCCCCTTCGCCGTCTTTCCCTCATCCGGGAGAGTTACAATGTGGAGAAGCCCCAAAGAAGACTGTTGCATGTCCAGAGTGAAGCATCGGGGTGGATCAGGGATGGTTTGGGCTGCAATATCATGGCATTCCCTAGGTCCCTATACTTGTGCTAGATAGCAACATCATTGCCAAGTACTACTGAACCTATCTGGAGGACCATGTGCACCCAGTGGTGCAAACAATGTATCCTGAAGGTGGTGCCGTGTATCAGGATGATAATGCACTAATACACACAGCAAGACTGGTGACAAAGTGGTTTGATGAAGATGAAAGTGAAATATCTCCCATTTCCTGCACAGTCACCAGATCTAAATAGCATTAAGCAACTTTGAGGTGTTTTGGAGGAGCAAGTCAGAAAACGTTTTCCTCATTTTAAAAATTATGTATGTATGTTTGTTTGTTTTTTATAAGATCCAAGACGAACAAAATATAAGCCATATGTAAGCTAATATGCAAGAAAAAATATTAAGCTATACTGATCAGATGATCAGCTGTAATGCTAATTTACTAGGTTTAGAAGGCAGGCTTGGACCTGCTAGAAACCCAATAACAACCGAAGCTGGATTTGGCTGGATATTCCTACAAAGGATTTGCTTGTTAAAATGATAATAAAGCTTCTACCATTTTTTAAAAAAAAAACTGAAGAGCATAAAGGGAAAAAAGCTATGGGGTCATTTCTCAAAGCACCACTGAGGGAATAAATAATCAACTTGATTTGGTCCAATGCGGCAAGTCACGCTTCATTGTAATTTGAGGGGCCGTTAGGATTAGTTTAAAGTGTGAAATTAATAAAGGGCAAACTGAATGTGATAGAAAGGTGGGAATAATTGAGTTGAAACAGAAGCTAAGGGACAGTTGAGAGGCCTAAGAGAGGAGGTGTGTGTGTGTGTTGTGGGGACAGACTGGAGGGCAGTGGGTGGTTTGGCACAAGGACACAGATTACAGCAGCATACTTGTGGGAGGTCTGAAAGGAGGATGCTATGACCTTTCCCTGCTCACAACACAGCCAGTACCACATTCACAGAGAAGAAGACTTGATAGTTTAGAGTCAGAAGTGCTGGTCTCATAGGTGGCCATCCCACACTAGATTAGTGGGACATTTATACAGGATGATGGGATAGACCAGCAATATTCATTACTGTGTGGACAGAAAGATTTTTAATCAGACCCCCAAATACGGTGATCCTAAAGAGAGATACTATCATAAAAAACACATTTTGTTGGTTGTAGAAAGACCGTATAGCATTAATTAGGTCTAAAATAATTGCTTTGGGTGTTAAATTGTTACTTGTTCTACTCATTATAGTACTTTATTCATTGTGTTAGTTACACATTCATTTACTTATTGTAATTACCATAAGGTAAGATGGTGTTCATCTCATGCTAAAGTGGTTTGTCGAAACAATTAGCATAAAAGCACTTTATGTCTTGCATCCCTGCTATATTTGTTCAGAAAATATCCTATTTTTAGTAACTACACTCTTTTAATTAAGCTTTTTTTTTTTTACAGTTTGGTTCAAAACTGCTTTATCTACCAGGGGAAATCAAACAGACAGGAGTGTGTTTATAGCGTTTTCACAGAGGACGAGCATATGGGCTTGTGTGTTTGTGGTGTTGTTTGTGCTGACGTGTGTGCATGTACACTGGTCACATTCTCCCTCACCTTCCCAGAGCAGTGCGTGTCATTTCCTGTTTATGTCACCATAGAGAACAGGAAAGGGCAGATGCGAGCATGACCTGGCACACACTTACTGTTACGACCACTATTCTGTGCCACAGACACATGATTTAGCTGAAAAATGTCAAACACAAAGCCTGCACACTTTAAACCATCTTAAAATTCACAACCACTATCCCATTAAAGTGTAGATACATGCAAGGTGCCCTGCTTTGTGCCTGGCAGGCTGATCAGGCACAAATTGGGCACCTTGCTGTAATGGGCAATTAAAACGGTGCACAAATGCAGTGCAGTGAATCAGTTAGCACCAGTGGAAATGTTGTTAGGGTCCAGGCCACGTCGTTCAATTACTCAGCATGCTTACTTGGGTATCACAGTGCAATTGTTTAGGGCAGGTGGGGACGCCACCTAACCCCGCTAAGATGCAAATGGACAATGTTGAACACCTGCAGTTGGTCAGATGGTGTTTCCAGCGATTGTGTCCTCTGAGAGAGAACAGAAGGCATGATCAAGCAGTCAGGAAAGATGTGTTAGCCTTGATGAGCATTTAAGATGTTCAACAGTTTTGCTGGATAACTCTTTGAATTGACTCTGATTGGCCAACTGAGGCACTCACTGGTCAGACATTTCAATATAATGACTGTTAAACTGATGACTGATATTTCACTGTTGACCATGGGAACATACATACATACAACTTAAACGTTCTTTATATCCTCTCTTTCACCTCAACAAAGGCTGGAATAGCTACGTAATTGGCCCCATATTGAGACTAAAAACCGTTACTATGACTACTGACTGTAGTAAATCAATGGTTCTGAGTTGACCTGAGTTAAGCATGCAATTAAAATTCCTTGCATTTGTGAATGCATTCTTTTATTAATATTTTTTACTAATAATTTTAAACTTTAATGGCAACCTTAATTTAATCTGCTTAAACAGCTTACATTCATTTTTGAACACTCATATACCAAAATCTACAGTACATTTGAAAACATTTGTTTCTACTTTTATTTTACAGCAACTTTATAATAATGAAGACATTTTAACGTTGTACCAAAAGCAAACTTGACCATAGAAAAGTACATTTTAACCAAATGAATAATTAGAAGTTTATATGTACAAATAGGGCTGGGTCGATAAACAATATTATATTGAATCACGAAAAAATTTATGTCAATAACAATGATAAGCTCTTGATTTTTTTTTACTCTATATTGATTTAAGAGTCAATCACACAGAAGAAATGTGCCACATTGGGAATCTAAAAGTGTGTTGATATTAGTGATGCACCGAATTTTTCGCCACTGAAAATTTATTGGCCAAAAGTATGTAATGCCATATAACAGACTAGGGATGCACCGATACCTTTTTTTTTTTGGAACCGATCTGATCCAAAATTCTGAGTATCGACCGTGTCACAATCACCAGCGATCTTAACTCTTTAGATTGCTGGAAAACATGCACTATCGCTTACTCACTACAAATCCGCTATTTTAAGGACTACACCTCCATACATGCACTCTGCTCACACACACGTTCCTGATCCTGACTGATTGCACACACACCACCGGAGGATTGTCAAGGACTGATTACACTCATTATTTAAGCAGCACATACACTCACTCTAGTCATCGAGTTTTTGTTTACATTCTGTGACATTACAAAGCGTTTCCTTTGTCTTGTTTTGCCGTATTTTCACCTTCGCCTTGTTAATCTGTTTACCCCTGCCTGCCGCCAGCCTTCTGACCTCTCACCTGTCACTTTGACCATCTGTCTGGATTGCCTGCATATATCTGTTTGCCGTGTTGACCATTGCCTGACCTCCTCAATAAACCTGCATTTGGACCTGAACTCTGGTGTCAGTGTCACCTGGTTACAGACCGATACAGAGCTTTTTTTTTTTTAAAACATAATACAGTTTCTATTGGTGATAAACTCAAATAATATATCTTCTTTAGCAAAAATAACAGACTTTATATCAGAGCTTATATGCTTCAGCGACAAACTGGTCTGTTAAATAAAATTTTTATATACATACAATTACAGAGAAATATTCACGGTTTCAGAGTAGCCTATATTAGATTATATAATTTTCTGTTAATGACAATCCATATTGCACTCGTCAGTTTCACTTTTATTTATTTAATCAACTACTTTGACCACAATGAGCCAGGGCAGGTTTTACAAACTATTCGCAGCACTTAAAGTATTCACCTCAGAAGAATAACCTCAGTCGGAAGGATGAGAGAACAGAAACTGATTGTGAGAATAATCTTACGGAGAGGCGCACATCATATCTGCACAGCCGGTGCATGAATGAAGCGATTGATGCATCACTGAGACAGCGCGCAGCCCTCCGGTATTTGCGGACAGTTTCAAAACAGTAGCAAAAAGGGAAGAGGATGCGTCTAATGTATTAGTGAGCCTTTTCTAATTTAAAATTTCAGGTGGGCTTACTTTGTGTGTGAAGAGCATGTAATAGCCCTCTCTACTCCAGTGTTGCGAATGCGATCTGCTGATCTAACAAACACAGCGTGGCATGATTTAGAAACAGCAATGTACTCCTTGTTGCAGGTCAAAATTAACCCATTTAATGCAGAACTAAATGTATTTCACCACTGATTATTTAAACTAATGGGAACAAATGGTCTGGGAGAAAGTTGTTTGTGTTGTCATAAACGAACGCAACACGCAGTTTGAATTGTGAATGAATGGAGAATGATTGACAGGCGCAGCGGCAGGAAACGCTGAATTGAACAATCATAACCACTTGAATATTCATCTGTACTTCCCATTAAACTATAGAATGTCTTCAAAACATTTGGGATATAGTAGGCCTACATGACAACTTTCTAGTGCCTCATAATAGGCAACTTACATGGCTTTTGTTCGCTTATAAATTATAGAGAATACTTGCCGATACTTGATCCAGCAAAAATATGCAGTATCAAATCGATATCCGATCCAAGTATCGGGATTGGTGCATCCCTGTAATGAAATGTGTAATGGGATTCTCTTTTAAATCTGGAAGCATTAACAACTTTTAATATTTAAAATATTTAGTATTTAAATGTATATCGTTATCATTCTATATGGAAAATAATTATCAAGACTGCATTTTTGCCATATCGCCCAGCCCTATGTACAAACATGATTTTGATAGCCATGTAAGTAGGCTAAATAACTCCTTTAAAATAACTGCTTGTAGTAATCTATTACAGCAATAGACTACACAAAAGAATACAGATGATTCTAGGCTAAAGATTATCACAAGTAAATCCAAAATACACTTTACTTTTATAGCATGTTTGTAAAAACTTTTTCACAAGTCTACTTTTTGAGCTTAGCAGCCGAAAATCTTGCTAAATCCAAATTAAATCAGCTTCCTTTTCTAACTGGCTGAAAGTAAATGTGCCAACTCATACAGACTAGTTTCACTGGGATGCAGCCATCACAACCTAATCCTATGAACAGAGTCTGTCTTCTGGCTAGTCCAATAAAATGTTGAAATCTCAATGGAAAAATAATACACATGTTAGATTGTCAAATAATTTGTGGTTGAAATAAGCAAATGTATCTTCCATAAAGAACAAGAAGCCTCAATGAATCACTAGCATGAAGCACCAGCTCAGATTCTAAACAACCTAGATTGATTTCTTTCAGCAATCTACAAATAGCGGTTTAAAAATAACCTCCTATGGAAGGAGTCAGACATTAATACTTCCTCATCAGATATCCCCACATCGAGCCTGGTTTCATTAGTCAATATCTCCCTTACTTGCATAAAAACCTTTGCTTCTTTTGTCCTTTTTGTGATGCACGGTGAGATGCTGAGTACATTGGCTTTCATCAGAACCTATTAGTCAAAGGTCGTCTGACTCCACAGAAGAATAGGTCTCTTTCTTTGGAAACATTAGGACATATTAGCCACCCTAATGTTGCTCTGTTCAGCATTTAGTGTGTGTCTGCTTGTTGACTGAGATTGTGTTTAGAACAAAGTGATGATAATGTGTTTTGGTAAAACAAACCCATAATTGCCTGTTTTCTATTTCATCTTTCTAGCTAATTACTATTTACTTGGCTTGAATTCATTAACACAGTTCAAGTAATATAAATGATACAATATTCACTTGTACCTAATAGGAATGCACAATCCGATATGTTTTGATACTGCATTTTTAGCCGGATCAGGTATCGGCCAGATGGGATCGATCCAAATCTGATATTGTGCGTGTACTATTCTTTGATATTGTTAAGCCCGGTGAAGCCATTAAAAAATACAGCATAAGGCATAAGGTCATTTACATAGACTATATTAAAAATGTTCTGAAGTCATTCACTTGTTTAATGTGAGGTACAGATGAATTTTAAAGCAATTAAATCCCAGTTCACGTCAGTGATTCACACTGCTGCACATGTCAATCATTCTCCAATAATTGACCATTCAAACTATGTGCCACTTTCTGCTATAGTGGGCAAAACAATGAAACTCTTTTCAAGATAATTCAATGTTCCTATTATCATAATTAATAGGCCAGATAGGCACTACGTAAATATCTTTTAAGTCCTAAGAAGTATCCTACAGTTAATTAATTAATTATTGTGCATGACAATTATTGGGGCAGTGTGAACATGACAGTAATGTTTTAACAACATTCTAAATACAACGGCCAACTTGTTTGTTGATATTTGTGGAGTTTGTCTGTGCGGTGTGAATTGACCTTTAGATCTGAACAAATAAGAGTGCTATGAATTGCTTTTGTTGCAAACAGTATCTAAATTTTATATCTACACCGCATTGATATCCTTTGTTCTGTGAAGTTTTCAAAGCAGCAATGGATCCTGGAGAGCAGTGCAGAAGAGCTTTATTTATGCGCTAGATGCATACTCACTTTGTGCTGCTCGAAATTGAACATTATTCTATTTATCTTGTTCTGAACTACCTATCATTACTTGTTGTCTCAATAAAAAACATGATCATCTATTTACAAGGTATTTTCCTTTGGTTTATTCCCTGCTTTATCAGGGGTCACCACAGCAGAATGGACCACCAATTACTCTGGCATATGTTACCGGAAGATGCCCTTCCTGATGCAACACAGACCTGAGAGAGTAACCCTCCATGCTGGAAAACACAGACACACTCTCCCATTCATTCACTACGGCTAATTTAGTTTATCCAATTCAGCTTTTCTGCAAAACCGGAGCACCCGACCTTCTTTCTGTCAGTAACAACTTAGCCACAATTATACACAATAACAATACAAAGGGCAGTGTCTAAAATGTTGTCATACTTAAATATGTTCCCAACAAAATATTTTTAAAATACAACTTAATTATTTTTTTCATTATTTTTTTAAAGTAGTCTGTATTTAGTAGATTGTATTTTATACAGCACAGGGTTTAACGCTAAGGATTTTTTCCACTGGCCCGATCGGACGAGTGGTTCAGATTTTTACTTGCCCTGGCAATATTTTCACTGGCCCCACCAAATAAAAAAGCAATAATAGCTAGCCGTAATAGTTATTTCTTTGTGTCAAAATGTTTGTAAATCTAGAAATTAAATATTTAAAAAAATGTAGAAATGTATAATGATGAGCAAAATTTAAAGTAAACAAAAGTAGCAAAATGTGCAGGTATTTTATTGCAAAACAAAAGATGGCTGACCTGCCAAACTGATGGCAAACTGTCCAAAACATCACTCTCATTTTTTTGTCGTGGTGTACCCTTGTAAATGTCTGCTTCCAAGACGTTAAAAACAAATGTTTTCTTTTAGCATCATCATTTGATGTTGCTGCCATGTTGCTATCTCTTCGCTGTACTGGTTGTTACGGAAAAAACAACGTGCTCACAACATCCAATCAGATAAGAGGAACCGAGAAGGTTACAAAAATACAAACAGTTTATCGTTTCTAAGACTGTATTTTCGCGCAACTGGCAAATAGTCGCATGCAAATTAAACTTTAGTGACCCGATCGGGCCAGTAACGATCCTGTCTACTGTCCTGAGCATCTCACATGCTGGCCCCGGGCCATCGGGCAGTCCTTATTGTTGAGCCCTGCACCAGATGCAGTATATTGCTACTTGAGTTTCTATACTCCATATTATCAGAGGAATAAAAAATCTATAATAAATAAATACCTGCAATGGTATTAAATAAAAAATTAAATAAAAAAACAAGCATGCTAATTGATAATATCCTCAATACAATTATGTATTTAGAAATGCTTTAAATGATTTGATAAATTATAAAATACACACACGTACATTAGACATATTTTAACAATGATGTATTTACATGACAATTTGATTATTTAATTTGTAAAAGCCCATTTTGCCTTCAGAACAGTCAGAATTCTTAGGTGCTAGAACCATTTCCTCTGCTGATTTGTTAGCTGTTCATCTATGATGTGATTCTCTCATTCTACAGAATCCCAAAGGTGCTCTATTGGATTGAGGTCTTATGACAAGAGTGGTGGCCATTTGATTATAGAGAACTCGCTGTCATGTTCGAGAAACATGCTTGAGATGATTTGAGCTGTGTGGTGTGGTGCTAAAAGTTGTCATCACATGATGAGTGCACTGTGGTCGCAAAAAGGATGGACATGATTAGCAACAACACTCTGGTAGGTGCCAAGAAAATATCCCCCACACCATTAGACCACCATCAGCCGCCTGAACCATTAATACAAGACAAGATGGAACCATGCTTTCATGTTGTTTACACCAAAATCTGACCCTCAAATCTGAATGTCACAGCTAAAATCAAGAATCATCACACACAAGGCAACTTTTTTACTAATCTTATGTTAACATCAAATTTAGGGATACTGTGCAAAATGTTCTTAGTTTCTGATATAAACAGAAACTAAGCCATCTGCCATCCACTAGATATGTGGTCTTTTACTGACTTGTTTTGACTCTCTATAAACCATAGAGATGGTTGTGCACGAAAAATCCTACCCTAAATATAGTCAATAATTTGCATTAATAAGCATGAATATGTTTACCTACAAAGTTGGTGAGTGTGATTATTTATTATAAAACTATCACATTTAACATTAACAATTTCTATGATTTTACACGGCATAAAAAACTATTTTCTTGACTGCAATCTATATTTAGGAATTAAGTCATCTTATTTTATGCTCAAAGGTTATATGCCAACATCTAAAGTCCTTTAAACAAATAATTAATCTTTCAAATTTCTTTTATAATATGCCAATGAATTATTATGTGGAAGGCATTTGACAATAATCCCCAAAACATCTAAAGTTGAAATAAATGAGTAATTAGATTTTGATGTGATAACAATCAGTCCCGAAATCCATCTATAAAGGTTGTTAATGTCCACAAGACCATGCAGAGCCAGTCTTATATCACTTCATAGCATGAACTGTAGTTGTACCTCTCAGAGGGCATATAATTCACAAGATCCAAAGGCGGCTATTTTGCACTGAGATCAATAATGTCTTAACCCTACTAAGGAGGGATCTGTACTTGATATACAGTACTTGCCTTCCCAGTGAGGAGATAAAAATGAAAGAAAAAAAAGGAAATAGAAAGTAGAATGTTTCAAATAGGTACATTTACACCAGATCTTTGCTCTTGCCACCTGACAGAGAAGTGCATCACCGCAGAATAAAAGATGGGTTCGATTTTGAAGCAAAAAGACAGCCCTGCAAATCATGAAGAGCTTAAATCTCTCCTGTCCATGAGCTCATCACATACTGGAGCACATCGTCCCCATAAACAACACACCAGTCCTCAAACAAATCATCAATTAGACGCCTTCCTGGAGCCATTCAGAGAACATTAAACTGCTCAATAAAACATCTGCTGGACAATTTATCAATGCACGGCTCCATTTTAAGTAATTTATTTTTACATCTACCTTAACTGCCTACGGAGCAATAGTAAGGATAGCCTCAGACCACAGAGAGTTGAAATAAGCCGACTGTCAATATTTTATAGACAATTTCAGAAGCACAGAATATGTTAAGCCCCCCATGACAATCGAGCGTTCCAACAATATAATGCAGCTGTTTCTACAACATGAGACAAAGATAATTGTACAATTGGATCACAACTGCAGATCTGAATTGGTTTGTGGTGTGCCACATTTAATTATGTGCTGAAATAATATTTGAGTTATCCAACACCTCAAATTAAAACGGGCATTTAAATGCAATCCCGAATGGAAAATGAGCAATATAATGAAAAGATTATTAAAAGTATGTTTGCAAATGTTTGTTTCTTTGACTGTGTAGGCAGCTTGAGGGCTGTACTGCAAAGTGAAACCTTTTGAAGTTTAGTACAAAGAACCAATTGGAATTTGATATTAGCAGGATTTTTACACATTTTTAGGGGGCCTATGAGAGGTCCTGAGGTTTGTGAGCATTGTTAGTGCACTCAGACTAGTCTGAAAGAAGATAAAAGGCCAACGTGGGACACTCAGTGGCTTTTCTGACATTGTCTCATCAATAGAACAAGGAAACAAAACATGCTTTTAACTATGACTTGCCTCGGAATTGACGATTGTTCACTGCTAATGCACTTTCCGTCGTCTTTTCCAATTTGACAGCACTTGTCTTTGTCAATTTAGACAATTATTCTACAATCACTGGAAAGTAATTTTAGGATGCATTCTATTTAAACAGACTATCTCAATTTCTCTTTGCATTGCTGAATAAAAAGAGGCAGAAAGAACAATCTGACAACAGCATCTAGATGGAGAGAAGGTCATAGTTTGGCTTGTCGGAACATTTATATTAAAGTAGAAGAACTTTTGAGTAGAGTAGCACAATAAGTCAAAATGAAATGGAAATTGTGCTGAGGCAAAAGCTGTGATGGTCATGCACATCTTGTCAGGAAAGTGATCAGCAGAACATCTCCTCTAAAGGCCAGAGGGAGCTCTTGCACAGAAACTCAAAATAAGAGATCAAAAGGAGGACTGCTTTTATTTAATTAGCTAATAACCACATGACAATGGCATCATCTCACAGAAGGATTTATAAGTGAGTTTGGAGTAAACCCATGTTATTAAATGTGGTATTATAATCACATACTATCAAAAGTAGCAGCAGCACAGAGACAGAGATCACTGAAAAGCACTGCAAATTGCTGTCAAATCCCAAAATTACTATTTTAGATTTCAGAATCATGAATCTGCGATTTTGACGTAGCTTGTCAATGAACTATGGCTCTGACAGCAGGCACTAGACATTTACAACTAATTACAGAACTGGCTTAACTAGTAATATGTGTATAAAAAATCTTTTAGTGCACATTAATGTGATGACATCAGCCAGCATAAATGTGATAAAGGCTCAGGTGAAGAAAAATCCTGGTTGTACAATGAGCAAAGAAGGCAAATTTCAAACTGCATACATTAGAAGAGACTTGAACAAGTCAAGCAACCACCAGTTAGATGAATTGCGATGGTAATGGAAAGCTTTCGCCTTGTATTTGAGAAGACTTTGGGATGGACCCCACACTTACAAGTAAATCAAAGACTGATTTGCTTTCATGTTCAGATGAGACTCATTAAACACCTCCCTTAAATGCCATCCTGCTCCCTAAAAAGAGGGAAGTCCAAGATGTCCTGTAAAGACTGCCACAAGCCATTAAAGTGGCTGGCGGTAAAGCCGCAGTATTAAAAGAAAACTCAGTCCATTACACTATCAGGGGTTACTAGAACTCTGGCGCATTGCTATTACTGAGGAATTATGAATTATTTATGCAGCAAGCATTCAAATCATGAGGGCTAAAGGTGCAAAGTGCCATTAAATGGCTGTGATTTCATATTTTAAGGTTTAATGAATATGCTGCATACTTGTTCTTTCACCTAAAGGATAGCCGCAGACTCCAGATGAAGACATCATTTTACGGCATGTTAGTTACAACCGCCTCGCCTCAAACACATCCACAACCAATGCATGTGCTGATTTTTTTCATGCCATTGTTCAGTGTTTTGAACATGCACGTTGAGGCCAATGTGACTGCTCTCTGGCAGCTTCCCAACAACAACTGTTATGCAAATTTACCTTGGTGTTTTATTTGGGGAAACAAAGAGATTTTGGGTGGACAGTTTCAGCTTTGGTCTCTGTTCACTTCAGGGCTTTCAGATTTGTAGGTTTAATTAATTTTCAAAGGCAAGCCTGCGGTTTATTACAATGTGCAAATGATTCTCAGTGGCAGAGCAAAGCACGCTAATCTGCATGTAGCGCGTTGTGAAAGGTCATTCCCTCCAGCTCGACGGACAAAGCTCACTCCAAATTGATAAGTCTGACACTGGGGATATGCACAAACACTCTCAGACAATACAAAAATATGGACACCTATTGATGCAACGTGCCACCACCTATTAGTCTAGAATTCAATGATTTGCCTCATGGTGTCTGTGAAGCTACAATGAATGATGCTGCAAAAATGTTTTTGACACTGCAAAAGCACATCAACGTGTGGCTATTTAATAATAGTATCACACAGCTTTGTCCTAAAATAGTATGATCATAAAGAAATGAACATGCAGCTGCTAATTTAATGAAAAAAAATAAAATTGGGTATGCGCTGGTAGTCATAGTTTGACAATGATTGACATGGATAAGCCAGTAATTATTACTTAATTAGGGCTTGAAATTAACCTTTTTGCTTGGTAGCACTGGTGCTCCTAACTTAAAATTTTTTGTCGCACCAGCCAAAATAGAGTCGCACCCAGCAATTATAAGCACCGTTACTACAAGTTTTATATTAACAGATTTATTGCATTATGCAAATCAACACTAATGCAAACTAACGAACAAACCAAAAAATATATGCATGCGCCCACCGAGTCTGCACGCACTGCTAGACATGAATAAAACGATAATAACTGTGCTGTGTTCTCACGAGTGATGTCTGATATTGCACAGATGATATTAACATATAACTTATTATTTGCATACGCCATCTTAATAGCTATACTGGTCTTTTCATGAGCTGCAAAATTAGTTTAATCTTAATGAATGCAAGCCCTTTTGCGATGGTGTACATGGTGTTACATTTGACATAAACAGTTGAAGTCAGAATTATTAGCCGCCCTTGGAATTTTTTTTCTTTTTTAAATATTTCCCACATGGTGTTTAACAGAGCAAGGACATTTTCACAGTATGTCTGATAATATTTTTTCTTCTGGGGAAAGTCTTATTTGTTTTATTTTGGCTAGAATAAAAGCAGTTTTAAATTTTTTAAAAACATTTTAACACATTTATTAGCCCCTTTAAGCTTTTTTTTTCCGATAGTCTACAGAACAAACCATCATTATACAGAAACTTGCCTAATTACCCTAATTTTGACTTCAACTGTAGCTGCCACTTGTACGGCTGACAGCATTCTAACAATTAAATGAAGGATTAAACAGAAACTCTTATGCTTAAAATATGTAGATGTGGCAAACGCTGTTACCTGCAAATTCTGTCACAACGGCTTTACAGTATATGCTATAGTCATTTTCATAGCGGACTTTAACCTAATGAAACTCTTTTATCAACTCTTTGAAAAATGTAGATGTTGGATTAACATTCACCACATGATCACTAATCAGATGTAGCATTATTTGTAACTTTAGGTGGTTTAAAACAAAATCTGTCAGTGTTATTTTCATTTTCATCTTCAGCGATTTATATTTTCGCTCACTGTCATCTGAAGGCAGAAGGCATTGACTGAGTGATTGACAGCTGATATTGACCAATCCATTTGCATTCAGTTCTAGAGCAGTGAGCTAATCAGAAGAGCTTGAACGCGGGGCAGGCTTTGCAGGCTTTGTTTACTGCAGCAAGTTGACATGACAACTGTTTTAAACTATTCCTGAGCACTGTGTGAATGTCTCCTAAATCCGCGGATGCAGTCAACATTTTGTAGTGAAAACCCATCAAACGGCAACAATTTTATGCACTTGCACAATGCTCCCAAATATATTTTGAGGTCTCATAGATAAAATGTTGGGCGCATATGCAACCAAAATGGTAGCAATTTTGTGCTCTGTTAATGCTAAAACAATTATTAATAACAATATGGGGGAAAAAACATGTATTTCACAATATCTGTGTTGCAGTGTGTTGATATTTAACCCTCTAGGGTCTGAGGTGATTTTGGGGCCCCTAAGATGTTTTACCATGCCTTGAAATTTGTGCTTATTTCAGCTACTTATGACAGAGTATTGGCCAACGTGTATTTTTTTTATTCAGCACAATCTGTGCCACAATAATATGTAAGAAATATGGATGTACATGCTTGCGCTTTTTAGAAAAGAAATATATTATGCAAGGTTAGCTTAAAATGTAGCTGAAATAAGGCCCAAAAACCACACTGAATGGGTCTGAACAAGACTTGAGTTTTGTAGGCAAGAATATTTCAGCAATTATGTGAAAATTATTCTGTCCTCTCATTCACAGAAACATTACAATGATTTGTGACCAAACAGAGTGATCAACAAAGTATTCTTAGTGCAAGGTTTCCGCTACATTCATTCATCCATGGCAGGCCGCCACGCCAAAATTCATCCCGCCACGGCTACATTACAACTTCTCATTTAAAACATTTAGTTGTGTTTTTTTATAGCGGATTATAATCGCAGCAAAACATATTAGAGGTAAACAGCGCAAACTTTTCTGTAACCGTAGTAGTGCTGTGCGCTATTTGTTCAACCCTTTAAGGTGACATGCTGACTGACTCTCTGACAGACTGACTGACAGGTGCGTGAGTCCAGCAAACAAGGCGTAGCTTTCAGTTAAGATGAACACAGTTTCCATAAGTATATTTTATTGATAAAGGTCAATGGCTCTGCATACAATGACTTTATCTTGCTGGAGTTTATAGCCGTTTCACTTTATTTCAGGACGCGTTAATGTCGTAAAACGCACAAAAACGCACTAAATCACGCTTCAGCAGTGCTTACTGGAGAGCGCACAAGAAGATCTGCACTTTAGCGTGTAAATTTGAGTGCATGCAAGAAGTTCTGTGCACGAACAGAGGAAATTGGCGCGCAAGCAAAGAGATTCGCATGCTCGTATTACATGAATGCTATCTCAACTTGTAATACTGCGTGTAATATTTGTCTTTGAAATATTTGGCAGATCTGTGTAAAAAAAAAGTCCCGCCGCCACAGCTGGAAAAAATCCTAGAGGAAACACTGTAGTGTATTTTTAACTAATAAGAAAAAAATGCTGGTCACGCTGCCATGATCTGGCAAACTCTTAAAGATATAGTTAAAGATATAGTATTACAATATTAATAAATATGTTTTTATGTTTGGTTAAGTATGGAGTGGTTTGGAGTGTCAGCTAATATTACATAATGTCTAACAAATATATATATATATATAAAACTAGTAAAATTGTCTAAGCTTAATTTAAAATAACATTTTCGAAAAAAAAAAAAAACCACAAAATAAGTTTAACCATATGGCAAGCTGATTAGTAATACATTGGATTTTAGCTAAATGTTTTAGCTAGCTTTTTTGTTGTTGTTGTCTACAGTGTACCTGAAGAAAAATTTAAGCATGCTTGCTCACTTGTAGCCTATGTAGACAGCGAGGCAGCTTACAAGCTTTCAGTGTAGAGCCGGGGTTTAATATCAATTACAAAGAACATCCTAAAGCTGATTGCTGGATTTGCTGGCAATTCATTGTTTTAGAAAGCAAGGGGCTTTATAAATCCATCAGCCATGACAGTGGCTGCATAAATATGCACATCCTGCCTTTAGACATGAGACCGTGAAGAGAGAGAGAGAGAGAGGGGGGGAGAGGGGGGGGGGTCTCTGCGGTATCACTTTATATACACACACAGTCACATTTGTTGACTCCATGTCTCTTTGATGTAAATTCTGACATTTCTGGCAGCTCTGTATTCTGTGAGTGATGGCAGTGCCTTTTACTGAGGTCAAAAATAGTGAGAAAAATATGGCTCTTTCCAAGTAAAATCACCATGCTATGGCGAAGACTGGGTACGAGTGGTTTTCTTCCTTTTGAACCTTATCATTTAAAATGCGCCTCTCTCGATTTTAGCTGCTGCATGACCGCTTATTAGAATACAGCAGTCACAATGTGCCAAGGATCAAAGAGATGCAAAAATCTGAAAACTTGTTAGAATAAATCCAGATTTTACATCTATCAGGCACTTCATTTAAATGGAAGAACATGACGAGCAACACCACAAAACACCGCCATCCATGGTCAAATCCCATTAAGCCAAGTGAAGTCAGAAAAAAAAGAGAAAGATGGTGAGAAACAGAGAGCTTTTCCTTGCTTAGTGGATGAAAAGCTGAAAGAGCCATTATTGACTGAACAGTCATCAAGTTGCTACACAGTTTACTGGCTCTCTCTTTGTGTCAGTGACATAAGAGACAGATAGCCGGCAATACAAGAGCAGGCGAGTGGTTTGACATCTGCTCTAATGGAACTGTCTACCCTCGGGCACTCACTTTAGCACAGTCAAGGAGGACTGCAGAAGTTTGAGCAGAACAGAAACTCTAGAGTAAAGCTAATTGAGTGTTACTGATCCAGTATTGCACTGCACAAGGAGGATTTAGATTTTTGGATGACCTGTTAACATGTAGTGACCAGAAAAATTTAAGGACATCACCACACTATGGTTTCACAGGTTTTCCTCCACCCTTCGTCTCAAAGCACAAACAACACGTGTAAAGTGACAGCTTGTTGGAACAGGTGTGTCTGTGTTTGGTCTATGCCTATATTGGCGTGTGGGCCGTTTGCAGGACTCTTTTGCTGTGATGATTCATACAAAAAAATGAAAAAGAGCACAGATGCGGATACACACAAAAATGAGCATATGCTTATGCTGTCAGATTATCTGATTAGAAAATGACACCAGAATAATACTGTTATTAATGAACATGAATTTGGAGCAGTTTAGCTTTTCTCTGATTAACTCCCATTTATATGCCTAAGTTAGTTTCTGCAGTTTCTCTGTGAAATGGTTATTCTGAAGGTGCAGTTGTTTTTAAATTTTGCCTTGATGATGATGAATAACATTTAGATGGATTATTGTATCATTTTATCTTTTTTATTAACCAAGGGTGTTTATTTGCATAATATACAATACAAAAAACCCAAAAGTAAATACTCATTATCTTAAGGACTTGATTATGATAAAATATTAATGTAATAAACATACACATGATGTATAAAGTTACAAAAGATGGTTACACTTTATATTAAGGTTTCATTAGTTAATGTTAGATACTGTATTTACTAACATGAACTAAGAATGAATGATACTTGTACAGCATTTATTAATCAGTTCAACATTAACTGATGCATAATTAATGTTCAAAGTATACTGTAATAAATGTGTTGTTCACTGCTTGTTCATGTTAGTAAATGCAGTAAGTAGCATTAACTAACGGAAACTTTTTGTGAAGTGGTACCTAAAATAATTTGTTTTATATGCTGTAATTTTGACATTACGGTTTATCAAAAAATCTTGAAAGGTGAAATTCTTCCTAATAGATAATAAGAACCAATATTAATGATGAATGCATTCGAACGAAAATTAAAATTCAGCTTTGAATTACAGGAATAAATCATATATTAACATTTATTGTAATTTCCTATATATATATATATATATATATATATATATATATATATATATATATATATATATATATATATATATATATATATATATATATATACATACACACACACACACACATACATATATAGAAAATTTAGTTCATTTAGCACGTCAGCTTAGTCAACATTTGTTTTAAGTTTCTAAGTATTTTTAAATTATACTGTATGCTATGCATGTTATATTAGTTCCAATGCATACATTCTGTTAAAAACGTTTCACATTATGCTGTCTATTCAACTATATTTGTGCCATTTGCATTAGTACAAATGATGTGAGTGGAAAATGTTCTCTTTCATTGGTCTTTCACAAATCCATACTTAAAACAATACTGCCTACGTATCGCTGTCAACATTGCCAATTTTACATTGTCTTGTTTTTTTGTGAGTATGTTGTTTTATACTGCACTGTCTGTATCCTGGGCAACCCAGTGGCGCAGTAGGTAGTGCTGTTGCCTCACAGCAAGAACGTCGCTGGGTCGTAGGTTCGAACCTCGGCTGGGCTGGGTCAGTTGGCGTTTCTGTGTGGAGTTTGCATGTTCTCCCTGGGTTCGCGTGGGTTTCCTCCGGGTGCTCCGGTTTCCCCCACAGTCCAAAGACATGCAGTACAGGTGAATTGGGTAAGCTAAATTGTCCATAGTGTATGAGTGTGAATGTGTGTGTGGAAGTTCCCAGAGATGGGTTGCGGCTGGAAGGGCATCCGCTGCGTAAAATCGTGCTGGATAAGTTGGCGGTTCATTCCGCTGTGGCGACCCCGCAAGGGACAAAGCCGACAAGAAAATGAATGAATGAATGAATGTCTGTATCCTGCACTGTCTGTATTTTTGCACTGTCTGTATATTGCACTGTCTGTATTTTTGCACTGTCTGTATATTGCACTGTCTGTATTTTGCACTGTCGTTGTATTTACACTGTCTGTATTTTGCACTGTCTGGAGCCAGCACCTAAGCTTTTCACTCATCATAGCACACGTGCTGCTGATGATGTGACAATAAAAGTGATTTGATTTGATTTGATTTGTTTGTAGCATGATCTGGCAGTGTATTTAAAGGGAGCTGTCCACAAGACAGGTGCTGAATCTCACTAGACAAGTGTGAGCTCTATGACAACTCACTGTAGTTGCAGGAACAGCAGTCAGAGCTTCCTAAGTAGCAGTAGATTAGGAGGACGTTAAGCTCTCTATGTAGCTTTAAGGTCATGTGTACACACTAATATTTGCAGAAATATAAATTCTCCCTTCATAAAAGCTACACCCCATTGAATAACCTCAAAGTAAGAACTCATACCCTTGAATTGATTCTTTATAGCCTGTCTAGTCATCCTGCAACCACTAGGAGGCATAAATAAATATCATGTAACTGAAGTAGTATATATTCCATGTGGATTTTAATTTTCTTTTTGGCCTTTTTTTGTTGTTGCCAATATTTTTTGGGAATGAATGTCAGATAGGGAAGGATTGGGAAGTTATACAAGCCAACTTTTTTCCAACAACGAGCACCATTTTCCTGCAAAAACCAACCACAATGTGTTTTGACTTTACATCATGAGTAGCTTTATACTGATATGAAATATAAAAAAATAATAATAATAATAATAATAATAATAATAACAGAAAAAAAGAAAAACAAAAAAAAAAACATTGGTCCACTTTATATTAGGTCACCCTTAACTAATATTGTTACAATGTACTTAATGTGTAAAAACAGTTTTTTTCATTACACTTATGATAGATTAAATACCCTCATTATTACATTTGTAATTAATTTCTGCAATTACATTTGTAATTACACTGTTGACCCCATTCCTCACACTCACCCATACCAGTAAAAGAGATTTTTAATCTCAATGTGCTTTTTCTGGAAAAATAAAGGTTAGAAATAAACCTCAACCTCACCTCAACAACGCCAGAAATGTTCTGCAATACTGTGCTGTGCAAGTACATAGTAGTTAAGGCCGCCTAATATAAGGTGGGCCCAAAACATCTCACAAAATGCAAATCTGGACTTAATTACCTGTTAAATTAAATGTTAAACTAAAAATGTAGCTCCAGATGTTGCACGCAGGCCTTGGGATCAGAAATTACCACCTTTTTATTTCCAGCCTGACCCACACAGATCTACTCTGAGTCAGGGAGTTTTCGAGGGTATGAATAGGACGATGGTGTAACTAGCACGATCCTGTCACCACTGAGTGTTCATTACCCCCAGACTGACGTCAAAGCTCCATGATTAAGAACAGACACCTGTTAGTGCCACCTCCACCCTGGACACCATTCACACAACACCTTCTGACACTCAGCATCATGTGAAAAAAAGCACTATGTTCTAGGTTTTATATTTCACCCTTGTCTAGGATGATGGGCTTTAGCACGTTTTATTCAGGAGTAAATACTTTTCTACTCTTTATTGCATTCTACATTTACATTAATGTTTTTTTTTACTCGTTAAGGTTATGGGAATAACACTTAATGAAACAGTGAGAATATTCTAATTAATCAATATCCTATTTAATCTAAATATCCTATATTATAATATCATTGACTGATCTAGCACAGTGTGCACATATGGATGATGGTTTTATATCTAGGTGTAAATCTAGCAGTTCAATATGAACAACAAAAACACAAATACATTCTGCCATTTAAAACATATTCTAACAGGTTTCATCACACAGTGACCTTTTAGGGCTCTATCATATATCAGTGCAATAAGTCGCAAGACGTGTTTGCTGCAATTTGTTACTATTTTCAGACGAGCGCAACAGTAATTTTCACGTTTTGCACCACATTGTTTAAATAGCAAATCCATTTACGCGACTTATGGGTGGACTTATGTGGACTTATGGGTGTGCTGGTCTAGAAAGGAGGTGTGTTAAGGCGCATTGTTGGCGCTTTGCTATTTTAAGGAACTGAAATAGACTGTGCCATTGACCAACTGAAAGCTGGTCTTAAGTACAGTGCAGAGCACGTTAATTGTGCACCTATGCATCCAAATGCTTACACACAGGGTGTACAGCAATGCACACACATATGTTTACAAATCAAAAAAAAAATAAGCAAATGTTACAAAAAAATATTATTTTCTACATAAATAAAAAAAAACACTGCCTTCTTCATCTCAGGAGGTTTTTTTCAGTTTATTCATGACAGTTTGCTTTTGTATAATGTTATTATTGGTATTAGTAGTAGTAGTATTTATTATATGCATATTTATATTTTTTTTTTTTAAAACAAGCTTAGATTTGTCCACCTGTCAGGATTTGGACCATGTGGGGCATAGGCCATGTGTTTGGATATAACTCATTTTTTTGACCACACTTCATTATTATTGTTAATTTATTTGTTTGCTGGAAATTAGAACTGAATTTAGAAATAGTTTTGAAGCAAACTGTTGTGCTTAACAAACGAAATTAAATATGTAGGCTAATGGATGTCTTCAGTGGAGTGCGTACAACACAGTTTCCTTATCCACGAAAGTGAAGGAGTAAAGAGTAAAAGTAAAGAGACCGAATGGAAGAGGCTCGTTCTTTATCCTTGCGATGCAGATGGTTTGTTTAACTGTTTTCTCGCTAGTAACACGTTCAGTTTTTCCACTTACAAAGTCCATAAATGTAAATAGTGAATGCACCATGGCGCAACGAAACTGACTCTTAAAGGGAATGGGAGAAGAGTCATTGATGGTTTTAATGCACGTTATGCTCAAAACACACCCAGAACTCATTAAGAGAATAAGCACAACCCTGTAAGACTATGTGCCGTGGCGCAGAGCATATTTTTCTGTCCTTAAAATAGCACAAATGGATTCAGACTTCTATAGATATATGTCTCATGTCTTAATGTGTTTATGCCATTCACTTTACACCTAGAATGTTAAAACAGAGCCCCTATAAAATAGAGCAAAGTGAGTGAAATTCATACACTGTTAACCCTCAGGGGTCTGAGGTGATTTTGGGGCCTCTGAGATGTTTTGACATGCCCTGACATTTGTGCTAATTTCAGCTACTTATTACATGGTATTGGCCAACATATATTTTATTTGTATTCAGCACAAACTGTGCTACAACAATATGTGAAAAGTATTGATGTACATGCTTTTGTTTTTTAGAAAAAAAATATTATGCGTGATTAGTAGGATTTGGAGAAAAAAATGTAGCTAAAATAAGGTCCAAAAAAACACACTAAATATGCTTGAGCAAGGCTTTTGAGTAACCAGTCTGGTAGGCTAGAATATTTACTTCACAATTATGTAAAAATTATTTTATTCTCTCATTCAAGGGAAACATTACAAAGATTTACATTTTGTTAAGTTTGTTTGGCTCATCTCAGGTCTATGCGTGAGTGACAATGGTCATGAATAATTCACACCTGGAGAGACAAAAGACACTCCCCCACTCATCCATCAAGGACATTGTAAAGCAATGTCTATTTGGAAAAGCTAGCCCAAACTAAATGCTTGTTACATTTAGTTCAAATTTTGTGGGTTGTCATTTTTTTCAATATTTTGCTTGAAGATCATCTTTCAATTTCTGAATATGTTTGGTGACTAAAATTTTATTTTAATAAATATATCTGTTTAATAAATCTGTTTTGTTTAAATGCATCAAAATACATTGCCTATATTCAGAAATGGAGGGAAATATTTGAAATGGTATAAAACGTGTTTGCAAAACTGTTGTAATAAAAAATTTCTTGTGCATTAATCCAGCATTTAATAATAATTTCTGAATGACTCTGGTATAATGACAGAACACAAGAATAATCAAAATCATATTTTAAGACCTTTTATATATATATTGCCCAAATAGTTGCAGCCTTAGTTAACTTTTTCCAAACTTTAACAGGTTGAACTATGGTAAAATAAATAAAAATTAAATAATAACACGTATAACATGCGTCACGTTCTAGCCAGCGCGCTGTGGGTGTGTGGGCAGCCCATGTCATTGTTTGTATTAATGGCGGAAGTGGGAAGAGCCTGCGTGATGCGCGCACTGCCGGGAGAATTGTATGGATTACCTAGCGAGACAACATTTGCTTTCAAAATGAGTTGGAAAGTTTACCCTCCAAGCTTCATGCAGGTATGTCTGTCATGTGTATGTCTCATGTATCCATGAAGATTCCACTGTTTTTTCTGACCTCAGTTTACATGTCGCGCGAGTCTCACGTGGACTATTGTAATAACAAAGCCTCGTGGGCGTGGTCGCATTACAAATAATAAGCTCCGATAGAGAAGCTAGACATAGCGTTGGTTTCATACTGATTACTTTATCAAGCAATAATTGTTTTCAACATGCACCACTGCATTTAAAAGTAGACACTTCAAGCTTTCTATAGATATATGTCTCATGTCTGTGTGTTTAGTTTTCGTGGAGTTTCAGTGCATATTACTGATGTGTTTGTAAAAACAGTTCACGGAGAGAGAGAAAAGAGAAAGTGCCTTCACTGTTTATTTTCCTTATTTTGCAAAAGCACACACTTTTGTTGTTATTGTGAGTGTACACAAAAAAAACTAGACACCTAACAGATTTGATTGATGTATTGCTCATATCTGTACGATCAAAACTAAAAGTGTCATTTAAGTTTTTTTCGGAGTTTTCATGTGAAAATATGTTAAAACGCGTATACGCTGGCTTCGACCCCTGGGGGTTATATGTTCACTCATTTACACATTGTTAAAACAATAATTACATTATCACAGACGATTAATTTATAAACTTTTATGATTCAAGAGAAAAGATACGGAATTTGAATAACACCAGGTTGAATGAATAATGACAATTATTATTACTATTAGTATTATTAATAGTAGAAGTACAGTACTACTTTCTATTGCCAAATTATATATTTGTTTAAGAGTGTTTTTTGTTAATGGTTAGTTGGTTAGTAATCACCCAGGCAACTTTGCGGCTCATCAAATGAGATATTCTGAATGTTGGAGCCATTTGTGATATTTCTATAATTATATATATTTATATATTATATAATTTATTTTTTTATTTGTTGTATGACTATTATGAATAATTAAGATTAATAATAGCATGCTGTTATTATTCTGTGTCATGGTTCGAGTGGTTTGGTGATATGGATTAGCTCCACCTACATTTTGGGTTAGCTCACATACTTTTTTACATCGTTTTTTGACAGTGACTTCTTTGTGGCGATTTGGAAGACAAAATAAATGAATATTCAGTGATAAATGCTTGGCTCTATATTTACGAAATGACGTTATATATATTAATATTCTGAAAA